>OY986437.1:217167226-217767226 GCA_963920525.1 Dichetophora obliterata | reverse complement strand
GTGCACAATGATTCCTCGAAATGGGTACGGAGAAAGAAACTTAGGGAAATTTTGACTTTTTTTTAGTGAGAATGGGTCTAAATAAGAAAAAACTGTCTGTCCATTCGTTGGTCTGTCTGTCTGATGACTATATTATGAAATCCGGTATTTAAGCTTGTATGTAAGAAATAAAGAGAAAATTAAAAAAAATAATAAAATCGGATGTAACTACGACTACCTACAAAGTGACTTTATCACAACGGTAAAATCTCTTTAACTTTCACCAAACTTAAAGTATGTACTTGAAATTATGTATGCATATGGGCCTTGATACTTAATGTACACTCTGAGTATTATATTCAATCATCTAGAGTTAAAATCACGCCTATCTCCCATATAAAGTCACTTTATTAAAACTGTAAAATCTCTTAAAAGTGCACAAAACAATATTATGTGGACTTTAAAATCTGCACACAAGTTCTTATTTTTAATATGCATTCTGAGTTTTAAATATGATACAACCACATAAAAACTCCGCCCGCCTCCCATACAAAATTACGTTTAGACTTAACCGAGTAAAAAGTATACATATGATTTCTTTCCAAGGTTAAAACAATTTTTTTAGTACCTTAAAAATGTAATCATTAGCTGTGTCCCGCTTACCGAATTACATAGTTAAATGTACATCACTGTCCTTATTAATACAAATTACACAAAACAAGCATTGAATACAAAAACAAAGGATTGTAATTACAACAATTAATAAACATAAACAAAGTTGTTGATTTTACATGTAGCCCTAAAACTGCTTTACATACCAGTCATGTCCTTTTATTACCAAAATAAAAAAATAAATGTTAAAGTGTAAATATCTATAATTTAATTGTATATTATATAATATATTCAATACATATAATTAAATTGCATAACTTAACGCGTATTTCTGCATTAAAATATTAAGAATTCAACTGGTAAGCAACAACAAAAAATTCACCAACAAGTTTATTTATTCTTTGCTTTTATTTATTTTTATTTTTCTCATAAAAATAAAAGATTTGTTACCAGTTATTTCATACAAAAAAAAAATTAAATAGAGCGAAAGTGAGCAGCATTGCAGCAACTTTTTGTTTTAAAAAATGTAACAAGAATGTCCATAGTTTACAATAATCAAAACAGTTTTCCTCAACTCTTCTCAACTCACAGCTTTATTTGTATTAACATAGCAAAAAAAAAATTTTTTAAGTTAAGTTAAATTAAAAAATTAGAAAATATAGCAACACTATTTAAAAAAAAAAGAAAAATATAAGATTGTGTTGCTTAAATATCTGAAAATAAGGTTATATCATAGTTTTATGTAATTTTTAAAAAAAATGCAAAAAAAACTATCAAAATTGCGGATAAATACGTGAACACTCAAAGTGGGAAAAAGTAACGCCTTTCAAAGTGCATTGCGGGTAAAGGGTACAATATTTTTCAACAACTCTTTCATACTGTAATGAAGAATTTTACCTTCTTTCATAGGGTGCAAACTTAACTTTGTTTCTTGAAAAATATTTTTTTCAATTAATCTTTACTTTTGCTATGCAACGGTTTTCAGTTTAAGTTAGAGTAAATCGACGAAAAAGCTTTAAAGTTCAAATATTCAAATCTCACTTATTTTTAAACATCTAACTCTTGATTTTTTGACATAATACGTATAGAAGATCAGAATTTATAAAATTCTGGATACTAGAATTTTTTTTTAGCCAATAGAGTGTAAAAAAAAGAGAATAGGTGGTAGCTTTGGTTCCCATGAGAAAATATGCTATTTTAGTGGGAAAATATTTTTAGACGATTATTTATTTATTCCTATTTTCAATATTATTTCACAGCTGTCCAATAACACTATACAGTAAAGATAATTAAACTTAATAAAGGGTTTTTTTAGAGGTGAAGAACTATAAATTTAAATAAAACATAGGAAAATTTTTTATGCGCCATGAAATAAATTTTAATTTAGAAAATAATGTGAATACTATTTTTAATAAATTTTTTCAAGTTAATATTTGAATATGATTTTCAAAAAGTAATTGAAGTTAATTAAAAATACACAAATTTTTATTGTGAAAGAAAAAACGAAATGAAATGCATTGAAAAATTGTGGCTGAAAAGGAAATGTAAATGTTTATTTCAGCTCATTTTTTCCTCCTGCTAAACGTAAATATTCATCATATTCTATACTGTTACATAAAAGATACTCACATATGTTCGGGACCCCAAAGCTTAAGAACGGAAGGGTTTTTGTATTCGAGAGCTATTGTACCCACTTGACAAATAGGCTTTATTAATTTGCTAATGATTATTTAAATAACACTGTTCTGCAAAAAAAAAAACCCTGCAGTGCAACCAACTAGTTTAAAACCAGTCTGCATACTAGTTAAAGACTGAGCAGTACTACTTCAAGAACGTCTTTTTTTCATATACCCAACTAATATTTTTAACATGGCTATGTCATAGGAAATATTAAATTTCTTATTCTGAACAGATGAAAACTATTTAATAATATATATAATTAAAGTTGGTTATATTCTAGTTTGTTGTAAATAGTTGTAAACAAATAATATATTGCCAAATTTTAACTAGTTTCTAGTATAACCTTTCCTGAATGGTTGGCAAATAGTAATGCTTTAATTAACAAATCAATGATTCAACCAGTTCCTTATGTTGTAATATAATTTGATTTTGGCTAGTTTTACAAAAGGTTTATTGTGGCTTGACATAAACTAGTTGGATTTAAACTATTTTTGCAACTAGTAAATCGTGACAAAATATAAACTAGTTTGTTTTAACTAGTATAAAGACTAATCATTTTTACTGCTGATTAGTCTTACACTGCAGGGAAATTACAAGAGCTCCCACTAATATTTCATATTTTGCCGATTAATAAGATAGCTTCATGCGTTTTCAGAAAGTTTACATCACTTCATTTTTTCGTCAATGGCCTTTTTAAGAAGTCACTTCGGATTTTCGTACTGCCAAACTTAGTGATCATAACTTTGCTTTTGATCAACTGATTTTAAAAATTTTTGCATTATAACAAAGGTAAGACTTGCAGTCTTCCATGGTTGCTCACTTCTTTTATTTTGTCAAATTTATTTTAAATTTATAGGCACTAGCTAACATGAAGGCAAACCAATTTATTTTTAAAAATTTGCTTTTTGCTATAAGAGATAATCATTAAGTTCTTCTCATATCATTAGTTTGATTTACTGCTTGTAAAGGGTATGGTATAAGATTTTTAGTGCTTGTAAAAGAACTAAAATTGGTCCACAAATAAGTTAGTTATACTACCCTCCTAAGTAAAGAAGTCATATCTCTATTTGAGTATCAGAATCAGAAACTCATTCACGGTTCCGAATCTGCCCTTTTCTACATTTTGGAATTTTGGCGTTTGTGACTTTCTTTCTGAGGACGGCAGTATACCTGTAGCAATATTAAACATACATATTTTTTGAAGAAATTGTTATTTTTTATTTATTTTAATTTTCAGAACAGCAGCACAATATTCTAGCCTCAGATCAGCAATTGCTTTTTTCCTGAGTTTCAGAGTTTTCAGCTGTCAAAGAGTTTCATCTATTCACTATTGTGTGATCCCACACAAAATTTGGACAAAAATAGAAGGATTGCTCCTATGATAATGTAATTTTGTATGCTTGGTTTAAGCCAAATAAGAAAAATTTCAAAAATAGTTGAAATCGGATACACCCTTTTGGTACCTCCTTTGGACCTATATTTGTTTTTTACTTGATTTTATATGGAAGGTATATGCAAAGGTTGGCCGATCTTAGCAAAAACTCGTTAGAAGAGTAGTCTAATAGAGTTATAGATGTGTACTGAAAATGATTGAAATCGGTTAGAACCTGGGGTACCTCATTTGGACCTATATTAATTGCGGAAACTGGATGAAATAAAACTGGAAATGAAAAAATCCGTGCATGTGCAGAACACTATTTTAACAAAGAGTAGCCTAATCACACATTGTATAGAGTAGGTTAAAAAACGTTTTATACATTTGATTAGTTGACCTTTATCAAATCATTCTGCCACCACTTCATATTAAGCTTGGATTAATCAGACAATTTGTCAAAGGAATAGACAAAGCAGGAACAACTTTCAAATATCTAGAAACAAAATTTCCAAAACTAAGCAGTGCAAAAATAAGAAAAAGTTAATTTTTCCTTAAAAGTCTACTTTTTAAATTAAATTCCTTATAAAATTTTTTTTTGTTTATGCATTTTATTTGGACCGCAGTTTCGTGAATTGGTTGAAAGTGCAAAATTTTCAAATCAGACGACAGCTGTAGAAAAAAAAGGGTGGTTAAGTTTTGTAACAGTTTGTGAAAATTTTTTGGGAAATCAACGAAGCAATAACTATGCAGAAATTGTGAAGGAATTGCTTCTAGCATTTCAGGCTATGGGCTGCAATATGTCCACCAAAGTTCACTATTTGCATTCACATTTTTATTTTTTTCCATTAAAGGTCTATTCAGGGACGAGAATGGTCAAAGATAAAAATAAGAGAAAAAGGTCATCAAACGATTTTAAAACAAGAAACTAGTAAATTAAAATTAAAATTTATATAAAAACTATTTTCATAAAATGTAAAAAAAACAGAATAATATTAAATGATGTTATCATATTAACTCCAATATTTTTAAACCGATAATTTTTAATAATAAAAAAACGAAAAATATGTTTAATCATACTTTCGGTTATAACTTCAACATTTCTTTACCGAGTTTAATTTTTATACCCCCCTCCCCCCTTTAAAAAACGTAATAGGGGTATATTAACTTTGTCACTCCGTTTATAACGCCGATAAGTAGGCGTGGCCGGTATAGAAAATTATATGTATTCTTGATCAGCATCACCTCCTGAGTCGATTTAGCCATGTCCGTCTGTCCGTCTGTGGTCACGAAAACAGCCGTAAATTTTTAGCTATTGAAACGAAATTCAATATATAAGCTTTTTATTAAAAATTGAGGTTTTTTATTAAAATGAGCCAAGTCGGATGAAAACCACGCCTAACTCCCATACAAAGTGACTTAACCAAAACGATAAATCTCTTTAAAATCCACAAAAATTAATATTATGACTTCAAATTTTGCACGGCGTCTTTAATATTTATTATAAACTTTAAGTAGGAAGTTTGTAAAAATGAGATGAAAATCACGCCTACCTCCCATACAAAGTACACCAAAATCATAAAATCTCTTTCAATTCCACAAAAATTAAACGAATAACTTAAAATTTTGCACATATGCTTTAACCTTTAATATGCATTTCTAGTATAAAATTTGTAAAAGTCGAATAAAAAACTTTTTAACAAAAAAAAACCCAACTTCAAAGTAAACAATAATTTTTAATTACTTTTCACATAATTTCTTGGTCAAATTTGTTAATTTATTTATATATATTATTAAATTGGAAATCTTATTACTATAAATTTTTTTCTATTTTGTATTATTCTCATATATATATAAATTTCTCCATGAATATAAAACCTTTAAAGTCGGCGCTTATATAATCAGACTTTTATAAAATAAACGCTCTGGCTTTAAAGGTTTTATATTCATGGAGAAATTAATATATTTATGATAAAAATACAATATAGAAAACAAATTATAGTAATAAGATTTCCAATTTAATAATATATATAAATAAATTAACAAAATTGACCAAGAAATTATGTCAAAAGTAATTTAAAATTATTTTTTACTTTGTAGTGGTTTTGCAGTTGGGGGTTTTTTTTTTTTTGTTAAAAAGTTTTTATTTTTTCCTTATGATAACAATTTTCCCATTCTTGTAACGAATTTTCGTACCCTAGTGGCAACATTAACTGGAAAATAGTATTTTTCTTATATTGCCACGTCCTTTTGTCCCGTAACGCCCTCTTTCTCGACCGTAAATTTTCATAATTATGCCTACCCCTGTACCTAATTTCAGTATCCTAGTATCAATATTATTGGAGTTATGGCGTTTTTCTTATATTGCCACGCCTTTGTCGAACAACGCCCACCTTTTTACCGTAATAATTGTTCCAACCCTTGTACCAATTTCCAGTATCCTAATATCAATATTAACTGAGATACATTATTTTTCTTATATTGCCACGCCCTTTTGTCCAACAGCACCCACTTTCTTCACAGTAAATTTTCATAATTAGGCCTAC
Source organism: Dichetophora obliterata (assembly GCA_963920525.1). Taxonomy (NCBI): domain Eukaryota; kingdom Metazoa; phylum Arthropoda; class Insecta; order Diptera; family Sciomyzidae; genus Dichetophora; species Dichetophora obliterata. The sequence goes on along the minus strand of OY986437.1, from coordinate 217,761,037 downwards.
CCCTGTACCTAATTTCAGTACCTTAGCGTCAATATTATTCGAGTAACAGCGTTTTTAATATAATGCCACGCCCTTTATCGAATTACGCCCAATTTTTCGACCATAATTTGTAATAACTGTTCCTGACCCTGTACCAATTTACAGTACTCTAGTGTCAATGTTAACTGAGATACAGTATTTTTATTATATTGCCACGTCCTTTTGTCCAAAAACGCCCACTTTCTTCACAGTAAATTTTTATAATTATGCCTACCTGTACCTAATTTCAGTATGCTAGTGTCAATATTATTCGATTTAAAGCGTTTTTCTAATACTGCCACGTCTTTTATAGAATAACGCCCACTTCTTTTAACATCACTTTTAAAAATTGTGCCAGCCCCTGTACTAAATTTCAGTACTCTAGTGTTAATGTTAGTCGATATACAAAGTGTTACTTATATCGCCACGCCCTGTGTTGAATACCACTTTTTTAGACTTGCACCTCCGCGTTTAGTATCTCTATCTGTTGACAAAAAATTGTGGCAATCGGGCAAGTACTTTAGGAGTTATCGATGTACACACATTCAAAAAAAAATAAAAAGAAAGAAACCAACCAACTTGAGAACCTCCTCCTTTTTCAAGTCGGTTAAAAATCACGTCTACCTCCCATACGAAGTGAGTTCACCAAAATGGTAAAATCTCTTTCAATTCCACAAAAATTAATGTAATGACTTCAAATTTTGCACAAAACCTTTAACAATTAATGTAAATTTTAGGTATGAAATTTGGAAAAATTTTCGTCTGTGGGGGTATTTTAACTTCGGCCCAGCCGAAGATAATTCCTTACTAGTTTATAACGAGTTCGAAAATTAATTCCTTTATTTTTTGAAGAAAAAAATAGACACAATTATGTCAATAGATTTTTTTTTTGATTTCTCACCGTTAAAAAATTTAAAAAAAAGGATATGCGTACATTGTTTTAAAGTCTATTCTTTTAAAATGCATTGACGTATTTTTATTCTTTAAATTACAGTACAAAACTGCAAGGCTAAGCCTTCTTATAATGTAAAGGTTTTTGAAATCAGTTGATTAGAAGTAAAGTTATGATATACCAAGTAATGCAAGCTACGAAAATATTAAGTGACTTATTTATGAGGTCCTTGAGGAAAAATTCGAAGTGATACAAAAATTCTGAAAATGCAGAAAGTCTTCATATATTACCACTTAATGAATTATATATGTGGGTAATCTTGTACGTTTTTCGTTTTGGAATTGGAATTTAAATAACATAGGCATAACATTTCTTTTTTCTAATCCTCAGCGAAAAAACCCTTTCTTTATGCTTTAAAGAATACACATACAATATTACTGGTAGCTTGTGCGAGAATAATAAGAAAATAATAGTGACCAAGAAAATAAAAATAAATGTACGCCAAGCAAATTAATGCAAAATTTTATGTTTTTTTTCGAAGGCTTAAGGATTCGCGAATATTATAAGCATATTTACCTAAATTGGTTCTCGAAAAATGTCGTCAAATTAAACAAAGCACAAAGTGAAAACATATGTTCGACGTATCATATTTGTCTTTGCTATCGAAGCAAGGTGTGTGCACAAAAGTCGAGTACTGAAGGGAAATGACCTTAACATGAGGCGAACTAAGAACTGTTGTTTGTAGCTGTCAATCACTTCTAGGGAAAAAGTATGACACTCGGTTGCATTTCCTCGGTATCCACAATACCCCTGTCCCGCCTACATAAACATTTTTAATGTGACTTAAAACGATGCGATTTAAAGTTTATTAAATCTTTTGTTTAAGAGCTCAAATTGGAATTCATTATAAACTCATAAACACTTAAAAGTGCTTGACACTGATTTGTTGGGCAAGCAATGAAAATTCTACAATTACTTTAGTTTGAAACGAAGTTAACTTGCCTTCTTTAAGGCGCGTCATTAAAAACTTACTAAGTATCTTGAAAATGTCAGTCATTTTTTCTTAAGTGGTGGGGGCGTCAACAGTTTAGTAAGTTTTCAAATGGCTTTATTTTTATGAAAATGAAACTTGCTGCTAGCATCAGCAACAGCGTGTCCTGCTCAGACGAAACCTCATCGATCGAGGTGTCACCGCAGTGCTGTACCGACAGCAAAAACAACAACAACAAGAACAAAAACAACAACTATTAGTCCATTTTGCAGAGCGACTGACTTGAACGTGTGTCTCGAACGTTATTGTTGTTTAGTTTTTTAGCTTGTTCTTTGTTGTTGTAGTGTTGTTATTTTTGTAAGGGGGGGTAGAAAGAGGAGAAAGCAGCAGCAAGTGCGAGTGGATTGGGTTCCTTGCTTGACTGGCTGTTGAGTACTTGCTTTGTTGATGCTGCCACAGTTGTAGCAACTTATGACAGCTTACAATGTTGCTGCTAAAAACTTTGATTGAATCGAATTTTGGTGCTTCCGGTCGTCAGTGGAAAAACGGACATGAAACACTTCCGGTGTTTGTCCTGTGGCCTATTTAAGTTACTGTAGTTGTTGTTGCTGTTGTTTTTGCAATAACTGCTTGTAGGCTGTCATGGCAATTTTCTCATGGCCTCTTTTTCATGGTGTATAAAAGAGAGTGTTTTCGTGGTTCACCTGCTATGTCATAAGCTAAGTGCCAATTGGTAAATATTTTTGTAGTTGCTGTTGTCCCTTAGTTGTTGCTTGTTGTTGCCTAACTTTCGGCGATTTTTCGGTAACATTGTTAAGTTAAACAAATGCCCCATAGAAGGTTAACTTTTGTTGATTGATGATGATGAGGTTTGGTAATTGAGCATTTTACTTGAAAAAATTTCTCCACAGTGTTGGTATTTTCAATAAAATGAAACCTCTGACACACACAAATTTCTCAAGTACTTTAAATTTAAAGTCAACTGTCAGTCTAGCTGTCTCATTTCAGTTTTTTTCTATAAAACATCAGATAATTAATTGAAAAACATACACTTCTTGCAATTGAACCCAAAAGAAAAATATGAATGTATGATTTTTCACCGAAAAATTATTTATAAAATGTGCTTTTGATTTACAACTTTACATAAAAAAACAATATTGAGTTCATGTATGTTTGAGATTGCTTATGTTTGAGTTTGTGTATGTTTTCAAAAATTCAAGGAAACAAGGAATCTCACACCCTCTTTAAAAGAGACACAACTCAAAATTTCCAAATTTTTTCATTTTCTTGTAAAACTATTCGTAGTGATTATCTGTATCAGTTGTCCTAATTTTGTACACATATCATTAGTCCTTAATGAAAAAAAAATCGTTTTGTCTTTGTTTTGTATGGAGTCTCATAAAAAAAAATAGTTTTTTGCTTCTCCTGAATATGTAAAAATTTTGAATTGTGTGTCTTTTGAAGAGGGTGTGCAATACATATAATAGATTTTTGCAATATCGCTTTGAAAGCATCAAATCAAGCAAATGCCTAAAATAAAATTTAAAAAATGTTATTGCAAGTTATCTTAACCAATTGCTTACATTCATCATAGAATATTCACTATTTCATGTATTCATGTAGCCAAGTAAGCAGGAATACATAATACAAGTATTAACATAAATATTTCATACATATCAAAAACATAAAATATCTCATACATTCTTTAGAACTGTTAAATGAAAGCATTATTTTGCTATGATAATGTTTTATTCAGTTGAGTTTAGTTTAGTAAAGTATATTTATTTAAAAAATCGACAGATCAAGGTTTTAAACAGTACGCGTAGCATGAAAGTTTAAAACAACGATTAAGTACATGGCATACAATTTTGCATTACATTTATATTTTATTGCATTTACTTAACAAACCACGGAATAAAGCAATTTATGAACATTGCTTCATACAAAATAATTACTAACATATTTCTATTGCAATTTTTTTTTTGCCTTTGATCAAGATATTTTGAAAATTTTAAAAGTGTTTTCACAATTCATATAGTGTGATCCCTGCAAACACTTCCAAGGTGCTTGGAAATTTTAAAGAATTTGCTCATTCATGCGATCGGATAGCTCATGGATAGCGCATTCGTCGCTTGGGCTAACGAAAGGCGATTAATCTTTCTTCGCTCATTTCAGTAATCGCTGAAAGATGAATTTTAAAAATGTTTTGAAACTATTGTTAGAATATGAAACAGGCTCTGAAAAATCGTTAAACTGAAGCAAAAAATTTAAGCTTGTGAAAATATATGTCAAATTTGTTCTTATATTTCAGTAGTTTAACAACGTCGCGTTAAATCGAATATTGAAAAAATTTTAAAATATATAAATTATTTGCATAATAAAATATTTATACATAAAAATCAATTTTCACATGTACGACGTGTCATCCATCGAGAACGGTTGGACCGATTTAGTTGATATTCTTTTTGTTGTGTTCCCTATTGCAAGGACAAGGTTTTTATAAAAATAAAAATTGGAAAAGTTGAAAAATTGCAATAACCCGAAGAAGCTTTTTGTATGAAAATTGTGTATATTTTATGGGAAATATCACACACCTCCGTAAATTCTTTACCAATTGCTTTGATATTTGGCAGAGCGTTAGACTTCCATTCGGGCCAGCTTAAGGATTCATTTTTCCCGTTTCCATTCAAACCGCCTACTAAAGGTGTGGAAACAGTTTCAGTATACGAAGAAGAGCATAAATTAGTTTATTTTAATTTATATAATTTATTATAATATATTATAAAACATTTAATATATTATTTACAATTGAATCTTAATATTGTCACGATTCTTTCACTGAACTTTTTTTATGCAGGCCTTGAAAAATCTTTGACCGAGCTTCTTAAAGTCAGTTGTGTTGTGTGTTTTCTTGACTAAAAACTGGATTACTACTGTTTAACGTCGACTCCTAACGGCTTTTTTATGTATGTTCTTATGAAGCGTTATATGGCATATTTGCTCTCTGAGGTTTACCATTGCCAGCAGAGAGGTGACGTCCGTACAGAAAAATTTCAATGAAACAACTTTTTTCATCCGAGATAGAGATCGAACACGCGCCTTGCCAGCTCTTAGTCCAAAATGCGACACACGATTTTTATTCAAATACAATTACAAATTACATATTCATTAAACAAAAAACCAAAAATTCCAATAAAACCTGATCATATTTTGCCAGTGAAACTTTAAATATAATGTTAAAAAAAACTAAAAATATAATGTTTTATGAACTGCGATCAAATTTTTTCAAAACAACAACATATATGAATATAGAATATATGAATATAGAAGAATGATAGAGGAGCACTTTTTTCCTCGCCAAATGGGGACGTTTTTCTTTCAAAGCATTGTTGAAACGATCCAATTTGATTGCATAGCATTTGCCATCGATCGTTTTTTACGGTAGAAGGTAATCGATGTAGTTTATTTATTTATTTATTTTATTTTATTTATTTATTTATTATGTTGACTTTATATGATTTAAATACAAATTCTAAATGTTTGATAGTTTAAATCATACTTGATTTTAAATACAAATTCTAGTTGTTTGATAGTTTAAAATCGTTTATTGAGCTTAAGGTCAAAGTTAGAACAATTAATTGTTCTAACGAATTTTTCCAAAGAAACAACAACAACAACAAAGTTTTTTCAATATGAAAAGGAAAAAATCACTAGCTGATCTGATTGCAATTTCTACTCTGCTAAAAGCGTCATCAGAAATCTTTGTGATACCCGTGCAAGCGCGCGCTAACGCACTGCACCATCGGGGCGATGAGATTTGAAGCGTCAATTTCTCAGTTTTTCCTCCATTTCATAATGTCACATTTGTTGTTGTATTTCTGTTTTACTTTAGTTTCTATGCTTATGTTATTATATGTAGTCCAACAGCCTGCTGGAAGTCTGCACTAACAAAGCATGTTTACTGAAGTTGTTTTTAGAATTTTTGCTGATTTTGTTTTCAGCTGTTTCCGTTTGGTCGAGCTCTAATAAAAAAGTTAATACAATTAATTGTTCTAACTTTGACCTTAAGCTCAATAAACGATTTTAAACTATCAAACAACTAGAATTTGTATTTAAAATCAAGTATGATTTAAACTATCAAACATTTAGAATTTGTATTTAAATCATATAAAGTCAACATAATTAATATAGAGGTCATTTAGAAAAAACTTTAATCAAATGGTAGAGCTCGACCAAACGGAAACAGCTGAAAACAAAATCAGCAAAAATTCTAAAAACAACTTCAGTAAACATGCTTTGTTAGTGCAGACTTCCAGCAGGCTGTTGGACTACATATAATAACATAAGCATAGAAACTAAAGTAAAACAGAAATACAACAACAAATGTGACATTATGAAATGGAGGAAAAACTGAGAAATTGACGCTTCAAATCTCATCGCCCCGATGGTGCAGTGCGTTAGCGCGCGCTTGCACGGGTATCACAAAGATTTCTGATGACGCTTTTAGCAGAGTAGAAATTGCAATCAGATCAGCTAGTGATTTTTTCCTTTTCATATTGAAAAAACTTTGTTGTTGTTGTTGTTTCTTTGGAAAAATTCGTTAGAACAATTAATTGTTCTAACTTTGACCTTAAGCTCAATAAACGATTTTAAACTATCAAACAACTAGAATTTGTATTTAAAATCAAGTATGATTTAAACTATCAAACATTTAGAATTTGTATTTAAATCATATAAAGTCAACATAATTAATATAGAGGTCATTTAGAAAAAACTTTAATTTATTTATTTATTTAATTTAATCATCATATTCACATATAAGACAAAGTCTTTTAAATGCAGTAAGAAATCAAAGAAAAACAACAAGTTATAACCAACAAATAAATAAAAACAAAAAAATTTTAAATTACTTATTATAAATTAAAAAAAAAATTGTAAGCAAGGACTAAATTTAACTTTAAATTTTAAATTTAAGTTATAATCAACAAACAAATGCATTTGACTCAAGAAATTAAATTTAGTTATAAGCTTAAGTTTTAACAACAAATTATAATTGAATTGAATTTAGACTTATGTATAAATTACCTTTAAGGAACTTTATCAAATAATTAAGAAGATAACATTAATAAAATAGAAAATAGAAGAAAGAAGAAAGATAGTATCAAGAAAAGTGTTGGAATATTGCATGCTTAAAGTTGTGCTTATTTCGGATACTTTTGATTCTTGAAGGTAGCGAATTCCACATTCTGATAGCGTTCACAAAAAAGAGTCTGTTAGAATTCAAAAAATTGTATACAGGAATTACAAGGTTTATATTTCTGGTCGATCTACAAAACTGTAACTTATTAAATAAGTAATTAGGAGTTTGTGTATAAATCAAGTTATGCAAAAAAATACAGTTTCTAGCATCCAAATAATTGAAAATATTGCAACCAAGTACTCGATTGCTCAAATGACGTATACGGTCAAACTTTTTAAGACCATAAACGTATCTGACAGCATTATTAAACACAAGTTGTAACTTAAGCTTTGACCTCGAATCAAGCTTACTGTATACAACTTCTGAGTAGGAAATTATTGGCATTATGAGTTGAACCACTAGCTTTCTTCTAGTCTCAACAGGCACAAATGATGCAGTTCTCCTCAGGTTCCGTAGGATATAGTAAACAGAGTTTATATGATCTTCACAGGAAAGTGAGGAGTTAATATAGTAACCGAGATTTTACTTTACCTATAAACTTCAAATCGACTCCATTCAGAAAAATGTCTGGTATATCAGAAAAAGAGTATCTAGACTTAAAAATCGGCAGAACAAATGATTTAAGAGGGTTAAGATTAAGCTTATTAGCTTTAGCCCAATCTACTATCTTCCTCATGTCTTCATTTACCTCAATACATAAATCATCAACAAGATCAATTGGTTTGGACAAGTACAGCTGAAGATCATCAGCATATGCATGCATGGTTACATGACGGCATTTGCTGAAAATATCATTAAGAAACATTGCAAATAAAAGCGGACCAAGTACCGAGCCTTGAGGAACTCCACAGGATAAATTGTTAAAAGCAGACAGACTATTTCCCACCCTTACTCTTTGAGACCTTCCAACAAAGTAATTATATAACAGACGGACCGCAGTAATAGAAAACCCAAAATTAAGTTCTAGTTTTTCACATAGTAATAAATGGTCAACAGAGTCAAATGCTTTTGAAAAGTCCAACATGCAAAGCAAGCTTATATGCCCCATATCATATGATAATCTTATGTCATCTAGGATCTTCACAATAGCTGTAGAGCAGCTGTGGCCAGGTCGAAAACCAGATTGAAGTGGTGACATAAGGTTAAATTTTCTAATGTGTTCGGAGATTTGTACAGCCATGAGAGACTCACATACTTTTGATAAAGCTGGTAAAAGACGAAAATCACACGGTTCACAGGCATTGGGGTTTTTAGCTATAGGAATGATAGTAGCAGCTTTCCACGCATCAGGGAAGCAAGAACTTGTGAAACAGTAATTCATTATGTGTGTCAAAGGGCTTATGATGAAAGGTAAAATTATTTTTATAAATTTAATAGCTATTCCATCTTCACCCACTGCATTTGATTTAATATTATTAACGCAACGAGCAACATCACACTCATTTACAGCAACAAACTGAAAATTACATGGCCTTTCGGTAGTAAAACCTATCGTATTATCGACAGAAGTGTTATAAGTAGATGTTGAGGTAGCGATAAAATAATCATTAAGAATATTAGGATCAATTAGAACATCATCGAATTTCACATTACATACTGTCTTAAATTGTTCCAAAGATTTTTGGAAGGTTGTGCTAAACTTAGCTTCAACATGAAAAAAGTGCGTTTAGACAATTTAACAATGCAGTTAGCTTCATTTCTAGCTCTTTTGTGCTGTTCCCAATTAGATGTTGTCGGGTTTCTCTTCCAACGATTATAAGTTTTATTACGTTTTTTCAGGGCCAATTTAACATTATTTGTAAACCAGGGACAACTTCTGTTAGAGACACGACGTGTAGTCAATGGAACATACAACTCAAAAAATTCACAAATTATTGTATATTACTTAAAAATACAACTTCTCATTAACAGTACTAAGAAACCAACATTCGGACCAATTTATGATAGACAGGTCATTATACAACGAAACATAATCAATAGCTTTATAATTACGAAATGAAACAGTTTTTACAGTTAAAATCGGTGTCAAAGTTATATTCAAAGAACAAAAAAGAAGATCATGGTCAGATATAAACGATAATTGGTCGAAAAGCAAAACAGTAGAAACATCTGAAACAATAAAAAGATCTAATAAACTTGGAGTAGCATTAATTGCATAGCGCGTAGGTAAACTGGTATTTACTATTTGGAGACCAACTTCAGTCAGACGATCAATAAAATTACCAACAAGACTCTCCTTAAATAAAACATTTATATTTAAATTACCACACAAAACGAAGTGATCATAGTCAATTGCACAATTGAACAATATAGTAAACAATTGCTCCAAACAACAATTACGATTCGGATTATACACACACGATAAGAAAACTTTTGTACAACTGTCATAGATTTCGACATTAAGAAACTCTACCTCTGAACCACTGGACATTCCCAACAGATTAACATTTAAGTTATTTTTACAATATATTGCAACACCCCCGCCTTTTTTGTCAAATCGATCATTTCGAAAAAGCTTATAATAGTTCTGTATATTCAAGCAAGATATCCCAAATCAAATCCCAAATACTGTCGCCATAACCTTTCCGGCCGAAAGCAACGTCTTCGTCTTCTTTGGAACACGTTCGGTCAGTGAAGTCTACAGTTTCGACTTTTCCTTTGTCTCTAGTGTGTAGTGATGGATCCATGTTTAGTCCACGGTTACTTATCGACGGAAAAAATCCTTCTTATTTTTGTTTAACATCACCAAACACGCCTTTGATCACGTTTATGGTCTAGAGTGAGCAAACGCGGCACCCATCTTGCGGATAATTTTTTCATATCCAAATGGTTTCGCATAATTTTCCACTCCCGTTCGTTTGAGATACCTCAACAATCTTGCGCACTTTAACTCTGCGATCGACCAACACGTCATTTGGGCGTGCAGAATGTTCGGCATCACTTGTGCTTGTACAACCGCATCGGAATTCAATCAATAACTTGTAAATCATGCTTATCGATTGTGCTGTGTCCCATAGTTCTTATCTTTTCCTTGGTTTGGCTGATGGTTTTTTGTGCAAAAAATAATGCTTGATGAGCACACGAAATTCACTTTATTCCATTGTCGCCAAAATTCATAAGATCGTCAATGGCTGCCAAACACAAACTAGTTACTATGCGGGAAATTAAAAAAAATCACTAACTTCTCAAATTGCCCTCGTATAAGATGAAACCTTTTTGCAATTTGAAATTCTTGCTTCACAGAACCAACTTATCGACAAATTTGGTGGAGCAGATGTTTCAGGACTGCAACCAAAAAAATTTTGTTAGACGAACTGCCGACCAAATATTGTTGGAAGGAAACAAATGAGAAATCTTGTATTCAGACTGCTTTCTTATTTCCCTTATTAATTATATTATTCAAATATTTAATATTGCGTTGTTTTTTTATACTGACAGAAAAAAATAAATTTAAAGCAATTAACGCATGTATATAAATTCAATTTAAATACTTACGTGGATAAATCAAATATTTTCTCCACAACACGTCGTTTTCGCGTATTTGAATTGAAGTTGAGTTTATTTTTCTGATTTTGCGTTTCACTTTCAAACTTATCTTACAAGAATTTTCAAAAAGTTTAAATGAAACCCGCGCATAATTCAAATAAAAAACGTATTTAAATAAATTTAAAATATATACGTATTTGTTTTATGCAAATGCAATTTTGGTTCAAAAACATCGATGTTTCTTGATAAATTAAATACGTTTTTGCATAAATCCGATACTTTTTTCCCTTAGTGTATAAATTAATAAGATAACCATTTATTTATATATATGCCATTAACAATTTAACAAAGAGGAGAATCAACAATTAACACAATTCTGCAACAACATTTCGCTCATGCAAAAGACCGCATTGACTACCCATTAAAAACTATGAACAATTAACTTCCTTTTGCAATTAAGTAAATCGTTTTTTATATTATGTTAACTATAAAACAACTTGTAACATTAGCTAACAATGATTCGAAACAAATATCTTAGGAAACCTTAAACTATTTGTAGTATTATATTGACATTTTCTAGGGATTGACAAAAAGAAAACCAATTTTATGATCGATTTCTAATGATTTTTTGAAAAAAAACGAACTTATTTCTTTAAATTGACGAATAATTAATAAAAATCAATATTTTGCGACATCCAGGAAGGATGTCCGCCCGTAGAGGTCATCAAAAAAAATAAGTTTCCTTGTTTCAGCCACAGCACCGCCATTTTGTTTCAAAATATTTTTAAAATTTTTTTTTATGCTTAATGAGTTATATGAAAAACCGCAATAAAAAATTAATTTAATTTTTTTCTATATTGAATGTTGTAAATGACCCTTGTTTTCATGCATACAAGGTAGTATTTCCCTAAACTAAATACAATTCAATATCAAGTTCTTGCTAATAATTTTAAATACGAATGTGACGGAGCATCCGCATGCTCATCCGCGGAGCATCCGCAAAAGTTTGACATTTGCACTCGGATCCGCATCCTCATTATTAACTTTTTGATATCCGACTCCGCATCCGATTTTATCATCAACACAAAAATAAGAAGATAAGAAGTTAAGAAACGGTAAAGTATCTTTATAAAATAACACGGTGAGACCGCCAGAAAGTTTCAGCAAAAATTCTTAGAAATTCCGAGAAAGGGACATTTTGGTGCCGTGATATAATAAGTACCTACTCTTCTGCACAACTAAAAATGACTACTCTACTATTTTTTGAAACCCAAACCAAAATCCTGACTAAGTTTTCTAAATTTAAAAAACAGCAAAAGTTTTAAGAAAAAATTAACAGCAAATTGTTGGCCACAAAAATAAACACTACGTCATGCGGTGCAATCACGGCACAGCAAATGCAGCAGACGTACGTAAGGACAGTATTGATATTGACCGACAAACAAACATTGTAACAAGAGTGAGTTCGGTGTGCCTCTTCCTATTGCTGCAACAATGCATGCCTTAGAGAAAATCCTGCCGTCTGCCGGTCTGTCCTTTCAAAGATGCTGCAATTTTCAGTGTCCTTTCTTAGATAGAACCACTAAAATACTGCAAGGACGACACATCTGAGCAAGATGGCAGCTGTAGAAAATTGTGGCTCGTTATGCAAGCAAAGCGCATTGTCCTCGTTGTTGATGTTGTTGTTGTTTTGTGGTTATATTGTTGTTGTTGTTGTTGTGGTCTCTGCGGGTGTCGCACAGTGAATCGTTCATAACATGCTAGACGAGAACAAGTCAAAATGGAACTTTGAAATTCTGAACATATACTTTTATACTTCATTGCGCAACAACTGTTGAAAGTGAATGATTGCAATTCTGTTATTGAAATATATTATAATTATTTTATCATCATTGCGATTAAGCTGCAAAAACCTTATAAAAAAATGTCCTTTTAGAATATTTTATTCATGCTAAATGATAAATTTTACAATGCAGTACATAAACATTTTTATAGATAAAATATATACAACTTTTTTCTACATCTACCACTCTTTTTGGACTTAATCTACCGCTATTTAAAATTTTCAGGTAACAACTAAAATGGGAAAATTTGTAATAGTTGGCAGAAACATGTGATAATTTTTCAGTGAAATTTTTTTGTTTTATTTGTGATTTTTTTAAATAGTTCCAAGCACTTAAGGTCAATTACCGCAAGAGTTGTGTACTTACCACAAAAATAATGCGAAACAAAAGTAACTAATCGTTTTATCACTGAATTCAAATTAGAACAAGCTCACTTTTGGTCGCAAAACTGCTATTGCTACAAGCAACTGTTATTGCGATCCGTACCCATGTATAAAATGCCCGGCTTGACGGCTGAAAAATCTGTACTAACAAACCATAGTTTACTTATAAACTTTCGCCCAAGACTCAGCCTGAACTGACACACCAAGTTATGGTTTATAAGCCTTTGCCCAAGACTGAGCCTGAACTGACAGACCAAAGCCTTGCAAATTAGATCTCGTCCAAGACTTGACCAGGATTTTAAGACCCAGTCTCGATGTACTTAAGTTGCCAATACTCAGCCGAAACAAGCTTATTTGTGACAATAATACGCATTTGGGTTGTAATTAGGGATGTGCAAGACGAAGTCGATATAAGTTGAAAGTCGACTTTTGCTTGATAATTTTCGACTTTTGGCAATCGACTTTCTGATATTGAAATATTGAAAAAAGTCGAAAGTCGACTTTTGCTTTCGACTTTTACTTTCGACTTTTTTCATTTAATGCGAAACAAAAACCTTTACGCTAATCTGACAACTGTCTTCTCTAATCTAATAAACGAAATAGCTGAATAGAAAACGAATAGAACGAATAGAAAACAGAGGAATGTTCTGCTTTAAGTCAAATTGGCAAGAATTTAAAACAAGTGCTTGCCATTGCAATCACAAAAAATGTACAATATTGAATTGGTAAAACCATTCGCTTCTTTAACACTTCAAGATCCTAGGTTCAAAAAGCACACATTTCAAAATATCTGTGAGCGTTCTCAAGCAATCTTTCACCTTGGTAAGCAGCAGTACATAAATAATTACTGCATATATTACCCCCCCCTCCCTCTATTTAGGTGATCTTGTGAATGCTGAAATGAGACCAACAAGAATTTCAAATGAAGAAATTGTGATAGCGGCATCGACAGCTAATAGTCCAGAATCCGATAACAGTGACATATTATTTTTTTTTTTGGATGAGATGGTTAAAACAAACATGAACTCTACAACTGATGAAATTGAAGGGATGCCCACTCAGCTGCGCCTTTATCTGGCTCGCCCAGCTGTTGATCGAAAACTTAATAAAAATCCGCTTGTTGTCTGAAAATGCATGAAAACTGAATTACCTTTTGTATGGGCCGTTGCAAAAAAATATTTATCAATTGTTGCAACTTCGGTGCCATCCGAAAGGTTATTTTCTCATGCTGGTCTCATAGCGAACCAATTGCGAAACAGGCTTTCGCCAGAATATCTTAACACGTTGGTGAAGACATGTGATTCCCTTGATTGTGCATTCACTTGTGCACAAATATATCGAGCCCTAAACGCCAAATTAACGTAAGCGCCACTTTTTCGAAATTAGTTTTTAAATGGCAAACGATAGTACGACAACAAAGTCGTCAACTCCAAATATTTCACATCTCTACGTTAAACTGTTCTAAAGTTATATCTAACACAAAAATAAAATTTTCATGTAGTGCTTATGCAAAAAAAAAAAAACAACAAGAAAAATGTTTCCCTTGTAAAATTTGGTTTATAACGCATACGTTAATTCGGCGGTTAGGGCTTGATATTCAGCTTAATTATGAATAATTTTTCCTGGGGAATCGGAACGGGAATTTTCATTTTTAAGATAGCAGATAGAGACATCACTTTTTTTTTTTTTGCTTTCATAAATATTGAATGTTGACGAAGAAATTGGCAATAATAATTTCCAATTTTTTACAATTGTCTTGAAAATTAACTCTCCTTCTTCCGATTACGCGGAAAAAATTATTCAGAAGAAGTCTGATTTTCCATATACACGCAGAGAAAAGACATGGTTGAGACATGATTACTGCAATAGTAATTTGTTTACTGAAATTATTGTACTATTCCTGCAAACATAAATTTTTGCCTTAATAAAGTCATTATTTACTAATTGTGGTACCAAAAATAACATTATGGTTCAAATCATACTATCGTCAGCATATTATAATTGGCTCAACTATTAGTTGCAACAAAAATGTTGTGGTTCTGTCAGTCATGATAAATGTGAATATTATGATAGAGACAAACATATTAGAATTTTGAATGTTTGTCTAAACTACTTTTTGATCGTGGGTAAACGAAGCAGCACATAGTCAAAAATCGAAAGAACTTATTGTATCTGAACAGTTTGCAGGAAACCTTTCACTTTATTCCTCGTTATGTGCCATTTCGTTTGTCAACTCTTCAATTACTATGTTTTGTTATAAATCGCTTTATCCTGAGGACTGCACGCAGAAAAATTACATTTTCGAATTTGATTTTAGCAAACATACTTCCATTTACCGTAAATATTGTTATTTTTGTGACAATGCAATCAATGTACCATGCTTATGAATGACTTTAGTCAGGCGACCGGTAGTAGCAGCTGTGGTCTACGGGTAGTCGGCGTGGCTCGTAAGCGAAAAAGCCGCGGTTCAAACCCCAGCTCGAACATAAATTTTTTCAAAAAGGTTTTCCAATTGAATTAATATATCTGTTCGGCAACAGACAATGGCAAACCTCTAGGGATATCTTAATTAAAAGCTGTGGAAATTGGTGTGCTTAAAGTAAAAAAAATTTGTTTCTATAATATTCTGGTTCCTAAAAAGAAATTCATAGTAAAGTTGTTGCAATCATATCATTTTCGTCCCAATAAGAGAATAACGGCTATTTCAATAATATTTTGGTTCCTACGGAAAAATTCTTTTTCTAAATATAGTTGTTGTTGTAATCATTTTACCATGATCATAGAAACCATTATATGTTTAAGAACATGGTGTCAACAACTACTATGATCCTACTATGATCCTCTTAAAACATGGTTGTTGCAACTATGTTTTGTCTCTGCGTGTAAGAAATAAAATTGCAATATTTTGTTTTTTGTATCTTATTAATTTACTGAAGTACCATGTTTTAGTTTATTTTTTAACAATAAATCACATTTCTCATATTAAATCATTTGCTTCTTAACTGCCCTACAAAACCGGTACAAAAATATTTTAAAAAAGTCGAAAAAAAATGAAAAGTCGACTTCTAAAGGTTCAAAAAGTCGAAAAGTCGACTTTTATATTTTCAACGGTTAAAAAAGTCGAAGTCGACCATGTGCGCTGCAAGCCATAGGATCTATTGTGCATGCCCTTGATTAACTCTCCAGAGGCACTACTACTCCTCTAAAATACAAACGTCTTCAACTGCAGGTCGGCAGACATTCACATATAATGTGTTCTGAGGTTTCTTCCGCCTTCTCGCATAGTCTGCAGACATCTATTCACATAGACCCGCCTTGTTAAGATGGTATCTCAGTGAACAGTGGATTAATGGTGGCGTGAAGCTAATTCACAGGAATGTGTGCATTATTACTACGAAAAGTTCAGTTTTGAAGGAAATAATGCTCGCAGATATTATACACTAAGCGACATTACTAGCGCCGCATCACAAATAATGTTGATAATGTGCCATTGAGTGTCAATATTTCGATATTAACGGTTAGTGTCATACGTCTATGATTTTTGTATTATTATAACATGGACTAAGAATATTTTTACTGATAAATAATCTTCTTTGGATGAATTTTATAAATAAAGGGACAAAATTAGCGAAAATTCTTGTGATTTTGATAATTTATGCATCATACCATTTTCTTTGAACCACCAAAATCAAAATCGGAAAATGAACATGGGTTATAAAATTTTATAATAAATAGTAAGACTTAATACTAATTTAATATTGAGTGTTGCTTAAAAGCTTTGATTCTCTGAATTGCTTGCGAACCAGGTTGAATTGTGCGGTTATTTGTTTACATGGCCTCCTTTTGCCTTTATGACGTCCTTCATTCTATCTGGCATAGAATTGTAAAACGCCTGCAGGTAATTTTCACCAATATCATTAAATCAGACTTTTTCGATGATTTTTTTAAGATCTCCAATGGTTTTCGGCTCCTGCTCTCGAACTTTCCTCTTCATTACTGACCAAACGGTTTCAATTGCGTTAAGGTCAGGACTGTTTGCAGGCCATTGCAGTGAATTTATTCTTAATTCATTCTTATATTTTTTTATCTGTAAAGAAAAAAAAACATTACATTTTTAGAAAATCATAAAACTATAGCAAAAAAAATATGCATGACTTGCAGAAGCTGCTCGATGACAAGGTGCTGAATCGTCCTGAAAAATCACATTCTGCGTGAGCTGTGATAGCCCTTCAATTGTGGGTACAACACCTTCGTTGATTATTTTTTTATACGCTGCTGCATTTACTGATCCCTCAATCATCAAAATTGAGCCAACTCCGTATTTTGTTATGGCTTTCCATGCCATCATATATGGAGAATGCTTCACCGTTGGCAATATGCAGTCTCCGCTGTAGCGTTCACCTTATCTGCGCCTCACTCTGGCGCCACCATACACTCCCATCAAATTTATTTTGGATTCATCGGAAAACACAACTTGTTCATAATCATGAGCTGACCAATTTTCACGATGTTTGCACCATTCCAGCCTTTTACATCGCATTTTAACCCCGTCAAAAGGGGTTTTTTTGCAGGTCGGTATGACTCAAGGCCCATGTCATTCAGTCTTCGCTGTATTGTTCGGTTTTAACAGCTTTTTCCTGATTCGCTTAGAAGCTGCCCCTTCAATTTTGAGGCAGATGCGAACCGCTTCAATTGAGCGCAATTCCGGCTACTTAATACTCGAGGTCTTCTAAAGTACTTCCGTCCGTCCTTGCTCCTGGTCGCACGATAAGAGGGAAAAAAATATCGTACGGATGACTCATTGCATTTATACGATTTGCAATGTCTTTATTTGAAATATTGCTCTCCGTATATGTGCAAATTTTGATTTTTTGCTCTTCGGTCAATCTATGATATTTTGGCATTTTCTCAGTGATACAACACTTTGACTTTCAAATTGAAAATGAAAATCTTCACAAAAACTTGCAATATTTATGTATAAAAGAGGTAAGAGCCCAAACTTTAAAATTAAGACTGTTTTATCACCCAAATGTAAATGAATTGAAATTTAAATGCAAGAAATAAAATGCGGCGCTAGTAATGTCACTAAGTGTAGTTATTCAGGTTCATAACAGTGCATAAAGTCGGTGGCCAAAATGCGACTGACGTTAACTTACATGGCTGCATGTTTGCCACCAATTTTTCGTGACAATAATGTTTACGACGTTAATTCACAATTCATATGTGCATTATTGGCTTGAGGCAGTATTTTTTGGAAGCCAATTTTTAATTCGGCTAAAAAGGCATATTTGACGATATCATTGATATGGTGTTAGTTTTCGGAATAACCGACCAATTTTAAATTCGAATTGGATAGTGTTATCCGTAAGCGAATACTAAAGCAAAAACTTTTTGAGAATTTGTAGTATTTTTCTATATTTTTTAACTTATTTGGAGGATTGAAAGCTTTTAGGAATGATTATAATCTGCCCAATCAATCAATTAGAATTATGTTTTTGATCAAATAAAGTTGTTTTTATAAGAGAATTCGATAATATAGTAAGAAATTTTGAGAAAACGAATTTTGCACAGTTTCAAGTACTGACTAAAACGAAAATCCAAACGATTTGCGAGAAATTTTTATTTCATACTTTGTTGGTCAACCCTACATTTTAAAGGGGTTAATTTTAATTTCAAGCGATTTTCATGGGTGACAAACTTTTTAATTTACTCCACTGTACTGGAGGTGTTACGCTCACTTTATAAATCAAAATTAAATCTTGCTTAATTTGAAATAGTCATTGATTACAATTTTAAATAAAATTTTGTTATCATGGCCTTACTTTGAAACCTGTTTATAGCCTGTTTATTACTTATTTCAGTTATATGGGAGGTGCCACGCCCATTTGTCCAAACAAAATCAAATTTTTTTCGACATTAGTCATAGATAGATAAGATTTTTGAATAAAATTTGGTAATCAGAGCTACTTTTGTTGCATAATTATTATCAAAAGTTTATCTAACCCATTCCAGCCCGAAGGTGTGAAATTTCCCCCTTTATAGGTATTTTTCCGTTGCTTTTTCTTTGAAATTTGTGAATTCAGAGAGAATGAATGGGGCTTCCATTTGTGTTTTAACCATATTGTGGAACTTTCATATAAGTTTACCTATGGTAAGAATTCTTATTTTTTTTTTAAATTCTCCAACATTTAAAAACTCTAAAAAAATTTAAGATGTTTAAATTTCCAGTAGTTTCTCATGTGTTTAGAGACAACTAAAATTTAATTCTTTTGTAAGACATATGTGAATTTGAACTATGTGCAGGCAGCAATGGGTTAATTTTTTAGGAAGATATCGCGCCCACTTATCTAAAATTCCTAAAAATCGATTTTTTTAACTTTTTTTGTTAAATACATCGAAAAAACAATAAAAGTTTTTTTGTCTAACTTGTACGAATCAATTCACTGTGTGTCGCCGTTCCTTTTGGCTCTGATTGCAAAATTTATCCTACGAATGCAATTTAGTGGAAATCATCGTCAACAACGTCTGAAAACGAAGTTGAATCAGTGTCAGCTGCAGTTTTTGACAAACCGTATGTTTGTTCCTTACAAGCGTTCACCATTTTCGTCTCTTAGTTTTCTTTTTTTTCTTATTTTCAAACAAGGAAGTGTTAATGTCCTTTAATACAAATGAATATTCATGTGATTGTAATGTGAGAAATTTTTCAAGTGCATAAATCAGAAGATAAAAATTTGTTAGATTTTTGAGACTGCCTAAAATTTGAGCAAGCAACGTTAATGCTTGTTTTCATAATAAAGGTTTTATTAATAATTTGATTTTGACTATGACTATTGAAATGATTGTTTGACTATTGAAAAATAGCAGAAACAGTTGTTTTAACCTCAAACTTCGCAGATAATGTTGTCGAAATGATATATAAATGGTTCAAAAAACTGGTAGTAACTCGGTGCGACAAAACTTAACTTAACATTGCTGCTTTAAGAACTCCTTATTGAAATAGAGACAGCATGAATCAACAACTGTATATTATCACTTTGCTCCGATTCGACTTTGGAAGCTACCTTTCGCTTGTTTCTTGTACTGATTTCATTATATGTTTTTTGAGGTCGTCCAGCTGCAGTAACTTTTTTTGGCACGATTAAATCTATTTCTCATTCTAGCCATACATTTTCGTTTAGTTTAAATGTTTTTAAATTTCTGCAATGTTTTGTCTACTTCAATTTAAAAGAGTTCCACAAATTTCGAATTTTGTTGTGTATTATAAGCTTCACATTTTGGCTAATCTCATTTAAAGTCTTGCTTTCGACTTCAAATATCATCCATATCAGTTTTACTATAACATAAATCAAAAATTTTGGAAAATTTTATTTTCAAACTTTCTAGAAACAAAGCTGCAAAAAGTATCAGTTTAGTATAAAAGCTGAGACTTTCACGATAAAATACATACATTAAATCCCTTGCACTATTTTACACAACGTGAGTTCTACTCCACGAAAGAAAAAATACATGTTCACAACTTCACATAAAACTTGATATAATAAAAAGAATAAATTGGACACAATATACAAACATTTAAAATAAAACAATGCATCTTGTCGCATTTAGGTCGCACGTTTTATTTAGATATATTCACCTCTTATTTTCCAAAATGTTTTACTGCACAAACGCTTTAAAAATGTATTTTACAAAATGTAAACCTTAACATCTTTTTAAACATAAACCGCGTTGCCACCTAGCGTAATTATTTTTTCCGGCTGTCATCAAAGGGCTAGAGATCGAATTGTAAAAATATTTTGGGCAATCTCATATTTAATATTTGATTTTTTTCCACTAAATATTGATTTAGGACCATTGTGCAGTGTCTAAAATTCCCTCTTACATCATGTTCTTCCATCTCTTGTAGCTTAGCTTTTATTTATGAAGTGTTCTTTTTACGCTCATGCTTCAGGTCAAAAGTCACGTATCTAAAATGAAATCACATTGTTTAAGCGTCTTCACCCAGACCTTTTATCCGATACCTAATTCACCATTTACACCTTCCTAACTATGAGACCTCTGACTAAAATTAATATAAACTTTCAACGCTCATATTTCGGGTCATAGGTCATTAATTTAAAATCGAACATGTTCCGGCACATCTATGGTGCATTACTTTTCGATTGATATACGTTTCATGACCCTTATTCTAAAATATATATTAAAAAAGTATAGTTCGTAGTACACAAATATTAAAAAAATTATAAATATATAAGAAGAGTATCTATAAATATATTAATTTATTTATCGTAAAGTATAAATTCTAAGAAAGTATAAATACATAAGAAGTTCTTTTAATTTATTAAGGCGTTATTTAGTAACCGAAAATTTATTGTTTTTTTAAAAAATTATTCAAAAACAAATAAATTCAAAAAATTTTAATTATTAATTTGCCTTTTAATTTATTAAGGCGTTATTTAGTAACCGAAAATTTATTGTTTTTTTAGAAAAATTATTAAAAAACAAATTAATTCTAGGAATTTCAATTATTAATTTGCCTTCAAATTTAATTATTTTAATTTACTAAGGCTTTATTAAGCAACCGAAAATTTATAGTTTCTTAGAAAAATTATTAAAAAACAAATAAATTCAACAAATTTAAATTATTTGTTTACGCGAGCAGCGTAAATTGAACTACTACTTACTTTGAATTTATAATTGAATTGGTATTAACTTTGAATTGTTACTCTTTTTTTATCGAACTATGTACTGAATTATAATTATCATAACTTATCGATTATTGAATTGTACTTCGAGCTTAATGAATTCTTATACTAAACATTGCCTTCGGCAAGGTACTAAAAATTTCCCTTTATTTGTTAACGGCCCTCTGTGGCAATTTAATTGACTTGTTCTAAGCCGAATGTAAAAAGTTAAACTCACTAATAAATCTCTCGCCTAAGGGTAAGCACTTGTACACACATTAATCGCTCTGTTATTTTTATTTCTTGGCACAAAGCTACTGAAGTCCTTAGGCACATACCCGGATTTAGAATCCCTCAGCATTACCTGGATTCAGTAATAAGCCTGATACCCCCAAGAAATCTACATTATTAATATGCCTTTTAATTTTAGTTATTTTAATTAATTAAGGCAATATTTAGTAACCGAAAATTTATTTTTTTTTAGAAAAATTATTAAAAAACAAATAAATTCAACAAATTTTAATGAATAATTTGAGAAACTAATAATTAAAATTTGTTGATTTTTTATAATTTTTCTAAACAAAAATAATTTTCGGTTACTAAATAAAAGTAATAATGAATTAAAAAACGTTATAACTTAGGTTTTTGTAAAGAGGGATGGACACAATTTTGGAAACAGAGAGAAGATACATACATCAGATACAAATAAAAAACAATTTGGAAAAAATCAAAAATTCTTATTGATGGTTTAAATTGACCACATTGATACTAAATTAACCACATTTAATAAAAACCAACCATATCAAATATATCGTAACATTTTTGTTCATAAAAAGGTGCAGATACAAATTCAGAAACTTTCAGAAAGGCCTCCTTAAATGTTAAAGTAATTTGTTTTGCGAAAAAAAATTTTGGCACAAAAAAAATTTTCATAAACTACAAATCATTTCTAACAATTTTCAATATGTTTTTGATGGCTATCAATAAAATTTTTAAAAACAAAATATATTCCATACAATTTTGTATTCTTCTTTCCAAATGTAAAAATACTTAATTTTCTGAAAAAAAATAAAGGCTATTCTATCAAGACGTGTGTACTTTTTTTGATTTTTAAAATTATTAAAATACTTTATTTATTTCGAAAGGTCATACAATACTGCCGTCATAAGGAAGAGTGCGGCATCTTCATATTTCAATATTCTGATATAAACTACTTACAGTAATTTATCAAAAATTCACTGAATCCAAACCCTGGATGGTTATAAATATTTGGTTCTACAGGATAGTGAAATCCAGTTTGCTATCAGTTTTAATTAAATTTTTTTCGATATTATTAAAAATGCCAAAACTGTGGAACAAACACTGTAGGTACTGCTTTTTTTATTTTTTATTGTTTTTTATTGTTTTTTCTATAAATTTAAATAAGTTCAAAAAGCCGTATCTACATCAAATGTACGTTTTGTATAGTAAAAGGCTTTTTTGTATTTATGATATTTAAATGGTATATTTTTAAAACCATCATATCTTGCACAAGTATATTTTATTAAAAATATGTTAAAAAAATCAATATTGAAAAGATTTTTTTGTCACAAAAATAATGATGTAAAAAGCATTTTACAAAGCATTAACTACAAATATAAAGATAGTCTGTCTGTAGATACCGCTTTTTTATCTCTTTTTATGTAGATACTGCGTTTTTTGTTTGAATGGTTGCTTTAATTTATGTAGATACGACATTTCATGTTAAAATATTAAGCAATTGAGCGAAAAATTCGAAATTTTTATTTTGTTTTCTTAAAGATGGAAGAAAGATAATTAGAAAAAAACAACAAAACTTATTTTGACTTTCATGCTAGATACCGCACTCTTCCTTATGACGGCAAAATAGGTTTTTGTGTGAAAAATTATTTCGTGGATATGTTCACCGCAAATATTCTGTAGATATATTTCCACTATTTCGACCATATTTTCGATGACATTTAGCAGTATGGCCTCCGAATGGCCCAAATCTCCGATGTTATATTGTTTTTCAAGTGTCGAATCGTCTTCGGATCATTCACATAGACTTTATCCTTTTTGAAACCCGTCAGAAAAAAGTCTATCGGCGTCAAATCGCATGATCGGGGCGGCCGATTCACATCAACGCGACGGAAAATTACACGGTTCGGGAAATTTGCTATGTAAAAAGTCCAAATTGAGGCGAGTTGTGTGTGGTGTAGCGCCATCCTGTTGAAACAACACATCGTCCAGACCCTGAGCTTTAATTTCCTGCGCAAAATAGTCCCCCCCCCAACATAGTGTGGTACCGCTTGACATTTGTTTCCGTCCTCATCTTCAAAAACAAATGGCTCCGACCCATAAACAGCATCAAACAGTGACTAGCGGTGGATACACTGGCTTCTCCAGATGCGGCATTTTTGCTGGATAGCATATCCACCGAGGCAGAAATGAGCCCCTCTGATATTTTTTTGTAAAAATCATGATCTTCAGCAATTATTTGCAGGGCCCAATCAGCGAATGTACATCGTTGTGCATGGTCACGAGACAATGATGGCGAATAGACATTTCAGGGGACTTGGTGACACTTTCACTCACGGCAGCAATATTCTCAGCACTGCGTGATGTGCGCACTCTGGTTGGCTTCGAAACATCAAGTATGTACCCAGATTGATAAAATTTATTCACAATGTTGTGCACAGTTGTTTCAGTAATGAGATGATTGCGACCCTATTTTTGGTGAACCGATCGGAGCGTTTGCACCATCAACTTGGAATTTAAGACCTGAAATTCGATGATTTAAAAGCGTCGTTCTTTCGTGTTGCGATTTATAACTAAAATAATATACTCTCACAAATACAATGACACAAAATATGATGGACAAGGGTCGATAATGCAGATTTTAATCGATAACAAAGTACCACACCTACTATTGGAACATCATTTAGATAAAAGTATAGCAGTGAGAGGACTGCCGACCGAAGCGAAAACCTATATATAAAATATAAATGGAAGACGTTGTCCTGCCACGGACCGCCTTACTGCTATATAAGAATTTTCATGCTAATAGGGGGTTTCAGACTATGCTACATGTAGGATGGATTTGACAGGTCGGACGGACATGTAGGATGTGCGAAAGCTCATACTGCAGCCCGTCCTACATGTAGGATGAAATAAAAAAGTTTTAAAAGTTCCGCTCTGATCTTGTTCTTCTCTGTGCGTCCTTGTTTGTAGATTTCCTTGGTAATTGTTGTTGGCGCAGTTAGCCGGAAATTTTTTGTAGGTGTTGTGAATTCTAATCGTGTAGCTACAGTTGGCATATGAAATTAGAATTATTTTTGTTAAGAGCTTATAACAATTTATTAAATTTTTATATACTACTGAAACTATTTCTTTTAAGCAAAAGTGTTACCATATCAAAAATACATATAATTAAAGTAATTTATTTAAATTATTTCATTATTGATTAATATAAAAAATTAGAGCTTATTTATATCAATTTATATCATAACACTAACACAATATACATGTTCACCATATCTATATTGCGTTGTGTATTAAAAGTAGAATATTCTAAAATTAAGAAATATCTTTAGCTTATAAATTATATATAATCCATATAAGAAATTAAGCTAAACAGTTTTAAAAAATAGAATTCTTAGGATAAGCAGACCTTAGTTATTCAATTACTACTGAAAATATTAATTATTTTGCAGGTTTAATACGTAATTATTATTATATAAATATACATAAATATTCTTTAAATTTCCTCAATGCGCTAAATTGTTCATATATATGAACTATTTATATGTAAATATGTACTTCCGATACGGTAACACTTTTACTAAAAACAAATAGATTTACCAATATTATATATGTATACTCTTTAATTCATATGTATAAACTGTTTTCTAAATTAGTTCGATGTCATATGCTGACTGTAGCTACAAATAAACATCCACAAAAAATTAAAGCTTACTGTACAACAATAACTTCTTAGCAAATTTACAACAACAACGCAAAGAGAATTACAAGATCCCAGCGGTTGCGCAGCGTTAGAGGGGATGAACCGCAGCGTAAAATATACAGCACTTTGCATGCTATATTTTCTGTTTGCCTGGTGTTTCGTTCATTTTTTTAAATTTTTTAACAGTTTTTTAAGCTTACAATATTACAAGTTTACGAAATATGTTGCAAGTACAAGCTCTCGAATTAAATATGTCGCAAATTGATAAAATGCAAATAAAATAAAATATTTGCGCTAAAACACGACCGAAATGTCAAAATTTGTAATTGTCAAAATTTGTAATTGTCAAAATTTCATCGTCTATTTGACACAGCAAAATAGACAAATTTATTTCAACACACACAAATTTTATACAACTTGATATTTTCTATCCTACCACGCCTGATTGACACACAGCCATAGTTAACAACTCTGAATATAAAATGCCGCAGTGGTGAAAATAAAAAGCCACTGACAAATACAACAAGTGTGAAAATTGTCAAACTTTGTTTGACGATATGTAATAAAATAACAGCATGCATGTAATTATTTGAATGTTCAACATATGACTTTATCACAACTTAAAGATTAAAATGTTAAAACTCTCAATCCATACATTATTTTTCTTGTTTGCAAACGAAGTTCCAGCAGAAAAAAGAAGAAAAAGAAGAAGATGGATCCATTTCTAATTCTCATAATGAATAGCAGCTGTTTGAGTAAAAGCAAATTTTTCAAAAATGTTGACAAACACAACAACTGAAGAAATTGCCAAACTTTAAAGGCATATACATATATATAAATATAAACCGAATTAATAATAAGTTTTGGTTGAAAACATCTTATTGCAACCTAACTTTAGTATTTATAAACTAACAAAAATATTATATGCATTAATTTCAGGAGTTGCCAAGTGATTTCTTTGTGAGGTTGCGGCCGAATGCCAATTCCTTGGAAAAATGCGATGATGCAAACGAATGATTTACCCTCTACCAAAATCGTTCAACGCGCCTAAAGAAGTTTTCATTTCAAAATTAAATATCTCTCATTTCTATCTTTATTAATAAAGCTATTTACAAAAATCTTTCTGGTTTATCACCGTTGAACCATTACTTTTGTTTCGCAAATTTTTAAAATACAACCTTTTTTGATTTTGTCGTTTTTTTCACCATTTACCGCAGTGTGTGTGCGTTCATTCAATTTTCGAACCTTTGGATTGTTTTTGTGATTGACACTAATTTTCTTGTACTGATATCAATTATTTTGTATGCATCAGTTAAGCAGCCAACACTGAATATATATCAGAATCTAATTAATTTTCATCATCTACTGCGCTACCAAGATCGTTCGTATTACAGTGTTGTTTCACGTTTCTTGCTTTTTCTCGTTGTTGTTGTGGTTTTTGTTGTTGTTATTGCTGTTGGTTGTTGCCGTCTTGTGCGTTCTATTCAGGCATTCATTTCCAATTTTCTTAATTTTCTATAACAGTAAATCAGTGTTTATGTCTCATTCAGCAGAAATCTTTTAATTCCAGTGCAACACCACTCCATTCTACCCAACCGCCCACTCAACCTCATCCAATTTGGTATCAACCACTTATCTGGGATGTCTTTTGAGGCTTCGGCTCTTTTGGCTTTCTAAGTTCTCCAATATACACACAAGCATACAGAAGGCACACATGCAAACATGCACACACACACACACACACACACACACACACACACACACACACACACACACACACATAAGGCACACCCTCACCTTCCTCGTCTGTCTCTGACGATTCCTAATCTAAATCTGCATGTCATCTAGAATACCGCATAAATCACAAATAATCCCAAAATAAAATAGAATCCAAAGTGAAAGACGTACTCGTCGCACGACCCAGACTGCTAAGCTTTCGAAGCCATGTCACCAGAATCAGCGTCATTGCCGCCTCATTGCCTTGGCTATCGTTTGCGTCTCTTGCAATTCTTCGGTGTGCTCAGCTTTTGTCGTGTTCTTAAAACCCAAAATCGCGTTTGTTCCTTCCTACCTAAACCGTTCTTCTTCCTGCTGCGTCGAATGGACAAAAGGCGACAAATTCTGTTTTAAATATCCTTATTTAAGAATCTTTCGTCTATGTCCCCATTACTCTCATTTTGCACTTTAGTTAGTCATTCGTGTTTTAAATTTTATTTTAAATAAAGTGTGGCTTCCAAGAACGTTCAGCAGGATTGATGCAGGCACACACACACTCATTGGCAACACACATTTTAAACACACATCGTCCTATTCATTTATTCTGTAGCTTTAATAGTCACTCGACAAAACACACACACACGCACTGATCCAACCATAAACCACAAAAGTAAATACAGCTTGGCCTTCTTCTTCCTCTTTTGCCCACTTTAATGACAATTCAAATACAAACAAATCTCAAAATCACATTCAATTTTATTTAAATTGTTAAATCACTTTCGTCGAGTGTCGAGTATCTAGATGTTATTTGACTGCTTCTTACCATTAACGAAAATGTATGCTACGGGAAATGAAGAAAAGAGTAATCAATTGAAATCAGCTTGATGGTTAGAGAGGGGTGAAAGAGATGTGTAGACAAGACATAAAAACTAGAATCCTTGAAATAAGAGTAAATAACAAGGAATATAAAAAAAAATAAAAGAATTAAATATTTCAAAGACTTACAAGTTGTGCATACTTTCAAAATTTATTTGAATACATAAATTTTAAAAGCAGAAACACATTATCTTTTATCTAAAAAAGAATCTTAAGGATATTATAAGATTAAAAATTTAACTTAAAGAAATACGAAATAACTAATAAAAAATAAGGTTATATAAAAATATAAATATCATTGTATTAAGGAACCGAGGTAGGAAAGTTAGGGCTAGTTGAAACACAATTTGAAAAAAGATTTGTTTTTAATTATATGTTCTTTAATTTTAATTTATTAATTTTATGATTTATTATATTATTACATGAATTAGCAAGTTTTTAAGCAGGCAACAACAACAACAACTCTGTATAGAGTCAATCACTTAGCTGATTAGACATTCTGTTTCAGAAATCGCTACATTTCCGCCATCAACTCTACCAAGGTTGCCATCTGTCCTGTGTCTGTGATGGCGGTGATCTATAAATAGCCTACTGCTTTGAAATGTCATATAATTAAGTGGCCAATTTGAACGTTCAATTTCTTCTATGTATATAACTCAAATGAATGTAGCGAAATGAAAGAAGTGGGTGTAAGTTTTAGTTTTCTGAAACAATGGATTTATTTACAAAGATTTGTGGATGAACTTACTCAGGATGTGGTTGCTCGAAAAGTGAACGAGTACCAATCTTGATACAAGAAAGGAAGTTAACAATGATTAAATATAAGCAATTTTGACATATTAAAGCGACAGGAAATAGATAAATTGTAGTTTGTATAGATGAACGTGAAGCGCCATCTAGGTTTCAATATAACTTTATCGTAAGTATAAATTAAATGAAAGCTTAGCTTAAATATAAATATAATGTAAAATTTTCACCTAAACAGAATGAATTCCAAATGTGTGAAATCATATGCGACTTTAAACTGTGAGTTGATCACAACTTAATCACTCAAAGACTACTAAAGAGGAAATGTAGCGATTTTCGAAACAGACTGTCTAGTCAGCTAAGTGATTGACTCTATACAGAGTTGTTGTTGTTGCCTTCTAAAAAACTTACTTGATAAAAATCTCGCAATCTAGTTCATGTATTTAATTTTAATTTCTGTCAATATTTATTGACCATTATTGGATTAAAGTTGAAATTATCATAGTTTTACAACACGCTCAAAAGTGCTGTACTCAACACGAGTTAATTCTGTATTGTATGGGTAACACCGAAACCTTCGACATTTTTATCAACGACGTTAAATATTAATATAATTATTATCATTAGCAGGAGTGGTTTTCATCCGATTTTGACTAATTTAAATATATGATAAATATTTTATTTCAAAGATTATGTGCAAAATTCCAAGACAAGGAATTAGTTCTTGTGTAATTTTTATAGATTTAACCTTTTTTGTTTATTCAAGAACTTGATCTTAGTTTTTTTAATAAAATTATATATTTTTAATTTCATTACGATAGCTTAAAAATTTCGGTTATAATCATGACGACTGACAGAAATCCTCTATGTGTTTAACGTAGACCCCTGCTCTGAAGGCTTAATTCTACGGTGCTCCAAAACTTTGGACCGATATTTAGCGTCGGCCAACGCCCCTTCGGAATTCAAAAGATCCACCAGAAAGGTTCCCCTAATTTCACAGCACAGACCAACCATTATCCATCAATTGACTATACATGACCGTGACATATTCGGCCACTAAAATTGTACATGTCATAGTTATAAAATAACCATAGGTCATTATCGGTATACATACCGATAATTTAATCCATTTTTTGGCACGCAACTTCGCTCACACGATCAAAGAGGTTAGTCTTTGTCATGAAAGCTAGGAAGCGATACCTACATAAAACCTATGGTACTGTTGCTATGTCATAAGGTTCCCCAATCATTTGTGGACACCACTCAGACTGTTCAGGTTTCTCCGTCGCCTGTTCTCAAATTCCAAAGGTAACAGTATATTGATCCGGTAGTTGCTTACCTTCCTAACATTCACTGTTTGAAATATACGAGTGTTTATCTACGATCTTTCTCTAAGTAATTTAAGGGAGTTACCAACCCGAGTTCAACTAAAGTGTAACTCACACCGACCTTCCTGATCTTACCACAGTCATATCGTATGAGCCCCGAAGGACCATGCCCACGACAGCCAATACCCGGGCTCAAGGTTCCACCAGACAAGGCTCTTCAACATCCCGTCTGCTGACCAAAAGTTCTAAGAATAATTATGTTTGACTGTGACACTTTCAGGCACTAGAATTGTACATGACTAGGCTTTGTAGTCTAGTGGAGAGTGCACTAGGCTATCAACCCAGAGGTCCCTGGTTCGAATCCGGGCTCGAGCATGGTTCTTTTCACTTTCTTTGTCCTTTCCTACATTTAAGAATTATGGAAAAACTATAAATCCACAATTAAATTGTGGAAAATGTGAAATTAAAGGACAGGAACAACTGAGGGCTGGAAATGCTTGCCGAGGTTTACCCATTTTCTACCGTGCTGCAAAAATTGTTGAATTTTTTGATATAAAGTATATTTCTAGTGTAACTATGGTGCCCTGATTCCAAATCAGTCATCAAAAATTTTTAAACCCATATTTTTTTTCGTTATGTCAAAAAATCAAATGTTCTATCAATCGAACGTTGGCGCTTATCCCATTTCTATTTTCATGTTAACACAATAGAAATGGGTAAGACGTTATCGTTTGCTGGTAAAATTTGACATAACGTATTTGTATGGGATTTTATCATAGTTAAAAAAATTAATGAAAATGGACAAATTATGCGTTCGATTAATCGAACACCGGTTGAAAATGGGTTAAGGCATAACACTAGCCTCGGTTAAAAGCAATTCAAATTGTCTTTCACGGTTTTTTCGCCTAATCAATAATTCACGTATGGTTTCATCAATTTCCTCTAAATAAATTTATCCCTTTCCTTTCAGGTCAAAGACCAAACTGTGTTTGTAAAAGGCTCATGCCTTGGTTTTTTATTACTTAAAAAATAAAAAAAATAACCATTGGTTTCCCGGTAATATACCGAGAGAACCACAATCCTTCTTACGCAACTTCGTTAGCTTAACTAAGGCTTAGTTAAAAGCCTCTTTCGGAAAACTATTAAGCGTGAGCCGTAGTATACCAATTGGATTACAGTAATTATCGCTTATATGCACTATGTTTATAAGCATATCCCGCTTATATGCATTCGAACTTGAGATATTTAACTTTGTCATTTAAAATAGCCAGAATTTTCTCGCTTATAAGCATTTCGCTTATATGAATTTCTCTTTTATATGCATCAAAATAAGAAATTTTTAAAAGCAAAGTCATAGAAAACTAACCGGTTATATGCAGCCCTACTGAAATGTCATAAAAATTCCGATTATAAATTTCACACCTCTATTGAGCTATCATATATGAAGTAGCCCATATGTTTTTCTTGTGTAGTTTTAAAATGATCAAAAATAAAAGAATAACCTTGTCACTCAAACAAAAAATTTCAATTGTGAAGAAGTTGAGACATATTAATTAAGATAGAAGAATATATGTATGTGCCAAAAATGCTGCAATGTACAAAAGAATATAACTGACTTTTTTCGAGATTGAAAGGACTTAAAAAATTAAGTGAAGTTTTATTTAATACGAGCCTGTCTGTTCTTAAATTAAATTTTTTTTAAACATATTTTTTATATATATCTTTGTAAAGCTTAAGACTTTGTTTTATTAAAACTTATTTTGTTTATATTTTTTTAAAAAAATCTAGATGCGGCATTTTAATTTAATTTAATCTATTTTTTAAAAACGCTCATTTGACAAAATGTAATTTCTAAATAAATATAATTAAAAATTAAACCAATTCATAAGACAATTTTTATTGAAACAATATTCCAATTTTTATATATGCTTCGTGGAGGCATGTAACCGAGTTATAATATAAGCACCATGGATGCATATAACCGAGTTTTTATATATGCTTTCCCGCTTATAAGCAGCAAAAGACAAGCAAATAGAGGTTATGCTTATAACCGATAATTACTGTACACTCGTTCGAAGGATTCTATGCTTTTTACATAGAACCCTGATGGATGACTGCCCCGCTCTTCAAGTTATATTGGATTAATCGTCTATCGAAAGCATATTACAATAACAATGTTATGATAACTTAATACCAAACTCATGCTTTCTTCAAGATTTGGCACCAACAACCAAGGCTCAAGGTAAACCTTTATTTTACGGAAATCAAGAGTAAACTCATTTTGAGATCAATTCATGGGCCGTGCTCCATAAATTGTCCACCCAATAACCAACCATCACTCATAACGTTACATAACGTTACATAACGAAAATCATAACGTTACAGTCAATGGAGCAAGGTACCGTGCGATGATTTCCGATTTTTTTACCCAAAATGGAAGAATTGGACTTGGTTAACATGTGGTTTCAACAATACGGTTCCACATGCCACACGGCACGCGATACCATGGACCTATTGAGAGGCGAATTTGTTCAGCAATAAATCTCATGTTTTGGACTCATTGTCCGCCAAGATCATTTTATCCCACTCGACTATTTTACATTGGAAGGCAACATTACAGCTGCCATTGGTGAAATACCGGCCGAAATGCTTAAAAAATAATGGCAAAATTTGAGCTTGCGGATGGACCACCAACATTTACATTAAATAATCCTAAACCCTCCATCACTAACCTTAGGGTAGAATCCACAGAGTTACAGTTTCTATGCAATATTTCTAATAAAATACATGTGTGACGAGCTAAAAGTCAAAATCTAATCTATATTCAATATTTTACTTCAATTATATTCAGTTTCTAGTGGTCTCCGAGATATAAGGGTGTGAGCTCGATTAAAATAAGAAGTATTTTGATGCCTAACACCCAGGTGAGTTATTTAATAAAATAATTGTGTGAATTACACAGAGTAGCACAGATATCAAAACTAAGACTACGTCCTCTAACTGTGATTAATATATTTGCCAAGGACACTTAATTCCAACTTAACTGCAGTAATTTCTTCAACACAACGCTTTTTCAAACTTCAGACGGTAGTTCCTTCAGTAGCGTAATAAACTGTGTAAGTTGAATACATTTTTAACTGAATTATTTGCTCTACAGCGAAAAATGAACCTATTTCATTTTATATACTTTTAGTTATACAATCATGTAGCCCTAAAACTGCAGAAATAATACGCTATTTTCGAAACTTCCTGTTTTTCTTTTTTTTTTAAG
This sequence comes from Dichetophora obliterata, assembly GCA_963920525.1. NCBI lineage: Eukaryota > Metazoa > Arthropoda > Insecta > Diptera > Sciomyzidae > Dichetophora > Dichetophora obliterata. Next base: position 217,727,640 of record OY986437.1, on the reverse strand, counting down.
TAAAACATGAACTAATTTTTACTTGTTTGTTTTACAAATAACAAACCAATTCTTTCTTTAAAAAATATTTTAAGAATGCAAAAATAATCTTTAATTTATTTAAAACCAACACTTTTCTTAGCTTTAAGCAATTACTTATATCCTTATTACTAGAATTTCTTATGCGGGTTGAAAACACCCAGAGTTATTCGTGACGCAACTCAGCAATAGGTTAGTGATCCAGGGTTAAAAAGTAAATGGCAGGCATTGATGTATCGCTCCAAATAAATACTTAATTCTCTATTGCAAATTTTCAGTTATTTTTTCCATTTTTAAAAACCAAACGCTTAAAAAATCGCCCTTTATATACTTTTCTATACCTACCACGCCTCTTTATTAGCGGCACAAATGGAGTGACAAAGTTAATGTACCTCTTCGCGAAAAAGTGGTTTCGAGATGAAAGCATTTAAAGTTTTAGTAAGTATTTTCGGCATAAAAAAAATTAAATACGATTGGTTTGGCAGGTTATCCGATGCATTTGTATGTTGACTATCACGAAGAAAAATTTCGGATGACTGGTTTCCGAGAAATTTTATTATTTTTTATATTTTATTTATTCATTAAAGTCTTTGAATACAATCTCCAACAGACTACATAAAACTAAACGAACTTAGAACCAAATATAACTCTTAGATTCTTAATAGAATTAACTTTTTGCAAGGGAGTACCCAAAAGTGAGTAACAAAAAGTGAAAAAACTGTCGGACTTTGAGAATGTCACCGAAAAACATTTGTTAAATTTTAATGGTAAAAAATTGACAAGACTCCAAGAAAGCAAATTATTTAAGTCGCTCTGTAAGAGAGCAGCATCATTTAAGTCAGATACATTACTAACTAACTTTAAGCATCAGCATAAAGTAAATATCTTGCAGTATGAATATATCTACTGACAACATTAATCAAAGGGCCAAGAATACTCCCCTGTTGAATAAAAGAAGAGGCTATAAATAAATTTGATTTCACGTCATTTATATCTGCAAAACATACTCTATTTGAAAGATAGGACAGTATACAATTCAAAAAATTAGAATGCAAACCCATTTTGGCAAGCTTAGACAGTAAAGTATTATGTGGGACCTTATCAAAGGCCTTAGAGAAATCTACTTGATATCCATGCTCAAAAGACGATATGCAATATTTCGAGAAAACCTCCAAATTAGTCACAGTTGGACTGACCCTCAAAAATACCATGCTGTTCAATACAGATATGTCGCTTAACGAAGAAGAATAATTCATTTTTATAACACTTTAAAACAGCTTAGAAACATTAGATAGCTTAAAAATATGTCTATAATTTGAGACATAATTTTTATTACCTCCTTTTAGAACCGATGTTATAGAGGGTCTTTTGCGACAGTCAATAAAAATGTCTGTCATTAAAGACTTGTTAAAAAGATCACACAATAGAATAGCTAACAACATGGCACATTTATTAATGAAAATCGATGAGATGACATTTGAAATTTCAAAATGAATCCACATTATCTAAAATTTACACATCAAAACCAGAATTAACCGTAACATAATTTGACTTGAAGTAATTAGCAAGAAGATTTTCCGAATCTTCAATAGCAAAGGAATGAATACCATTGTAGGACGTCGATGTGGGAGAAACTAATACGATACAAATTAGGGAGAAACTGCCCGAAGACGTGGTTTTCAAAAAACTCACAAAAAAAAGAAATAAAGTAAGATTACCCTGCAGTGTAATCAACTAGATTTATACCAGTCAACAACTAGTTGGAAATATCCAACAACTAGTTCGATTTATGTCCTATTCTCATAGAACCGACTGGTATTTTTTACGTGGTGATGTCATTGGAAAAGACAATTGTCTTACCATAGATAAGGTTTTAACTAGTTAACAACTCATTTTTTATGTAAAGTAAAGTTCTAGTTGGGTTGTGACTAGTTTTTAACCAATATAGTAATTATCGAATTAAAACTAGTTCATAGGTTCATATTTTTTCAATAGTTCATAGGTTCAAAGAACATATATTTTTACAACAAAATATTAGCTAAAGGCTAAAGTTAAGGCTATTTGATGAAAATGGACGACGCTAAACCCTTGATAGAGTTGATGGCGGTGATCTAAAATAGCCTCCTGCTTTGAAGTGTCATATGATTAGCAGCCATACAATTCATGAGAATGAATTAGAGGATCTGTACATTCATATGCTAGTTTAAACAGTGAGTTGATCACAGCTTAATCACACAAAGACTACTGATGAGGAATATGTAGCGATTTCCGAAACAGACTGTCTAGTCAGCTAAGTGATTGACTCTATACAGAGTTGTTGTTGTTGTTGTTGCCTTCTTGAAAACTCACTTGATCTAAAGCTCACAATCTTAATTCATGTAGTATAGTTTGATTTTGGCTAGTTTTACAACTGGTTTAATGTGACTTGACAAAAACTAGTTGGGTTTAAACTACTTTTGCAACTAGTAAATCGTGACAAAATATAAACTAGTTTGTTTTGACTAGTATAAATACTACTCATGTTTTAATGCTGACTAGTCTTACACTGCAGGGTATTTACAACAAGCGTATTTGCGGAGATATTATAAATAAATTATTACAGTGGGTTTTGAAAGTAATTAAAATATTTGAAATACAAGGGTGGATCAAAAAGTAATTGAAATAAGTAAACCAGTGTGGCGTTAAAACGCCAAAATCAAAAATACTTAGATTTTATTTTAAGCTTTTGAATAGACTTTCAACTGATCAAAATTGTAATGAAATTAATTTTGGCCTTTATTGCACGCGCAACGATGATATAATGTTAGCATATTTAATTGCATACCCAAATTAATTTAAATATACAGGAGTAAGAATATTTCTTGATTTCCAGTCTAAAAACGTTTGAACAAAAAATTTTCATTACCAGTTTCCAATTTCTTATTAAATTTATGTGTAAAGTTTTTTTCCTAAATGACCTTGTGATATTTATTATGTTGATTTTATATAATTTAAATACAAATTCTAAATGTTTGATAGTTTAAATCATACTTGATTTTAAATACAAATTCTAGTTGTTTGATATTTTAAAATCGTTTATTGAGCTTAGGGTGAAAGTTAGAACAATTAATTGTTCTAACGAATCTTTCCAAAGAAACAACAACTAAACAAATGGTAGAGCACGACCAAACAGAAACAGCTGAAAACAAATCAGCAAAAATCTAAAAACAACTTCAGTAAACATGCTTTGTTAGTGGAAGACTTCCAGCAGACTGTTGGACGCCATATAATAACATAAGCATAAAGACTAAAGTAATGCAAAAATACAACAACAAATGTGAGCATGTGAAATGGGAGAAAAACTGAGAAATTGACACTTCAAATCTCATCGCCTCTGTGGTGCAGTGCGCTAGTGCACATGCTCGCTTGCACGAGGTATCACAAAGATTTCTGATGAAGCCTTTAGCACGGCCGAAATTGCAATAAAATCAGCTAGTGATTTTTTCCTTTTCATATTGAAAAAAACTTTGTTGTTGTTTCTTTGGAAAGATTCGTTAGAACAATTTATTGTTCTAACTTTGACCTTAATTGCTTAATCGCTCAATAAACGATTTTAAACTATCAAACAACTAGAATTTGTATTTAAAATCAAGTATGATTTAAACTATCAAACATTAAGAATTTTTATATGAATCATATAAAATCAACATAATTTATGTATATGTAAATTTTTAAAAATTAAAAAATTTTCCGACTAACAGTTTAGAAATCTTTTTTCAACTGTATGAAATCATTCCAGTACTACTTTGAGCTGTGATATTATAAAAGATTATTCGTCCGTATAACAGTTTCATAGCTATTATCCGATAAATACAGTTGCGGTCAAAATAATAGTAGCGCCCTTATATTCATACATGTTTGGATAAATAATACTAGTATACGAATTTCGGATCCGGTAAGTCCATTTTCAATCCTAAAAAAATAATATTTTTTATTTTAGAAAAAATATCAACCTTTCCATCAATATATCAATCACTTTCGTGTCATGTGCTGCAGCTAAGCTAAAATTTTGTGATTACTCAACGAAATATCAACAAATTTTGTATCTTTTGTTTTAGCGGAGCTGTAATCGTCCAAATTTAAAATGTCTTTTTTTCATGTAAAAATACACTTAATCAACAGTATTTTTTTAAATTCTAACTTTGGACAGTAACAGCTCCGCTAAAACAAAAGATAGAAAATTTTTTTGGATAATCTCAAAATTTTTTCTCCGCTGCAGCACATGACACGAAAGCGATTGATATACTTATGAAAAAATCTGATATTTTTTCTAGAATACAAAATATTATTTTTTATTTTATGGTGAGTAGTTTAGATTCTAGATCAATAATACTAAACACGTACCAAAACCGTAAAACACCCTGTATCTTGAAAGTTTTACAATATAGGAGGAAACTGAGTACGGAGTTGGAACGAGTGTTGAAAGTACATATAGGAATGAAAATGGACTTACCGGATCCGAAATTCGTATACTAGTATTATTTAACCAAACATGTATGAATATAAGGGCGCTACTATTATTTTGACCGCAGCTGTACCTCACATATTTTAAGGCATATGCTGAAATTAAGAAGAGGAAAAGCAACACAACAACAACAATTATATGCAAACTTTAACTCGCTATAACTTTAAAAATATAATTTTTTTAAGAAATAAAAAGTCCAGTTTGCTCATCATTTCATTATAAGTTTCCTCACAAAAATACACAATCAAAACATGAACAAAGATTGATAACACTGCTCCACAAAATTTCAAGAATTTTCTAATTCGAAAGTTTGAACAGTCAATTTAGATGTAAACTAGGACTCGTATTGCAAATATCGGCTTTAAACATTATTTTGTACCACCGTTAAGTTATAAAAATTGTTCCTACATAATTGCAAAAAAAAAACATGTTTTTATAAATTGATTTAAATAAATATTATATTTAATAAAAGGTAATTGATATATCTTTCATTTTTTGCTATATTATATTCGAATTGGATAACTCTTTTAATTAATTAAAACTCTATTATAAAAACATTTGAATTTTTTATTTTGTTTCAAAATATATTCATAAAATGAAAAATATGTTTGCTTACAAGTTATGAAAATTTAAGAAATTATATGGGTTCATAATTTTATTTTAAATAATGTTCTATTGCAAAGAAAATGACATACAACTCTAAAAAATCTGTTACGGAATTCAAAAGTAATATTTTCCGAAGTGAAGATGGAAAAATCTATTTTTTTCAAATTTTATGTTTATGCAACTTAATAAGCATAATCCTAAATATCACCTGCTTCTTTATGTAACACGAAACGAAGGCTGAATGTTGTGAAAGAGACGAGCAAAAAATTTGAAAAAATTTATTGCTTACCGTGTCTTCCACCTCGTTCAGTCTTCGTTTCGTTATACATAAAGATGCAGTAAGTCAAAGGATGTAGTCTGGTGCTCGAGTTTAAAAAAAAATGTATTTTTTTAAAAGCTTATAAAAATACAATATATTGAGAGTATAAAGCAAAATTTTCAAACCAAAATATTAACGAAGTTATAGCACATTGTCGTGAGTGACTTATATTGAGCGCAGTATGTTTAGACTTTAAAAGCTTTTTTCTCAAAACGTTTTGCTATCGAAAATTCGATTTTTAAAATTCGAAAATTCTATCCAACCAATTTTCCACAAAAAAAAACACAGTTTTTGAAAACTTCTGTTTAGAAGTCCGCCATTTTGTTATATTTTAATGAAAATGTTTAAATCTGCATATAAAAAATTTGAAACGAAAGTACGAAAGAAACGGAGCACCAGACTACATCCTTAAATAAGCTCAAAATAAAAAATAACAGATCGATGCAAGGTTGCCAGTATTGTGGGAAAAATCCCATTCGTGGTAATTTTTAATTGATTGGGAATTTTTGTTTGGAAATTCCCATGGTATTTTTTAATTCAGCGTGGAATTTTTTAATTGGCGTGGGAATTCAGCGTGGTATTTTTTAATTGCATGGAAATTTGGGAATTTCTTTTTACTTTTATTAAGCAAAATCTTAATCATACTATTCGATGATCGACGTATAAGTTAACACATTGCCTACACGCCCATCCGTTCTGGCCTGTGAATGGTAACACGAGATAGTACGTGACAATTTCGGAGTTCCAAACGGCAACATTAAAAATTCTTACTCCAAAAATGCAGTGTCAGCAAAAAGATCGTCGCAACACTAGCAACCATAAAACCAACAACAACAATAGCAACAGCAAAGACAACAACAATAACAACACAGAGTCAGCAAACAGCGGCCGCGTCAAATTAGGCATTACTAAGGTTTTTCGAGCATATTTTAAGTTAGTCTTTAAGCAGATCTTTTTCGTTAATGAACAACTGGCACATAGTGCCAATTATTAATAATTGATAACTGGCACATAGTGCCAGCAACAATATAAGTGTTTGCATAAATAATGAACTTATATATACAGAAGAGTAAGGCTATAAGTGTACACTGTACATTTCTTCGAACTTACCCTTAATATAAACGATTAGATTGCATATTGGTTTTAAGAAAAAGTTGACATCACAAAATTGCATAAAAACTAATAGCGCATTCTTTCTGATTCATTCATTCAAAATTCTGACTTTGAAATTCTGAACTTTTCTGCATATGGAATTTTTGGTGGTATTTTTAAAACTCGCGGTGTTTTTGTGGTAATTTTTAATGATCGTGGGATTTTTTTTGGTATTTTTTAATTGCTGTGGGAATTTTTTTTGTTTACCTTTAGAATGGGAATTTTGGTGGTATTTAATTTATGTTACTTTGGGGAAAAGGTAATTTTCGTGGGAATTGTTCCGAATTTTGACTGGCAACCTTGGATAGATGTCATTAAAAAAATATTGTATCTTCTTCGTCTCTTGTTTTCACTTTGATCTGTTTCTCTTATGAGAAACCATGCGTAGTCATCAATAATGGACTTCCAGGAGCCAGTGTATCAGCGCTCCATACTTTTCATTAGCTGGTTTCGGTTTTGCAAGATTCGGAGGGGAAAATATTGCTTATTTCAAAACAAATACTTTATAGGTACTTACTTTGTAGAGTCCAATCCGTTTCCAGAAAGTCAAGATTTAAGTGGTTCTGTATTAATCGATTTTGTTATCGATTTTTTTTCTATTTTCACTCAGATAGTTTTTACATTTGTATTTGTAGATGTTTTAGAGTTCTATGTTATTTTCTTCGTAATAGGACATACTTTAAAATAAAATTATGAAACCATAAAATTTATTTTATTTCTATAACTTTGTAAGTAAACTTACTTTCCATTTTATGAAAATTTTTAGAAAAGAATAAAAATTAAATGTTTTTATTTATAGAACCTAAGGTGTTCATCCAGTTGGAATGTAATGTTGTACACTTACTGATGCAAAATAAGCGTAAACTTCTTAACAGCTGAGATGGACCAGCACAACAGAGAACGTGTGTTCAAATCATGGGCTGGTTCAAATCATGGAAAAACGTGTTCTATATGTATCCAAAAAAGTTTAAAATTTAGTCCAAGATTTTTAGTCGTGCAAAAAATTAAAGGTATTGTATTTAAATTACCCTTAATTAAAAATAATTTATTTTAAATCAATTCATAAAAACTTTTTTTATTTGCAATAACATGTGATCACCTTGTCGAGTTTCACTAAAAATAATAAACTATTAATAACTTAAAAACGATGTTACAGTGTTACGGTGTTTTGTTTACTTAGTATTTGAAATCAGCATCTTGATTTAAATAAGGATTGCCTAATGTTTAACCCAGATCAGAATGGCTTTCGCAAAGTGTAATCAAATATGTGCGTATGACATGATTTTGTGTCTGACTTGCCTACACAAAAATAAATCGCAAAAAAACCACTCGGTCGATTTGCTTATAATTTTGACGATATGGGAACCCATGACTATATTAAATATAAAAAAAAAATTTCAAAAATAAATTTTTCAAAGGAAGAAAGTGGTATTAAAAAAAGTGACTACATTGTAGTAAATAAAATAAAGTCACAGTATGTAATATTTTCTCTATGAAATTAGTTAATAATTTTAACACAATCTTTATAAAATGATCCTTACATTCCAAAAAATTTCATTAAAAATTTCTTAAAAAATTAACTTCTACATAAGAGCTAATTTCGAATCAAACTTTTTTTTGTCGATAAGGTGAAAACGACGATAAACATCAATCAAATTTGTATAATTTATTCCAAAGTAAAGTTTGGAGGTTTTTACGATGTTTAGTTTATTATAAAACCAAAAATTATAATAAATTGTTAAACGCGTATATTTCCTTAATTGTAAGATATAGATCAAAACTTCTTTCGGTTAAACTTTTCAAAGTCTTAAGGCTAATGTACTTGCAAGCATTTTGGTGCATAAATCGTCCTTGTCCGATAAATGGTTGCGATTTTATGATGAAAAAAAGAATACACCAAAAAGGATCTTAAAAAAGTTTCGATTGTTTTTAAAATTTTTCTTAAGGCGTATTTTTTTAAAAATAAAACGGCCTTTTGCGATGTTAGGCTAGACATCGATACAATAAGATTAAATCATTCCAAAATATTGTAACTCAAAATATAAGACAGTAATTTTTCGGTAATAAAGTACATAAAGTGTATTGATGAAAATAAATGATATATTCTTTAAATTATAAAGAATAAACATCATTTACCAGTTTTCAAACACTCATATTAAAGAAACCACAAGTCTCCAAAAGTCTTTGGCGCAGTTTATGTATGATTTGTTGAATGTATTTCATCATTAGCGAAGCATAAGAAACAACTAAAAAAACGATGATCAAAACTTTAAGAAACCAAATAAAACTTCTAAATACAAAGTCAAATAGAAACATTTTTCAGCAGCTCAACGTATAAATTAGAGTACTTTCGATGACAGCGAATGAAGCTGTCGTTTAATTGCAGGCATAAACTCCTAAAACTATACTTTAAATTTCTATCCAAACTTCATGACAACGAACTCGTTCAAACGAACGCATACACAGAAATGAATTTGTACAATCACACACATACGCATATACTATACAAACTACAAATACAAAATTTTACTCATACTTATATCTCACACTCGCTGATAAACTTTATATCGGTTGTTGTTTTTACAGCTGCTACTACCACTCCTACTACTTTTATGCTGCTTCTCCTTTTTTCTTCCGCTTTCGACTGATTATTTTAGCTACTATTGCTGCTGCTTCAAACCACTTGGCATCACTTGGAAGCACTTAAGAGTATTGCATAAAATTGTTAACTAAACTGCGGGTAGAACCAAACAAGAACTTCTTCAACTATTTATTAAGGCAAAAATCCAAGCAGCCTTTGATGCATGCAAAGTTGAGCGCTTCGTGGCCATGGTGAAGTATGCGAAGACGTAGCTGGTCTTAAAAATATCCACTCAAGATTATCTCTGATATGGAACAGCATTCTTCAGAGCATTATGAAGGCACATAGTTAAATGTTTAAAAATAATCAATATCTAAATATTGTCAACACTTTATAAAGTTGTGATGTGATAGATACTGTGGCCATGGGTAAATGCGTTAAGTGTGGATGATGGAAAAAAACCGGTCCTATTGCGATCCTTGAAAGGACTTTAATCAATTGACCTTCTTCTGATCAATTGTTATGTTTTTAGTATTTAATTCTTGCACTCAAACTATCGAGTACAGCACATTTATGATTTAATGCCTAGGCCAAGAGACTTATGTTCAAATTTTGAATGAGCTTTTGATGATAATTCTTAAAGCAATTTAATTTTGAAAATCATTTTCTTGACAATCTACACCGCATAGCCAACGTTCTGGAGGGAAATAATTACAATATTTCTTTGGCTTTTTTTTTACAATATTTAAAAAAAAAAATTGTATAAATTTTTTGGAAATGCATAATTTGTTGGCATCCAAGCAAATTAAAATCAAACATTGTTCAACATGCAATTAGAATCTTGCTATTTTCCTGCTGCCTGGAAACATCCATTTATTATTCCGTAGCATAAATCCGGAGAAAAGTTCTGTAATTTATTACTACTTTGGCATTGCAAAATTGGCAAAAACATAAAGATATTTTTTTCCAATTTTTTCTTTATTGTTCTTAAATAAATCAAAAGTAATGTTTAAAAGTAGTCGGATTATTTTTTTGTTACTTCTGACTCTTTTTGATTATTTTGCGTAATTTCAAATAAACTGGATTATAATTTGATTATTAGTAATCGTAATCGATTACTTATCAGAAATTTCTACCCTAAGGATTATATATGTAATTATTATAATCCTATTTAATTTATAATCTAATTAATAACTAATTGTAAACGCAATTGAAATGCTTTGCTCAAAACCTATAATAAAATTACTTAAACGTAAGCATTTCAAACGCTGATGTACGTATAATTTTTTAATCTTCTCTACCAGAATCCGTTGATCGAAGTCTATAATTATTTCAAATGTGGGACTATGTAATTGAAACACTTACGCTATTATTTCAACCAACATTTAATGCAATAGAAAATCTAATCCTGCCTACGCTGGAAGGACAAAAACAATTATCCTCCGCTAGGCTACATCAACTAATTGCTGTCGAATACAAAAACACACGATAAACAGGAGACAATTAAAATTCCGACAGCAAGTTTAAGGAAATTTTGGGAAAATTACCCAAAAATGCAATAGCTGGTAAAACTCGTGACTTCTTCTATTGATTACACAGCCACACAAAAATCAAAATTTTTCTTTTGGTTCGGGGTTCGCGAACCTATTTTACTGTATGTTTTGGGGGATTGCTGTATCCAAATCATGGATTGACTAAACCCTATCACGTCAGGTTTTTGAGTTAAATTTATATAAGTTTAATAGTGAAGTTTTTTAGGTTGCGGTATAGGCTATCGTGATGGGGCTCAACGGTAAACGGCTTTAATTTAAATGTAGTGAGCGCAGAATAATTTAATTTACACTCTTGATACAGAAGTCACAATTGGAACAAATTCATATTTTGAACACTTTGAAAAAGCTCTTTTTGTATCAACAGTGATCAAAATAGTGACGGGCAGCTAAGCAGGTCAGGTACGTAAAAAACAAAAATAAGGATAATTTTTAAAACTTTTGTTAATTTTAAGGAATCTGGTGCCAAGAATTAATTAATTTAAAATGCTAAAAAGTTATTTTGCTATTTTTATTAAATATATATGATTGAAAACATAAAAAAGCCAGTGCTTCATAACATCGTTTAAGCAATCGGGCACAAACATAACTCCTTTAAGCACCCAACTGTCATTTGGCTAATCTGCGTAAAATCAGCATGCATGTTTACAAATCTACGCTCATTGCACAGAAAAGCTTTTCACCTAGCTGTGGAGAGTTATGAAAGCTTTTCCATTGAGAAAGCTTAGATAGAATACGACTCAATAGAGATCAGATCAAAATTATCACAATTTTTCAGTACCAACTGATTGTGACGATGATGCCAGGATAGAGCCGGTTAGTCTGATTCCCAGACCCAAAATAATTTTTTGTTGTTGTATTGGCCCCATTAAACTTATTGAATGTCATGACGCAAAACATGGTCAGGTTTTGGGATTCTTATTTTCAGTGACCCTGAAAACATATAAGAAGCATAATTTGGTTTCCGAACCCGATGAATCAATTTTTTTGTGTGGCTGTGTTATTTTTAATCCACAAAAAATAAGAACTTTGAAAAATTGGCACAATTAAAGTGGCAAATTGACTGCTGGTTGAGTGTTTCGATAGCTGTGGATAGATGAATTCTATGGTGCCGCATTTCGTTCATTGTTGTTGTTCTGCATCTAAAAATGTGTTGTTTTTCACGTTAACGTAAAATGAAGCCTCAAATGAGAAAACTGTCGACTGACAAAGAACATTTTTAAGTTAAGCGAATCATTAACTCATGCTTCTGTGCTCAACTCATGGCATGAAGTCCGCTCTGTAGCTTGTCACAAACAAGGTATCGTTGTTGGATAGAAATTTCCGTTGGATTTCTTATCGCAGCGTATTTATTCGGTTCAATTTAGTTTTAAATGAGGCGAAATGATGACAACGAATGCCAAGGCTATAAAAGAATGTATTGTTCGAACAACTGTTTTCATTGAAAAAGCTGTGTTGTGAAAAAGCTTTAGTAATAAACATTTAAAATTTAGTGTAAGCTTTTTGACAACAAATTCTATAGAAATATTGTCAGAAAAGCTCACACTACATTTAGTGTCCACTTTAAAATGTTTATTAGTAAGGCCCATTATTTTAAGTATTATCTCAATGTAGATACTTACGTAACATATATTGTTATATAATACGTCATTTTTTTTCATTGAGATTCTGAAGATTTGCAGATAATAAAAATTGTATGCTGTACGTAGACTTTTCTCGGCCACTATGTGTAAAAATATAATTAAAAATAAAACAGGCTCTCAAATTTGTTAATTTTTATGGAAAACGTTTAACATCTGAAAAAAAATCTAAGAATAATAATAAAAGTAATGACTTCAAAACATTTTCTATCAATTAGTTTAAAAAAAATTAGGAAATCAAATTAACAATGATTCACTATTCGAACAGTTGAAGTTTTTAATTCATGTTATTTTCTTGATCTGAGATATTGAAATAGGTACTTTAAACTAAATCGAAGTTCTTTAAACGGTAAGAATTCTGCATTATTTTAAAGAAATTACATCCTCTCTGGCGTGTACGTGGGGGAAATTTTGGGGTTTAAATTGCTCTCCTACCTCGAAAAAGCGAATTTGTACGAGCACCGACAGCAACTCTCAGCATAACATGGCAGCCGTTGTGTGTTTATGGCCCCGACAAAGATCTTTAGATGACATTGCACATTGAAAAAAAAAAAATAAAAATACTCAATTTAAAATATTTATTGTGAAAAGAATATAATACATAGAGACTCATAATTTTTTAAGGAGACTTATAGTATTAAAAAATATTACGAAATTCATTTTTTTTAATACATCTCATTTAATACACGGTAATATTTTTATTGTTTTTTTTTTTTGTTTGCTAACGTACGTTCAAAAAATTTTCAACTTTTTGCGGATTCAAAAGTAATACTTTTTGGATTAGAAAAATTTCAAACTTTTCCTTGGATTAATCCAAGTCTTATATGTAATCCAAGAAAGTTTAAAATATGAATCCAAGATTTTTAACCGTGTAGGCGGCATAAGAAAATGAGTACTTTTCAGTCGGTGTCAATATATTTCGGTCCCTTTTTATCGGAAACAAACTCAAAGTGCATATCAATAAGGGCACTTGTAGCTAAAACTGTTGCTAGAATTATTAAGTTTGGCCCAATAGGAAAAATTTAGTGCGGCTTTTAAAAAACGCTGTCATTTTACACCCTTTCGATTTCCGTAGCGGGGAATAATTGTAACCAAATTTTATAATAGTAGTTACGGTTGTAGCGACAAGCAACCATGTGAATATCACTTAGACTTTTTTGTTTACGATAAAATGGCTTTTCAAATTTTTTTATGCCGCCTAACCAAAAGAAGATGCATTAAAAAAAAAAACAAAACATGTACTTTGGAATATTGTTTTTTTTTTATATATATAATGTACGTAAAAAATTTCAAATCTCTATGTATTATAGTCTTTTCACAATATGCAGCGTGAATCAAAGTAACTGTCGAACCTATATTAATACCAATTACACAAAAAGAAGCAACACTGGAAAACAAATGTTGTTTTTTTACGACTCTGGCATTAATTGTACACTTATTGCATGAACCGTTTCAAAAGTTTTGTCAATAATAATATTGCGAAAGGAAATAAGTGCACAGATCCTTTGCCAGCACGCAGGTTGCAGTATCATATTTTCCGACGAAAAACTCTTGTTTTTGCAAGCAAGCCACAACTCGCAAAATGATAGAGTGTACGCAGCTTGCATGGCAGAAATTTCTAAAGAAATAAGAAAAAAACCATTGAAAGATTTCAAAATATTTTGTCAATCATGGTTTGAGGCGCTTTCTCCGAAAAAGGCAAATTGCCCCTTCTTCTTATTGAAAAAGGCATTAAAATAATTCGGAATATTATTGAGAACATGTTTTAAGGAACTATCTTCTTTAAAGAGAGGGGGTCACTTTTGTTTTCAGCAAGATTCTTTTCCAGCACAAAAGGCAAAAATCGTTCAAAGGTGGTGCAGAGCAAATTTGCCATGTTTGATTTCTGTTGAAGGAATGCCCTCCATCATCCCCTCACCTAAGCCCCCTTGACTTTTCTGTTTGGGGTATAATGCTGAGCAAATTAAGGGAGGGTTCTCCTGGATTTTTTTGGATTTGGCCGAAAAACAAGCAAAATTTGAGAATGGTTTGTGGGAAAATGAAAAGACATACGAACTTATGCTTTTGAACTTTGATTCGTAGTTTATTGACGAGTAAAAAAAAAAAAAAAGATATTTGAAAAATTCAAAATGGCGGCTTGAAAATGGCGGATCTCGTCGACCTCTGCGCGCAAAACATCGACCTCCCGCAGACAGTGTGGGGCCTCAGGTAGTGAACTGAAATGAGAAATGTATAAAATTTATTAAAATTGATAACATTTCATATGCCTGGAACCTAACTTCAGTTAAGTTTGGTAAAAAAAACCAATTTTATGGACTTTTAAAAAAAAAAATTGAAATTTTTTGCTTTTTTTTACTTAGATCTCGTTTAAAAATTATAAATAAACAATTTTTTATGCCAATGTTAGGTTCCAGGCGTACAAAAAAGTATATACTTTCAAACATTCTTTGAATGAAGGAAATCGGATCAATAGAACAAGCCCTGTGCTGTCCGTTAGATTAGAAAACATGGTTCCGAGAAAAACGCGTTTAAAGTTTTTAGAAAGTTGGTACGCGCGCGTGACATGGGTACGTTTGACACGCTCTAGCTCGAGAAATACGCGTCGTATTGAAATATCCCTTGGCACAAACATTCTACATATATGTAACTTTCATTTTATGTAAAAAAAATGGATTTTTTCAAAAAAATCCAGGAGAACCTTCCCTTAACGAACATAAACACATGACGCTAGATAAACTTAAGCAATGATCAATGAAAATATCAGATGATATACCTGAAAACCAGATGCGTGCTGCATGCTCGTCTTTCGCAAATTGTTTTAAATTTTAAAAAAAAATTAATGGTGGAAGATTCGAATTTAATGATGAAGAGTTATAAAGAAGCCTTAAAATAAAAAATAAAATTTTTTGTTTAATGAAGTTTACACAGTGCTTTTGATTTATGGCATAAAACAAGTGCAACAGTTATTTTGATCGACGCCGTATATCAACGCTAGTATAATTTGTATTAAAAATTCATTAACACTTCACGGTTTTAGCTATAACTTCTGAACCCTTGAAGAACACACTTTCATTTTGTATCGTTAGAAAGGTGAAAATGAAAATAATGAAAATTAATAAACTTATAGCGCCTGTTGCTGGCATGGTATAAACGTTGAAATTAACCCTATTTGTCCCACAATTGTTTATGTTATTTTTTTGGTTTTTTGCATAAATTAAGATCAATTGGCGTACATAAACTTCACGAGCATTTTTGTGAACAAATTTTTTGGCTCCATGCTGCTTTGCCAGTTCGGGTTAAGAATGGGTTAACTTATAGCAATTATTTCTAAAGTTTCATATTTTTCCCTTAGTAAAGTAAAGGAAGTTTTATTGAGTCGTCTTTTTCTATTTTTTTTTTAAATTGCAATTCATTCATTTGCTAGGTAAAACATATAACAGAAGAAAATAAATTTACTGAGCGCCACACAGTGGAACGCTATCGACATCCATCCATTGATAGTAAATATTATCGGAATGCAATAAAATTTGTTATATATGGGTTTTGGAACAGTACGACAAAAATTTGTAAAAATAGTTAAAATCGGTAAACGGACACGCCCCCCTGCTATACAAATTTTATTCTGAAAGTGTTAACTCCGCGAAATGCAGACGTAGAAAAATATAATTTCACAAACACAGCACCTAATTTTTAAACAGCAGAATATTATTGAGAATAAAAAGACATAAAATAATTAAAAAACAATTATGTATTAATTAGGAATTTGTGCCTGTATACTTGCAAACAGTTATTGAGAATAGTAAATCGTCAATGAAAATCAGAAAAAAGTAAAAATATTTGCCTTATTTATAAACTAGCTGATATACCCGGTGTTACTCGAGAGTCATTTATGTAAACATTTTAATGTACACTTCTCGATTAAATGTTTTTTAAATTCTGGAATAATAAAAAACCTGTTGAATTTTATTTGTAAACTGCTGTTAGAAAGGTAATTGAATGAACTTTAATCCAAAAAAGTTTTGGACAATTTTTGTTGTTGGTGGTACGAAAAACATATTTACTTAATCTTAAAGCAAGCAAAATCACCTTTTCAACAATTTAAAAATTGTGGTGGGACTCAATGCGTCCTTGAGATATGGACATTTTAACATCTAAACAATGATTAATATTAAAAAATATATTGAACTTTTTAACAAACAAAAATTCAATGAAATATATTAAAAATAGCGGAGATATTGGCATTAAAAGTAAAAACTTTGATTTTCATATAATTTTTTTCTCATTATTAGCTATCGATGTTTTATAAAAAATTCGTTGTACTAAAAATAATTGTACTAAAATTTACATTAGCTGCGTTTTTTCATGGGAGATCAGGATCATATCATTGCATTTGCAAGCAAAGCAAAAACAACAAAAAATCCAGCAAGTGAGCTGGGCATTTCAATTGATCCAATTCTATGTTTTTAAGTGTTGAAAGTGCAACTGTAAAAGTAGACAACACTTAGCCGTTATTGACGGCTAGATGACGCTGCGACTGAAAAAAACTGACAGTACTGCATTATTTGACATTTTAAAAGTTTGGTAGCAATAGCATTTTCGCAAAATATATCGCAAAGCTTATCTGCCAGCTACATAAGAACATCAGATATTCTTCCGTAAACAGAAAATAGCGCCACCTGTCTGTAATCCCAAACGTGTGGGGTTAAATTTGAAGAAACTTTTGGTAGACATCATTCAGCTATTCACCGCAAGGTGCTTTGCTAACCAGATGCGTATATGTTTTTCTACATCACTATATAGCTGAAACTGATTACATGAAAATATTAACTTTTACAGCTTTCTTATTCACAGTCATCTTTTCGATGAAATGTTGATATAAATACAACATTTAAAGTACCATTGATAAAGAACTGAGTGACAACGGTGACACAATAGTGAGAAAAAATAGAGCTATCACAACAAAACAAATTTAACAGGAATGTGGTGGGGAGGAAAAAAGTAAGTAGTACTATAAGGAATAATTTATATAATCCAAAATGTTCGTAATTACTCTAGACACAACTCTGCAATCTTAGAGATAAATGGGGATGTACAAACTATATAGAGAATTTTAAAACAAAACTCAGTTTTATTAATAGTCTGGTATGAAAAAATAGATTTTTAGCCATAACTTTTGATTGGAAAGCGATATTGGGGTAATTTTCACATAAATTATTTTTGAGACTTGACTGTGTTGTAAAAAATATAAAAACAATATTTTGGAAAAAAAAAATTTCGCGAAAAAAATCAAAGGGGGTGGTCTTGTTATTTTGATGACAAAAACAGTAAAATAATTTTTGCGCTTAGCTGGAAGAATTTTTGTTAATAAATGCTATGTCATATGAAAGGTAGCCAGATGTGCAATTTTTAATTGATTTAATTTTTACAACAAAAACAATTTTTGAGTCATTTTTTGAGTAAAAAGTTAAAATTTTTGGCCTTTTTTGACAAATTTATAAAACATAGTTACACTAACGTGACGGTACAGTTCTATCTATTTTTGTGAAGTGATTTTATTGAACTTTTGAATAAAAAAAAATTTAATGAAATATATTAATGGACAGCGGAGATATTTGCATCGAAAGACCAAAATTTGATTTTCATGTCGTTTTTTTCTCATTCTTAGGTAGCGGTGTTTTATGAAAAACTCGTTGTACTGAAAATTTCTCCAATTTTGAATATATGTGAGTGTTTTTCATGTCAAAAAAACAAAAAAATTTTAAAATTAAATGCTCAAAAATCTCCGATATTAAAAAGTTTTATAATAACAAAATTACCGTTAGTTTTAAAATTTCGGAGAGGGCGTGGCAAAAACTAAGTATGTAACAAAGTAAATTGGGATGTACTTAATATGTATACCGAGTTTTAGTGAAATCCGTTGAGCCGTTTAGATTTGTATAAAAGCCAAACAAACAGAAAATGAGTCTTATTACTATAGATAATGTTACAAAATTAATTCAAATACTACATGACTACTCTTAATTTCCGCTGGATACATTAAAAATAAAAGTTATTGAAAAATCCCCTTCCTGTTCTTTCTCTTACGCTTACGCTATATAATGTTACCACAATACATTCGGGGCTCAGATGATATAAGAAGCGCAACCATCAGATTACACCGTGTTACACACATTCTGTCCTATGAACCAAATTTACTTTTTCGGAAAGGGGATAAAAAATAAAAATACACGTGTATCGGCGATTTTCATGTACACGTCAGAATTTTTTTTTTTAAGTTTGAAGTATATATTTTTTTTTTAATGGTTATCGTTTTTTTAAGGTTTCAGTTCGTTAAAAAAAACAATTTTTTTTATTACTTTTGTTTTATAAAAATAAAGAATTGTTACATTAAAAATTTTAATGTTTTTAAAGAAATTTAGGCCTTTTATTTTTGCGGTTGTAAGCATTTGCTTCAGTATCACGACAAATAGACCAACAGTATACGCCAAGCATATGCGTAATGTCTTTTCCTTTAAAGCGCTTTGCAATAGCCGCAATGTCCTGATGGAACCTTTCGCCATGCTCATCGCTACAAGCTCCTTAATCATCAGGGAAAAAATCTAAATGGTTGTGAAGAAAATGGATCTTTAGCGACATTAAAATGCCCATTTCACCATATGCCGAAATCATTTCTGCGACAATATTTTTATAATTGGCAGCTCGTTTGTTGTCAAGAAACTGCTCAATAACGGCAACTGTACCTTTCCATGCACGTTGTTCCATAGCATTTAATTTTGATAAAAATTCAGAACTTGCAATTATTTGTTTTATCTGCGGATCATTGAAAACACCTTAAATCAAAAAAATCATTAAAAAACATAAAGTTACTGAATGACTTCTTAAAAAAAATACCTGCATGAATCTTTGCGCCGCTCAATTTCGGAAAAATGTTGCGCAAAGTTGCAATGGCCTCGCCATCACGATCCAGTGTTTTAACAAAATTTGATACGAGACCGAGCTTAATGTGTAATGGAGGCAAAATGATTTGAGACGGCTGCACCAATGGTAGATTCTCTATACTTTCTACGCCTACTTTGTAGCATGTTCGCGGCTTCCACTTAAATTCAGTGGAATGCTCATCTCTTTTTCGACCTTCCCATGTACACAAAAAGCACTGGTGGGTTGGAAATCCACGCTTAACACCCATGAGTAAACCGACCACTTTCAGATCGCAGCATATTTTCCAATTATGCTCTTTGTACTTTATCAACTGTAATATTAACTCCATGCCTTCGTATGTTTCCTTGAGGTTTGTGGCATATGCGATCGGGACAGATGGATGTGTGTTGCCGATATGAAGCAGCACGACTTTAAGGCTGTTGACCGATGCATCGATGAAAAGTCGCCACTCCTCTGAAATATGTGGGTAACCGATTTTTGCAAACAGCGAATCAATGTCACAACAATAAGCCAAGTTTTTTCCCGATCTTCGTGCAATCTAAAAAATTGGTCATATGGAATAGTGCTACCTCGATCACGAGCGGCTGTTATTTTAAAATCAGCCGCCACTATATTTCACTGCATAAAGCGTGATGCAAAGAGTTCTGCTGTTCTCCTCGACAAATTTCCGTCTCGTACGAGGTCATTGAAGTCGGCTTGCGTTATAAAATGCGGCATTGCAGTCCCAATTTCACTGGGTGTTGCCACAAATTCCGATACTTGTGGACTCTCGCATCTCGCATTCGATGGAAGAAAAGTTGATAGCAGTTTTGGTACAACTGTTGATTCTGCATCGCTTATTTCGGGAACATTATCAAAAATCTCCACTGAAGCCGCCACACGGTCTTCTGGTGAGTATAAAACTGCTGGAATTACCGATTCTACATTAGCGTAGCGAATTTTGTTGCGGTGAATGTATTGGTACCCTTTTGTTTGAGCAAAATTTACACAAAATTAGCACAATTCATTGCAGTGCTCCGTGCGTGGTAGCCAAATTGTTGGTACAGCGTACTTTATTGTTGACCTTCCATTAGTAAACTTGCACAAATTTCTGTAGCAATAGTCGCACACGACTTCCGGAGTATACCACAAGTAAGGAACATAAGCGGTCTTAAATATTTTCTGAAACGAATTCACCACTGTTTTAGTAATATTTTTGAAATTTTTACTTGGTGCGAATAAGCCACAAACGTAACAAAAGTTATTTCGCGTCGGACACTGCATTTTTTTCAGATGAAATATATAGAAATACGTTTTCGCACAACAGAACTTAAAACAATATTGCAATTCCTTATTTCATCTGTCTTAAGGGGCCCTCAAACGATACTACATGTCCATCCGACCTGTCAAGTCATCACACATGTAGTATCGTTCGTGTGCAAGAAATCAAGGCGGATGGACATGTCCGATGGAAGTTGGATGGACATGTAGTATCGTTTGAGGGCCCCTACACCAGTTGTAAGTGTTTAAAAGTTAAAAACTGTTTAGTGCTAGAAGGTTACTATTGATTAACTACAACTATATCGAGTAGGATGGGTCAAAAAACATTTTTTTTTCCTACCGCTTTAGTAGTTTAAAAATTTGGAGTCCCTTCAAGTTATGCTAAGAAAAGTGAAAAAAATATTTTTTTTTTTCAAAAATAATAAAAATTGGGGAAAATCTGAGAATTGATAAAAATTGTTTTTAAAAAATTTGACGTGCTACAGACATTTCCACGAGTCTGCCTGCAAAAAATCAGCTCGATTAGATCACTCAAAAAGGGTTAAAAATCGGTCCAAAGGCTTCCACACAGGCCACTACGAGCTTAATACTTCAAACTTAAAAAAAAAAATTCTGTCGTGTACATGAAAATCGACGATACACGTGTATTTTTATTTTTCCCCCTCTTTCCGAATATGTGCATTTGGTTCATAGGACAGAAAAAATTTATTTTTTGAAACACCGTGTTATAATTACATAGTTTTCTTGAAACTTTCGTTTTTCTTTGTGCTTTGCTTTCAACGAATTTTCAGAAAAAATTCTGATTGGCAAGGTGAAATTTTTAATAATTGTACATCCGCGCACAAGAATTTTAAGGACTGTTGGTGGCATTTACTTACTTACTTAGTTGGCGCTACAACCGTATGTCGGTCTTGGCCTCATCTAAGAATTTACGCCAGCCATTTCTGTCTTTCGCTTGCTGGCGCCAGTTGGAAATTCCAAGCTTCGTCAGGTTGTCCTCTACTTGGTCTTTCCAACGAAGATGCGGTCGTTCTCTTCTGCGTTGACCGCCGCTGGGTACCGAATCGAATGTTTTCTTTACTGGAGCATCGTCTTTCATGCGCTGAACATGACCAAGCCAGCGAAGCCGCTCGATTTTAATGCGCTTGACTATGTCGATGTCAGCGTACAGCTCATACAGTTCATCATTCCACCGTATTCGGTACTCGCCATTGACGCAGATTGGTCCGTAGATCTTAGGAAGAATCTTTCTCTGGAATGCTCCTAAAGTCTTTTCATCTGAACTGCTCAGCGTCCAGGTTTGTGATGCACAAAGTAGGACGGGCATGATGAGCGATTTATAGAGCGTGATTTTCGTTCATCGAGAGAGGGCTCTGCTTCTCAATTGCCTACTGAGCCCAAAGTAACACCTGTTGGCAAGAGTTATTCTTCGTTTGATTTCAATGCTGATGTCGTTGGTTGAATTAATGCTGGATCCCAGATAAACGAAGTTCTTCACAACCTCGCGCGTATTATGGCCAATGATATCGATGTCATCAGCATACGCAAGCAGCATAACACTCTTGTAGAATATTGTGCCACTACGTCTCAGAGCAGCAGCTCGGATGATCTTTTCCATCATTAGGTTGAAAAAGTCGCACGATAAGGAATCACCTTGTCTGAAACCTCGTTTGGTAATAAATGGTGGGGATAGGTCCTTCCCGATTTTAACTGCGCTGCTGGTGTTGCTCAGTTGGTAGCATTTAGTACCAGGAATAATCGTATCATAAAATTTCCCTTATAATAAATTTTTAATATTGAAAATATTCACCTTTTTCCTGCTTGCAATTACTCTTAAGACTATATTCAAATTTCTTAATATATTCAAATCTAAGTTTGTTATGTCAGCTGATACACTTCTAGTTTTTAAAAAAAGCCTACTGTTTTGATATCATTCGAGCTGTCATACCCCTGTTTTACCCTATTTACAATTAACCCAACTTTTTTTAATTCCAATTGCATCCTTATTTTGTTCCCTTTTATAATTGGCTTATCTTCAAATTCTATTTTTCTAATAAATTAAGGATACCGCCATTCACAATGTTCAAATGCATTTTTAATTCAAACTGATGGTTTTTTCTTTAATAATTGCTGTAAATGTTGTTAAATTATTTATTTTATTTTTCATTTGTAGCTCTGCAACTTCAGCAAGTCGTGTCTTTTCATTTAAGCATGAAAATGTAATTGGTCGGCAAAATGACGTGGATGAAAAAACTTTATTAACCCACTCTTCATTATTGTTTTTTAAGTTAGTTGTCCGCAATGACACAAAAGTCTGGACGTATAAGAACTCAACACTTTGCTCTTCTGTGGCAAATTTTTGTGTATATAGACCATGACCTGAGCTCCCATCAAATCCCCATTTAAACTCTATCATGACCCTTCTATTTTAACTAAAAGTGGAGCTTTAAGGCTGAGGCTTTTTATATGCTAAGCACTTAACATCTATTTTACTAAACCTTTTTTTGTTTTTCAATGTATGCCACAGCTTTTTGGATTTCTTGTGGTGACTTTGAAACAACTAGTTTCTGCACTCTTGGCCTTTGTGTTCTTGAAGAAACATTTTCGAATCATCGGTGCCACTTTTTGCTAGTACTTGTAGTTTGTTCCCTAAAAGTACTGAGTACTTAAAAGTACTGAGTAATTTGCAGGTAGATAATCCAATACTGGTTTTTATAATTTAATATATAATTTGAGGATGGAGAAATAAATAAATACTAAATTTTGCTAATCAGTAAAGCAAAGATCTTATAGTAAAAATATAAAATGCTTGCATTTTAATAATATGTTTGTATATTTCTGTCTGAATTCTATGCCAGCACCACCTACTCATCATATCGACGCATATGTCAGGTACCAAACTAATATTATTCAAATAAAGGCAACAATAAAAATAAAAAAGGAGAAAGTACTTTCGAAACTGGGTTAGTGCAGCAATCCATTTTGAGGGCTGCCAAAAAATTATTCCAAATAGAAATTTTAAAAATATATGTTTTTCGTAGCTTAAAAAATTTTTACTACATCTAAATAAAGTAAAAATTTCGTGTTTCAAAACTTTTAATATAACAGCGTACGACAGTATTTTACACACACGAAGTAAACCATATATGAGTGAGACTAGAGGCAAAGGATAGTAAAACTGCGTTCTTACTTTTTCTGTAGAACGTCAGGATTTTTTTAATAGGATTTTTAATTTCCAAAAAGTATATGTTTAAAAAAAATTAATTAAATGCCTAACACATGTTTTGAACATGAAAATATGGGTATCAAATGATATGGTTATCTTTTATCAACAAAAAAAAAATGTTTACGGTTTTTGAGATGATATTAAAAACAATGGAAGTTTACTTCAAACAAATTGAAAATTATTTCCATTTTCAAATAAAACTAAAGTCAATTATACTAAACAACATATTTGCTATGAATGTTCACTTCGTATTGTTTAAAAAGATAAAAAGATTGTCTTCTTTCATTTGATAACCATATAAGTATGTATGTTTTGAAGGTGTTAAGTATTAAAATACATTTTTTAAACAAATACTTTTTGTAACTTAAAAGTCCTTTTTTAAAAAAAAACCTGAAGTTCTAGAGAAAAAGTGAGAGCACAGTTTAACAATCCTTTGCCTCAAGTTTCACGTGAATATTGTGTTCTTCGTTTGTGAAAATTTTATTGTTGTACGATGTTATCACTGAAGAAATAAATCCAAATTTTTTACAACTTACATAAGTAATCAGTTTGCAAGTTTTCAAATGACGTTTGCTACATTAAGAAAACCTTCACTTTTCTAACTTCATTAACCTTCCTAGTATGGCATCATTCCTTATTTCAATTCAAGACAAAATTTATTGTATACACTTGCAAATCTTGATGGTAAAAAAGTCCCTCAACAAATAATCATTGATTAAAGTTTTATGAACAATTTCTATTCCTGAGAATTTTATATTTTATCCTTGAAATCAAGTTGTTATTCAGAAATTTTTGTAAAAAGTTTTTTCACCCCCCAGCCACAAGTCAACAGCAACAAAATTGAATTGCGTCCTCATATCAACATTATAATCAACAATATACGAGCTGATCCGAAAAAGAAAAAAAATTAAACCAACTCCAGTCAAATTCTGAGTGGGATGCTGGCACGTTGTCACTTTGTGAAATGTGGTCACTCGACTCACTCATACCGAAATTCAAATCTAATTATTTCCTTGTGACAACCAAATAGATCTGCAGAACAAGTAATTGGGGGTGGGTTGCCGCCACAGCAACATCGTCCAGAGATGACTGAACCAACAAGCTGTGATTTATGAACACACTTGAGCGAACAATAAGCAGTAGCAGCAGTAGCATTGAAGTTGGACAAACTCCTGAAATCTTTAAACACGATAAATAATTGCAAGCTCAAGTCAGGCCAATCCAAAATCAAAGCCATGCGGGAAAGTCTGAACTGAGCGGTACTTATATGATGTGTCTATGTATTGGACTCGTATTTGTATGCCATGGAGACTCATTTGAAAGACAAACAGTTAATCAATAAGTCAGAAATGAAATTGATGCAAAGATATGTGGTTTTGGTTAAAGAAGCTGAACTGTATACGTATTTTTAACTGTATAACGGTAATGGGTAGAGTTCTCCATTTAAAAAAAAGTTAAAAAGGAGTATATGTAAAGTAAACATTTGTTATGATTTATTATGTTGTCATCAGCATTTATGCTTAGTTGACATTTATAACAAAAAAAAAATTATTATTAAAAACTAAATGCTTAACACTCTACTTGCCAAGTGCTGACCTAAGCAAATTCAATTGACCACATGGCAGGAAACAATAATTTATGTATCTATGTACTCAAATGTATGATGACGATTTACCACAAAAATACAACAACAATTGTATTGACACAAAACGTTGCACTTGACACTTTGGAAGACAATTTTATCACTTTGCTTAATAAAACACAAGCAGCCACACATGCTGTTCGCTTGTATAGAACATTTTCTCAACACAAAATTGCCCAGCAAGCAATATTTAAAATGTTTTATTACAGTTTGGTAGAAAAGTATTGAAAGCGACATTGAATTTATGATAATTTGATATAAAATTGATTCCTTTATTGGTTAATAGGAGGTATCTTTCATTTTAGCCATAGATGGGCACTTTCTCTTACCATTAAATTTCCATTACCACTAACCACCTAGTGGTAATGCAAAATAAAATTACATAATTACCATTAGTAAATTTAATAATTTAATATAAAAAAATTTAATAAAAATTTATTTACCATTAGTATGTAATGGTAAGAGTAAAGAAAAATTGCATTACCACTAAAATTTAGTGGTAATGAAAAATGTAAATGGTAATGAAAAAGATTTGCACTATCACTAAATTTTTAATGGTAATAGAAAATTTATATAATGCATAATCTCAAAAGCAAAAATTACGCACACGTCATTCCTTCATAATTGCTGTTAACTATATTTCTTACTGGGTTCTTGCAGTTAGGCCAGGAAAGGAACGCCTATTCAGAGAATAACACACCTCTGGAGAATCAAATCAGAGACTGTCAATCAAATTGCCTACACATGCCATTAAAAAGTGAACAGTTATTTATTACATTCTGATGTGTCGTTTCGCCTGCGTTGAAAATTTGTTGTATGGTGACAACAAAGGGATGGTGAGGGATGTTAAAAAGAGTTATGGTTGTTTTTTTAAATGGTTAAACTAAAAGTTCGTAAGGGACTGCTTAAGTTGATAGTCAACTTGTGGCATATAAATCAAAATATGATAGAGAAGACTGAGTGAAGCTTGGTAAAAATTTATTTTGATGACAAGACATAAAGTTCATTAAAGTAAACTCACAAATTTGTTGTCATGTACTATGATAAGGTTAGTTCCACCTAATTGTTAACTTATACCACTGAAAGCCTCATGCATAGTTTGTTAATAATATCTTGAATAGAGTTTTAAAACTCGACAAATAAGATTTTCAAATTTAGAGCAATCGTCTAATCTGAGCCGAATTCCAAGCAGAAACCTGCAACGAGTATCTTACAATCCCAAAAAATTCCTGCTCCACTTGTCTTTTTTATTTCTTATAACCATTTGATGTTTGCACACAACTTACAAGTGTAAGTTATTACCCTTAAAACACGGTTCACGAGTCAACAAGTCTCGTTGCTTGCGGTACTAATTTTGTTATCAATCTTTAATGCTGTTGCTGTTTTACATCAAGAATCGATGAAAAACTATTTGATTTCTGTAAATGCACAAAAGCAAAAAAAAAACACAAGTTGCTGTCAATGCAATTTATTTATGCATGTTGCAATCACTTGGAATCGAAAACGTGAAAGTCAACTTCACGTTATGCAATTCTTTTGATGCCATCGACTAAAGCTGATCCTCTTCATCAACTTTGTCGACTTGACTTTCCTTAAATATTTAATTGAACTTTCAAGCACTACCATCAGTTGAGAAATGAAATTGAATTGTTAATTATATTGACTGCTTGCCGCTGACACTTTCAGCAAAGCTGTTGTTTTCACCTTATTTTTAACAAAAGAGAAAAATTTTCTAAATTATGAAAATTATGCAAACTTATGACAAAAAGAAGCATGGCATGAGCTATGAATAAAAACGTACCCAAAATGATTTTACCACTCACTTATTCACTCATTTATTCATTTATTTACTCTCTCACTCATGCAGAAGCATCTTGCGATGCTGCGCATGCGTGCCGTGCATCAAGTTCAGCCGCAAAACGACGAACTGATGGCGGAAATCATGCATTTTTGGTATCTACTATGCGGATATATAGCTAGTTTTGTTGTATTTTATAGCGATTATTTTTATTAGCAGCCGTTGTTGTTTTTACTGTCGTTCATGTTTTGTTGCTTATCATGCTGAATATGTTTAAAATCTCGCCATCTTTTAATAAGAAGATTGCAGCGGGAAGTACTTCAATGGCTGCATATTTAAATAAACTCATAAACAAGTGTCTGCTATTTGGTTAAAACAATGACTGCCAACATTATAGGCCATTTTAATTAGCTATAAATAAATACAATATCGTAGTCGCTTTGTCTTTCGGTGCCTTACATATCTCTGTTGAGAAGTGTGATACTTGTCCATACAGGAATCTTTTGTTTGTCTGGCTGGCATATAACTTGGACACTTGGTCAATAGTAGTGCGCGGAAATGGTTCATATAGCGGTCATGACTGCTAAATAATGTAAGTTGTTACTGTGCGCAGGAAATAAAACAATTGATACATTTATCCATATTATAAATAGTTAGCCATGGATTTGTAGCCTTTTTAACTTTAAAATTAAAAACTCAATTAAAATTTAATTAAACCAAGGAAAGCATTTTAAGCGCTTATATATCTTAATAAAGATTTACTAATAATATTAGATAACTTGGAGCACCTAAGTTCAAATAAGGAGTATATCTTGACTTTTCCATTTTTAATAGCGTAACATGTGTAAATAAGTAGTATAGGAATAGGAGTTTTAAAAGAATGCAAACAATTTAAGATCATCCAAAAAAAGTCTAATAAATAATTCATTTAGACTTCATTCAACTATTAATTATGAAAAAACACATATATTAACAACTAATTCATTAATTTAGTACAGCTATTTACTAAGACTAGTAACGCCTGAGGCCTAAATTCGATTGATTGTCGACAGAGTGGCGTATGTTGAAGTACTGTAACGTAAATTTTATCGATTATATCATTAACTCTCTAACACCCCATTAGTTTATAACAATATACTTTGGCTAGAAAATATGAGTAAATTTTTCGTGGCAAGCTCTATTTTTGTTACTTGAGAGGAAGTTCTCATTAAACCCGACCAAAAAACTCAATCTTTTTTTAATTTTTCGTTAACTTAATATGATTAACATGTTCTTAAAGCGATTTGGCCGATAACGCTTGCATAAAAAAGTTATCGCTCGCATACGAAAGGAACCCATATGTTCATAGAGGAACTCGAAAAAATTGTTAACCACGCGTTCTCTGAAAAATCATGTTTTTCAAACTGGTTTCCACGATATCTCAAGAACTACTATTCGGATTGGAATTTTTATTTATCATAAATAAAATAAAATCCTTATTTCATCCTAAACCTAAATAAGATAATATTGGCTAATTGTTTCTTTTTAGAGCACTTTAAAAAGCAAAAAATTTGAAAAACACTGTACTAAAAATTCACACGTCTGTCATTTTTGTAGTTCTTAAATAGTTGTTGATATGAAAGGTTAAAGCTCTAATAAATATAATTTAATTAAAAAAATTGTTTGGTTTTTATATTAGATGACATGAACGTGGTGCTGTGCAATGAAGACCGTTTGGATACCTTTTTTTTCAATGTGACGTTTGATGGCGTATTGACACTTCACAACTCAATTTTATGCACCAAAGCAAATATTTTCCGATACTTTAAGAATTAATAAATAACTGCCAAAGAACTCAAGGTGTTCATTTACTTCCTTCTATAAAAAAAAACATCAAGAACATCACCGTGTTCTTGGAACTCTAGGTGAGAATCTGCCCTTAAATGTGAACAATCTTCCTTTAATTGTTTTATTATATCTTCTTTACTCATAAATTACCTTAATATTGAAAAAATCACACAAATAGCATATTATGTTGACACCGATAGTCAACTAAATTCATCACAAAAATAGAGGATATCATACACTTTTGCAAATATTTGTATAATACTCACAAAAAAACACCACTATGCATTGCATTGTGTATGCATTGGTAAGATAAATATTGTTGTTGTATGTATTCTTTAGCATTTATATCAGTTAAAAGCGAAAATGTCATTTCAAAAAGAAAACTGGTCTTCCATAACAAACAATTTTAATTAAAAAATGCACCAACAAATCCAATCAGAAATTGATTTTGAGCAGCTGATTTGGTTTCGGTAATTACGACAACGAACGTTAGTGTTGAAGAAAAATCGACTATATATATATATATATATGTCAAAGTCCACAATCAAAGTTACCAATCAATTTCAATTAAAGCCTTTCATAAACGTTTCTTACCTATTAACAAATGTGTCAGACCTGAGTTACATAAAAAAAAAAAATTAAGCTTTAATAAATGTTACAAACTCAATACTATTTTAATTTTAAGAAAGGCTATTTTGGTTTCCAACTTTAACTGTAAAAAAATTATTTTTCTTAAGTTTAGGGGGCCACGCCCCCCATTTCCCTCCCTCGCTACGCCCATGATAGCGTAGCTTCCAGATTATATGCTTGAACGCACACACAAATACTGAATAAATACAAAAATTGTCTTTCCGTAGCGTAAACTTTACTAACAGAACCGTTTGGCAAGCATTTGTCCAAAATAATTCATATCTCTCGCGAGTTAACTCCTAGAGAAGTCTTTCTGCCCCCTATTTATTTAATTTATAGATCCCCCAAGGTGTCTCTTAGAAACCTCAAATGTGTGAGCAAATCCTGCTATTTTTTACCCCAAATATTTTTTCAAAAATACCTCCATCACCGAGAAAATTTTTACTAAATTAATATATGATCACCAGTGCTCGAATTTTGATGACCTAAAAAATTAAAAAATTACCTAAAAACTGGCAAAAACTACCCAAAAAATGCAAACAATTACATAAAAAATCATGTTTTAAAAATAAAACATTATTAAACTTACAATTTATTACAAGGTACATTTTAAGTTACTAAAATTAAAAGAACATCGATTTTCTTGCAAAATGTTTTTGTAAACAGAAAAACTTCTTTCTACTTCTAGGAACATATTTAAAAGGCGTATGTCATCAGATGTAAGCTCCTCTTCTAATTTCATAGTACTGAAATTTTCACCCCCTAATATTTTAGCAATATAGCATAAAAATTGAGTTAATAAAACTAGCGTATACTGAGTTTTTATCTAGCAATTCTTTTATTACTCTACAAACCCTATCGTCAGTCTCACCAAGCCCACAGCTTTTTTTCATCGAGGTCTATAAACAAAGATACTCCCTTTTCAAGAGGTAATGTTTTTGATTGAAGGGACTATTGTTAAAGAAATATGTTGAACATTTGAGTTTTTATTTTTTTTATTACGAAAAAATTCTTTTATAATTACACTAAAATGACCTAAAGAACCGAAAAATGCTCTAAAAATAAAAAATGGCAAAAAATGACAATAAAATAACTTAAAAATCGCTATAAATTACCAAAAAATGCCCTTGATCTAGTAAAAATAACCTGAAGACTAAAACCGATAAAAAACGATGAAATATAACGAAAAAATTACCTAAAAACTTTTTATATTTGGAATTTAGGAAACATAAATGTACGTTCTACAGAACCAGGAAATGTCTAAGAAGCAGCAGAAAAACGATGCCATGTCATCGAAATCCTAGCCCTTAAGATCACATACTTTATACAGAAACATTATTACTGCAGAGAATCGTTAAGAAGTAAAGAGAGTTAAGTTGACACCTTCTTGTGAATCTATTAGTTGTCTGAGTGGTGACCTTTGCCTACTGGTAGAGTGCGTGACCAGTAAGCTAAAGAACCGCGGTTCAAACCCCAGCTAAGATAGAATGTTTTTCCAATTAAATTAATATTTATATTCTGCCACCACCTCTCAGCAGACAACGGCAAGTCTCTGAGAGTTAAAATTGAATGTAAAGTTTCTTGAGAACATAAGCGGTTCGGAATTGGCATTAAAACACTTAGTTCCAGTTCTCGATCATTTGTGTTCAAACATTTAATAACATGCACAGCACAGTTGATCAATTGAAGCCTTCCCAAGGTCCTTACAAGGTCTGGAATGGCCAATTAGTTAAAATTTGGAAAATGATTAAAGAGAAAATTGGACCAACGAAACTAAAAAAGAAGGAGGAGTTGTGAACAAAAGTTTAACAAGCTTGATATACTTTTCCTGGACTTTTCTCTGTATACTTTGCTGGGCCTTGGTTGACTCAATGCCGAAAAGTGATTTCATAATGATTTTTTTAACAATGACTTGTTTTTTTTTTGTTCACTTTCCAATTTGATATTGAACGATTTTTTTTTTTTTGCTTTTATTACATTAAGAAAAGAAAATTTATGTTTTATTTAATGGATATGGCAATACTATAAAAACGTTATAAAAAAATGTTCTTTGAGAACAACATATTAGACCCTATGTTTTTGTACATAACTGTATATTTAACATAAATTGTTGAATAATAATATTTTAATTAAATTAGAATTCATAAAATTTGTCACATATTTTTCACATTTAAATGATTTCAAAAATATCTATAAATTCTACTGTAAGATGCAACTGTTGGAATGGACTAAAAGCTTATTGATTTAAATGAAAACTAAAATTTTTTGGCATAACGACTTTGACATTAAAATGAGTATTTTCAAAAAGGCTTGGAACTATTTGAGAATTTTTTTCTCTGGCAACCCTAAGAAAAGTCCCACAAAACCAATTCGAGAGCCCGAATCACTTTTTTAATATATGCAGCTCCAATATCGAGCCATAGTAAGACATTGCTTACAACGCTCTCGAGCTACAGCCAGACAATGTTTTCTAAAAGATTCCTGCTCAAGAGCGCTAGCGAGTTAAAGGCTCGAAATAATATTTTCCAACCCGTTCCCGCTTACAAGACCGATCTATAATAACCAGTTAATAATCACGTTGAGCTAGTGAAATTTATGCAAAAGACATATCTAAATGATAAAAATTTAAGGATCAGAATTTTATGGTTCTTAAAATAAGAGAATATTAGTACAAAATTTGAGGAAATATGCTTTCAGAAGGTACCTCAAGACCCATTAATCAGAGGTAAAATTTCCAGACTTTGTTGGTCTCTGCGAAACCTTGCGATAGATGAATGAAACCCTGTGGCGGCCCTTGCATTTGCGTTAGAGTTTGTGGACCGTAAGCCAAAGGACAGCAGGAGAACCTGACCTTAAAAAATTTACCAATATTATACTTCCTATCTGAAAAATTACTCTCTACAGCACACATTGGTACATCTCAGAGAGTAAAAATGTCATGAAAAGCTTCTTGAGAACACGAAAAATTAACTTTTTCGGCACAGTTCTTGAACAATTGTGTTTCATTTCATAAAACGAACTTCAATTGATCATACAAGTATCGGTCAAAGTCTTTTCAAGGACAGAAATCGACAATTCGTATTTTTTACCCGCAAGTGACAATTAAGATTCCAATTGACAACCGTTAAAGTTAAGTTTAATAACACTTTTTTGTGACATAACTTGCGTCAGCTGCTTATGTAAGCATTTGCTAGGAGATTTAAAATTAAGTCATTTTTTAATGTTATTAATTAGATCTGCCACTTCTTAATTCCAATTAATTAAGTGGGGAAAACAGTTATTAG
Organism: Dichetophora obliterata; assembly: GCA_963920525.1. Lineage (NCBI taxonomy): Eukaryota > Metazoa > Arthropoda > Insecta > Diptera > Sciomyzidae > Dichetophora > Dichetophora obliterata. The sequence goes on along the minus strand of OY986437.1, from coordinate 217,694,664 downwards.
CGCTAATCCAACCAAATTTATTCATGCCAATTGCAAGCCGATTGGCTGCAACTAGTTATCCAAGCTAACCAAAACAATGTAAAACCACAACGTCTTACCTGCAAAATCAACCTGAGAAATTCACTTGGATGCACTCTGCAATGAAAACGATACACATGCGCAGTTGTGGAATGACAACAAAATCAAGTGCTGCCAAAACACAAGGCTCAGTTTCAATAGAAGCATCGTAGCTATCGGACACAAGGCTAAGTAATAAAAACATTAGCCACGGTTTGAGAAAAATAAAAGAAAGTATACTCTAAAAAGAAGGATACATTTTAAAAACTAAGAAAATCGAACAAAAAATTGTTGAGTTTGAAGAGTGTGTTTGACGGTTTTTCATTTTTAATTATCTTGCTGTCTTACTTTGTTAGCACTTTGTCATATTGTGTAAATTTTTTAAGAAATTTGTTAATGCAATTTAAAAAAAGCCGATTGCTATCAGTGAAAAGCTACTGAAACGTTACAAGTCCAAAAAATTTACGTTAACGCGCATGTGCAACAAACACATTGTTTTTCTTTCGCCCGTCAACTTTATAACTTCATCTACAGCTACAGTTGAATTATTTGTAAATTTTAAGAAAATCATTACAACTGAGAAAAAAACTCAAAGAAATTGCCGGATATAAACAAGAGTTTTTATTGTTTATTGTTGCTGTTAACATTGTACAACAAAAGTTACTACACAACGCTTATCAACAACTGTAAACCCGAACGAACTTGCAAACAATTGCCGCAAACTTCGTGTTGAACTTGTTCAGCCAAGCCAGAGTTCAAAGCAATGGCGCTGCAGAAGATGCTGTTGTTGCCAACTGTTGTTGTTGGCATTATTGTAAGTACAAACATAATACATTTCTATAAATTACAGGGTGTTTCTTATTTACATGCAATAATTTGCTACGCTGTTTCGTTCAGTTGTTACCATCATTTTTTACACTTACAGAATATACGTCAGTTTTTCAATGCAGTGTATTTACAGTGCTGAAATAAATATTTGTTATAAGCATACAAATGGCAAGATCTTTTTAACACTGCGATTTAGCCACAATATCATAGAAAATTTGGCTAAGAGATATATCATAAAATGAAGACAATTTTATTTATTAACAAGCCTTCGCAAGCAGTTTCGATATATGTATGTACTACTAAAAAAATCAAGTAAGGAATTATTTTCGACTGGGTCTGGTACTAGAGTTAAAATACCCCCACAATATATTCTAAGTTATGCATGATTTGAAAGTTTGATGACGTGTTTTATTAAAGAGAATGAGCGTTCTTTCAAATTTTTCAAAACTCAAATGGAAAAATCATTTAAGATTTGGAAAATTATGTGTTAAATATGCTATTAGTACATTGATGACTCCACTTTGTACGAGAGATTAGCCAAGTTTTTATAGGATTTTGCCAAGTTTCAAACTCAAAGTGAATTCATAGCATATGTGCATAATTTTAATTCATTAAATTAATTTTTGTGAAATATTTAGAGACAACCATTTTCATACAAATACTTTGTATGGAAAGTAGGCTTGGTTTGTATAATATTTCAAAAATTTTAAATGTGTAGTGAATATTTCAGACCAAAGCTTATGTGAAAAATTTCAAATCATTTTATTTGCTTTTGTGGCATATAAAAAAATTTTAGCAATTTGCTAAAATCACTTTGTATGGGAGGTAGGCGTTATTTTCATATGATTTTGACAACTTTCCACTATATAGTGAATTTTTGCGACCAAAGCTTATATGAAAAATTCCAAGTAGCTACAAAAATTTAATTGGCATTTTTAGAGATTTTATTATTTTGATAAAGTAACTTTGTATAAGAGATAGTCGTGGTTTTTATCCAATTTTGTTTATTCTCAAACTTGATTTTCGTTTTTTGAATGTAAGGAAATATATATATCAAATTCAATATGAAAGCTTTAAAATTGCGGCTGTAATCGTGTCGAAAGAGAGACAGATAGACGGACATGGCGAAATCGACTTAGAAGGTTTGTTTGTTTGTTTTATTTCTATCACAAATTCAATATTTACAACTTAAAAGTACAGTTTTTGAGATTTTATCGTGAGATATTGCAACAAATAAGTTCAAGGTATATAATCCATAAGATAATCACATAAAATAATCTTAACTTATAGGAAAAAGATAGTAAAAAACCTATATTAATATCACGAGTTTAAATATGAGGTCGTTTTGAGATCAGTCTTTTCGACTCCTCTATAAAAATAGAAGGTGAAACCACTGGCTACGACAAACTCCTCAAGAGGGCATGGGCTGATGTCCTGCATCTATTAGAGAATGACAGGGTCAAATCGTTTATAGTATTGGAAATCAATTTTATTTGAGTCATCGAGTGCAATTCGGATGTAGGAAATCTAATTGGCAAGTTAAGGATGGTCTTAATATTTCTGTTTTGAATAACTTGAAGGCGCTTTAGGTGAGAATTTGCACAATCCTTCCAAACGGGACAAGCATAAGTCAAAATCGGTCTGATACACATTTTATAAAGCAAGATTTTATTTTTTATATTTAACTTCGACTTTTTATTTAAAAGAAAATAGAGAGCCTTACTACATCTAGTAGCTTTGACGCAGATATTATCAATATTCGGTTTAAATAACAGTTTATCGTCAAGGATAACTCCTAAATACTTGACCGATTTTGATAGCGGAATCAAGTTGGTTTGGACTGTGAACTGCCTAGTGGGAACACGCTTTGGAGACTTATTAAAAGGAAATATGATTGCTTGGGTTTTCTCCTCATTAACTTTTATTTTCCATTTGTCAAAATAATTTGTAGCCGAAGATAAGGCACCCTGCATTTTTTTGATAATTGCGTTTGAGACCTTTCCAGAAGCGATTAGGGCGCTATCATCAGCATAGAAGGCTAAATCTATATTAGCGGACGACTTAAAATCAGAGATATATATGGAATATAAAAATGGCGACAGAGCTGAGCCTTGCGGAACTCCAGCAGTAATTACTTTTTCTGTGGAATTAAAACCTTCAACTTGAACGACAAAGACACGATTAGACAGGAAACTTTGTATCATCTTTATAAGATACATGGGGCATCGTAACGTGTTTAATTTAAACAAAAGACCGTTGTGCCATAAGGAGTCAAAAGCTTTTTCAATATCTAAAAATACCACACCGGTGGAAAGCCTATTCATTTTATTCGCCTTAATGATATTAACTACTCTTCTGACCTGATGTGTGGTGCTGTGTTCGGCTTTGAACCCAAATTGAAACTGGCTTATAACGTTGGTTCCGTCTGTAAAAATTTTAAGTCTTTCAAGAATTATTTTTTCAAAAATTTTTCCTAGACAGCTCAACAAACTTATAGGCCGATAGCTGGAGGGTAACTTCGGATCTTTGTTCTGTTTTAAGATTGGTACAACTTTGGCTTTTTTAAAACAAATAGGAAAATAGCCAATACGCAGACAAAAATTTAAAGTTCCAGCTAAAAAGTTTAAAGCAGAGTCTGGAATATTTTTTATAATTATATTGTTAATTCCATCGACACCAGGAGCTTTCCGATTTTTTTGTTTATTTATTAAACACCTTATTTCTGCAGCATTAGTTAAAGTACTGAAATCTTCATTAGTAAAATTATTTGCAGCTAATTCACTAACAAATGAACTGACCTCTCTATCAATGCTATGCGTTAAGGAAGACGACATTAGAAAGGCTTTAGAGAATTGATCTGCTAAAGCGATTGCCTTTCCCTCATGGCTGTCTACTTCAGAATTATCGAAAACTAGGGTTGGAATGGATTTTTTCTTTTTACTAAAGTATTTGGACACTTTCCAGAAATTTTTCCTGCCTACTTTGAGAGATGATAAAAAGTTAGACCACTGCTCGTTCCTTTGCTTGCTAATGTGAAAAGAGATCAATTGATTTAATTGTTTGATTATTGCTAAGTAGCATGTTTTTTCAGATATAATGTTACTTCTTTGAAGTTTTCTTCTATACATGTTTCTTGTGGATATAAGTGACGCACACAATTCTGACAAACGCAATGGGTTATGCCTACGTTTTTTAAATGAAAGATGTTCTGATTTAGTCCTTTCTAGAATTTTTAAAAAACAAGAAATTTGAGATTCAATATTAGCAAGCGAGGGATCTTCGTTTAATAAAGTAGAGGATATGATTTCGTCGTTTAAAACACTCTTGAAGTTCGCCCAATTAGTATTGTGGTAGTCAGGGAAATACTCTTCAGACTCAAATAAGGGCTCATTAATGTAAAAGGTAATTGGAGCGTGATCCGAGTTCAACTCACAAGCAAAAACATTTAAGTTAGAGAAACTCAAGCTAGAGTTTGACAAAAGCAGGTCCACAGTTGAGGAGTGTCTATAGCTTATATTTTGTGGCAATCTAGTAGGGCTTAGAGGATTATAAATAAAATAATTAGATACATTTTGATGATCAAACAAAACTCGTCCAGAACGATTTGTGCTATTGCAATTCCAGCTGGTATGATGAGCGTTAAGGTCGCCAAGAAGGAAGAAGTCGTTACTAGCTGATGTAAGAAGATTTAAATCGTTAAGAAAATCATTGGTGTATTTTGGGCAGTATGCAGATATGAAGTCTACGTTTTTGTTGTTGATCTTCACAGTAATGCTAATATTTTCAATTAATTTCGTTGTGAATGATTTTTGTGGTCCATGGTCGATACCGCAACGGATAGCAATCGCAACACCACCACCGAAAGTTTCACGGTCTTTCCTGTAGACTTTATATCCAGGAAGTCGAAATTTATGATGAGATTTTAAAAACGTCTCATTTAACAGAACTATGTCAATAGACATATTAGTTAAAAAGTGGAGAAGTTGAGTTGAAGAAACAAAAGTTGTAATGCCCTGGCAATTCCAGTGCATTATATGAAGACTGCTAGATCTTATAACATTATAACGCATATTTAAGCATACCCATAATAACATTGAGTTGCTCCAATTTCGAATTGCACTTGCGAAGATCAGTTATTGCTTTAGTAAAAATTTGAAAAAGCTCATCTGTTGAAAAGAGATTTACTTCCTGAGAGGTTGGTTTAGATATCTTGAGCGTGTCTGCATAACTTCCTTTGGCTTGAGCTGGAAATTTACGGCTTTCAGTTGGTTCCGGGATAAGCGGTGGGAAATTGACATTTTCAAACTGGACTGTACTTGGAGCAACCTTACTCCGCTTAGTAGTAAGACGATTTCTCAGCTCGAGATACTCAGCACGACAAGGACATTTTGGATCATCCGCTCTGTGGTTTTGGTTTTTTATTGCTTTTAATGCAGTTAGAGCATTTATAAACCACAGAGAGTTTGTTTGGAGCCGATTTTAACTTGCAGTTGTCGAAATCGTGATTAAGGCCACAAGCCAGACATATTTGGACGCGATGACAGTTTGATGAACCATGCCCAAACATTGAACATTTGGTGCATAGGGTTGGACCATACTTTTTGTTCGAAGGTTTTCTCCATTGCACAGCAACACCGCATAGAAACCGTATTTTCAGAATCTGGCTTTTAGGGACGACGTTTCTGTCAAACTCGATCATGTATAACGCATCATTTACATTAGAACGTTTGGTTTCAATCTCTTTGACCGCTATGATGTCAATATTGTAGCTTTCTTTCAAATTTTGCGAAATTCTACTGAGCACTAGTTTAGGTAATCCAAAAACAACCAGCTTATAAATCGAACTATTTTTTACTGGATGAGTGAAGAACTTATACTTCAGCTCCTGTAGCTTTTTGATGCAAGTAGCATGGTCTACTAAAGAGTTGGCAAAAATTTTGGTGCCAATAGACAGCCTTTTAAAATTATATTTTCCATTCTCAAATAATTTTATAACATCAACAAATTGATGCATGTTGTCCACAACAATAGGAGGTACTTTGTAAACAACGTCGCCGTTATCAGAGCTGGCACAATTCATTTCTGCGTCGTGAGTTTTGCTCAAAACACTAAACCGGTTTGATCGAAAAAAACTGGTTTGCACTTGTGAAGTGCTAGCAAAAGTTTTGGGTGGTTTCAGCTTGCCACCTTTTTTCCGCGTTACCATTGCTGTGACAACAGCAGCTAACCGAAAAAACGATACAACAAAAATTAGAAAAGAGCGAAACTATTGATATGCGCAAGATATGCACGGTAGCCAAAGAATACAACCGATCACTACGAGAGGTAGTCAGAGACTGACTTAGAAGGTTATGTTGATACAGAATATGTATACTTTTCAATACCTGCCACGCCTCCTTATCAGCGTTACAAACGGAGTGAAACAGTTAATATAGAAGTTTTAAGAATTATGTTGATTTTATATGATTTAAATACAAATTCTAAATGTTTGATAGTTTAAATCATACTTGATTGTAAATACAAATTCTAGTTGTTTGATAGTTTAAAATCGTTTATTGAGCTTAAGGTCAAAGTTTGAACAATTAACTGTTCAAACGAATCTTTCCAAAGAAAAAACAACAACAACAAAGTTTTTTCAATATGAAAAGGAACAAATCACTAGCTGATTTTATTGCAATTTCGGCCGTGCTAAAGGCTTCATCAGAAATTTTTGTGATACCCGTGCAAGCGCGCACTAACGCACTGCACCGCAGAGGCATGAGATTTAAAATGTCAATTTCTCAGTTTTTTCTCAAATTTCATATATTCACATTTGTCGCTGTATTTTTGCTTTACTTTAGTCTTTATGCTTATGTTATTATTTATGGAGTCCAACAGCCTGCTGGAAGTCTTCCACTAACAAAGCATGTTTACTGAAGTTGTTTTTAGATTTTTGCTGATTTGTTTTCAGCTGTTTCTGTTTGGTCGTGCTCTACCATATGATTAAAGTTTTTTCCTAAATGCACGGCCGAAATTGCAGTAAAATCAGCTAGTGATTTTTTCCTTTTCATATTGAAAAACTTTGTTGTTTTTGTTGTTGTTGTTTCTTTGGAAAGATTCGTTAGAACAATTAATTGTTCTAACTTTGACCTTAAGGTCAATAAACGATTTTAAAATATCAAACAACTAGAATTTGTATTTAAAATCAAGTATGATTTAAACTATCAAATATTTAGAATTTGTATTTAAATCATATAAAATCAACATACTAAATAACAAGGTCATTTAGGAAAAAACTTTAGTTTTGGAAATTTTTAAAACTATTCGTGCCAAACTATTTCTTCCATTATTCGGTTTTGCTTTCCCTCCGGCTACTTTTATTTATTTCATATCATAACTTAAAATTAAGAATCTTTATATTATGCAAGTGATGTACAACAAGACATTAGATGAGCTGACCAATACTTTTTAAATCTCAAAAGTGGTCAAACCACCGCTGTCGGCACGTTAAAAAAAAGAATGCGGAAAAATGGAAAATGTGCTTAAGGTCTTAACTTAGCTAATCCTCTCGCTTAACTTAAAATCTTTTGACGTGACTTATTCATAAAATTGTTGATAACTTTACTTGATATTTTCGAATATAAAATCAGATCTTTAATACTATAACTTAGGGGTGGGCAAAATCGCCCATAGCACAGTGAACTGTCACCATATGGACAAAAATTGAAGGAGTCGTCTATGGTAATGCAATTTCGTATGCTTAATTAGTTTAAGCCAATTAGGAAAAATTTAAAAAAATGGTCGAAATCGGTTAGACCCTAGAGGTACCTCCCTTGGACCTGTTTTAATATTTTACTTGATTTTGTATAGGATGTAAATACAAAAGTTGGCCGATCTTAACAAAAATTTGTCAGAAGGGTAGTCAAATAGAGTTAAAGATGTGTACTGAAAATGATCTAAATCGGTTACGTGTACCTCCTTTGGACTTTTATTAATATTTTACTTGATTTTGTATGGGAGGTACATACAAAGGTTGACTCTTAAAAAAAAATTCGTCAAAATGATAGTGAAATAGAGTAACAGATGTGTACTGAAAATACACTCAAAGAAATATTCTTGGTAAAATGGATACATAACTTTTGTTAATCCCTAACAAAACAAAATTGTCCAATCAATTCAATTTGATCAATAATGCATTATTCTTTCGTCAATTCAAAAGAAAATTTATCCATTTGATTAAAAACAGCAACAAATTCAATGCGTTGTTTTGAAGAAATTGTTTTACTAGCTTGAAATATAAGTTTATTAACTTGATTTAAGCATGTTCACGCTGACAGACTCGTCAATCAATCGAAATAATATTTTAGAATTTTAATAAATAATATTAACAAACTACTTTGTTGTCTTGATCAATAGATTTGTTATACTGAAGAAATGATTAATGTTATTGATAATCGACCGATTCAAGTGGATAAAATTTCAATTTCATAATGATAAAATGGATTATCAATTTCAAAAACCTTTAATAATGTCAACAGAAAGAAATGGTTGGTATTTCAGTGGCGTCATTTGCGTTTTTAAATCATGTACAAAATAAAGTTAAGAAGATAAAATTCGGGAAAGCTTTACTGTGCAATATTTTAAGTGGAAGCTAACTTGTGTGTGGAGGCTAAGTGTGTACATGTGAGCTTGTGAAATAAATTTTTTTTGTTTTCAAGTGAACCAATTTTACCATAATGCACCTTCGACATATGAGGGACTTCAACATTTTTGGCTGAGTTTCTAAATGCATTTATCATTAGCGATGGCTACAAATTGAGCTTCTTTTTCAATGAATTCAGCATGGATAATATCAACGTTTGTGAATTCCATAATTATATTTATAAGTATGTTTATTATACATAAACTGTAATAAAATCTTTTAATCAGAACAACAAAGCATTTGAGTATTATTGATAAAAACCATGTTTTCAACAGAATAGAAAATTCAACAAACTATTTTTCATGTTGAAATATTCTGTAGTCATATTGACAAAGTGTTTTATCAAATCAACAATAAAAACGCTATATTCGTGATAAAGGCTTATATCAAGTTGAAACATCCATTTACCATATAAACAAAATAAATTTTTGTCAATATGATTGTAACTTATCACCTTTAATCTAATTGACAAAAGCTTTTGTTGACTATATATTGACAAAAAATGTATCAACTATACCTAGGAATTGGTCAATATGAACAAATATTTCTTTGAGTGTCGTTGAAATCGGCTAGACCCCAGGGGTACCTCCCTAGGACCTATATTAATTTTAGTGTAACGATATCGTCTCCCTACTTTTTACGACATAGCTGTATCTCAGACATGTGCAATGGGCGATGGTTAGTATCTCCTCCTAAAAAAACTTTGAACCTTTGTATGAACATCTGCCAAGCCGCATCAGTTTTAGTTGGGCCATTTGTCCGTACTGTGAGTGTAAAGTTGGACTGACTACGAAATCGTTACAGAGCCCACAGGACGTGATTTTTTTACTATTTTTGGTAAATAAAAAATGTTGTTATTTTTGCTCCAAATGAAGTAATTTTGTCATATTTTTTACTTTTTTTAATGTACAAATGAATGCAACATGAAAAACACATGTTTGTGACCAAAGAAAAATATCCGAAATTTGTGTTTTTTTTTTCAAATACATATTTGTGACCAAAGACAAGCGTCCGTCATACGACCCTATTTAGTGACTCGTTTAGAAGTCCCGACATTGCAAATCACAACTAAGGAATTAATCAGGTGCATACTGAAAACGCCTTTACAACGTGAGGACAGAAGACTTTGAAGACCAGAAAAGGCATTTTTGCAGTTGCTGCCCTTAAACTAATAAAAAGAGAACAGTTTACTGCTGTTCTTTTTGCGAAAGAACAGCATGTGATGATTACAGAGTGCATACTTTTTTCAAATGCAAAACTTAAAATATTTTTAATATTTGTACAATAGTATTTTTTATTTTGAATAACTACAATTTTTGTGAAAATAATAAATAAAAAAATAATAAAAACAATAATAAAAATAATAATAATGATAGTGTAAAAAAACTGTTTTCAAAATTTTATATAATTCTCTGCACGTCAATGAATAAGTAAATTTGCTTTGCATAATTCTTTACAGAGCTTTCTTTCTTTTCTCATTTGCGAGGAGACCAGTGAAAATACTGGCTTAACATTTCCTTTGTGTCCTAGAACAGCAAACAAAAATTGTAATATTTTTTACAAGTTTATTTTCAGTTTTTTAGTTTAGTCTTTAAAAAAAAATACTTCCATTTTTCATTCATTTACACGCATTTGTAAACAATTATTTAAGTTTTTACTGATGAACTTTTAATTTGTACTTCAATATTTTTAATCGGGGCATTTTTTACTGTGCACCGGGACACCAATCTCAAAACCGGGACATGTCCGGAAAAACCGGGATGTATGGCAGCCCTACCCTAGGGTGGTGTTTATCCAATAAAACCTTCAAGTTCTTTAAAATTTACATGAATTAAATTGTGAGCTTTAGATCTAGTAAGTTTTTAAGAAGGCAACAACAGCAACTCTGTATAGAGTCAATCACTTAGCTGACTAAACCAGTCTGTTTCGGAAATCGCTACATTTTCCTCTTCAGTAGCCTTTGAGTGATTAAGCTGTGATCAACTCACTGTTTAAACTAGTATATGAGTGCGCAGATTTTGGAATTCATTCTTTTGAATTGTATAGCTGCTAATCATATGACATTTCAAAGCAGCAGGCTATTTATAGATCACCGCCATCAACTCTACCAAGGTTGCCATCTGTTCTAGTTGCTTCTTTATTTATTTAAATATTCATTGGTGTCCGATAGTTTGTCGAAATGCACCATAGAAATGAAACGAGTTTTTTGCTTCGCCAGAAGCTCGTGTTCTAACTGAAAAGGTGGCTATTTTCACAACCAAAATTTGTTTACTCGAAATTTTTAGGTTGCAAAATAATTATGGTTTTTGGAACGGAGCCAAATTTGGGTAGGAAGACATATTTATGAAGCTTTAATCCCTACAATAGTTTTCCTTATTATCAATTAGGGCCGAAGATATGAATGTTGGACTAAAAATTTAACAAATGCTCGTTGTCGGCTATTCCAAAATTTTTGGGCAAAACTGAGTGGACATTTTGACCAAAACACTTTTTTCCTTTAATTGATATGTTTATCTAGAACCTTAAAAAAAATTTTGCCCAAAAATTATTTTTGAAGGGCTTAAAAAATGACTTTGACGATATCGTTACACTAGCCACAGCTCGTAGGCAAATACTAGTTAGCCACACGGAGGGTTCAGCATTTTCTCAAACAAAAAAAAATATAGTTTTAGGACGAAGTAGGAAAAGTTCTTTTCAGTTCCTAGTTGTATAATATATTTATTTGGATAATCCAAAAAAAAAACAGCAATAATTTTTATAGGATTTGGTTTTTTTTTTTTCAAAATATGCCAAATTTTCATGATTTTTCATTCGAATTTATAAAATTTTGTGGAACATACACAAAGAGATTTGGAAATAGCGTAAGAAAAAGCGTCATTTAGATAAGGAGAGTCGTCTTTACGAAAGTCATAATTGCGCTCAATAATGTGTACAAGGTTACCACATTTTCAATATCTGTTGGAAGATAGTATATAAAATTTATTTACCAGAGAAATTTACTTATAATTATTTCGCATATATATTTTAATAAGGTATGCAAAATTGTTTCGCTTTTTTACATTTAATTATACTAGTCGACGCAATACTATTTTATTTATGGCTTGAGTCACGAATGCGTTTAGAAGTTCATTTAAGAGTTAAACAAATCTAAGCCGAATTTTGACTTACAAATTCGATAATAATTTATTAATATTTGGTTAAATTATGTGTCAAAAATAGTCTTAATATGCAAAACTTGCTTTACACAACATCGTGCTCTCGCTCTCATGCTTTCTTCTAATTCTCTCATTATTTTCCGTTATGCTTTCCGATTCAACCCCAAATTCATCTTATTTGTTCATGATTCGACATGATCTTGGTGTCCTTTATATAGGTCATAAGGCATATCTGGGTTATGCATTGGGTCATAACAAAAATATATTAAGGGTATTCAAAAGGTGTGCTATCATGTCATATTGTCCTAAAATTTTACAACTAAAATTTACAAGATAAATAAATGCAAATAAGAAACAGCTGTTTGATTACGACACTTCAATAATCATAGCTTTCAGAGTTATAATATATTAGAAGTGTCCGACCGAAACCGGAATTTTGGCCGAAACCGAAACCGAATATTCGTCCATTTTATAATATTCGACCGAAACCGAAACTTGATATTAATATGAAAAATGAAGTTTTTACAAATAATTTTTTTTATTAAAAGGAAACAAAAGTACTTTCATATACGTAAGAAAAAAAATTAATATAAAACAGTATTATGTCAATATTGAAGTTTATAATAATTAATTGAAGTTTACTATAATAATAAATGAGATAATTTTTTATTACAAAAACATTGCATACTGTACATCTTCAGTACACACTCAAAATAGTATGCACCTACAATGTACATTTTTATAGAACAGAATTCGTTCGGAAGTTTAATTATCCCCAACGAACCATAGGCGAAGGTTTTGCGTAAGGTGAGAGTTTTGCGAACGTTTTTGGATAGAATTTTCTTTTTTCTTAATTTTTGATTTTTTATTTTGTCGCTTCAAAGTACTTGCTATAGAAGATTAAATTCGTGAAAATTTTCCCATAAATAAAATCTATATTTCTTTGCAAAATTCATAAAAAACTTATTTTGAGTCGAAAAAGAATCATTTTAGAAACTAAAAATTTCTCGCAAATGAACCATTTTTGTTCATAAATGAGTTCAGAAACGAATCATAAATATTTTTTTTTTTTTTTGCATTTTTATATGAGTACAAAAAATAATAATTTTTTATCATATCAGTAGATTCAATATCTCATAAACGAACCATTTTTTGTTCATAAATAAGTTCAGAAATAAATCATAAATAAACAAAAATTAGTTAAAAAAATGGAATAATTTAAACCTTTGCTGATATTTTCATAATAGTAAATTAAAATGTAAACCTTCATGCAAACGTCTTATAAACTTTTTCTCCAGTGTGAATTGATTCTCGCCATAAGAAGAGATATGGATATACTGCTACACGTTCGAAAAAAACTATTTTCCTTTTCATCTATCAACAAGTCTGTCATAACATTTCAAAATTTCTATCAAAAATTTAGATCAAGCTTAAATAAAGAAAGAAAGAAATTTAAAATCGAAATGATATGTTGAACGCATAAAATTAACCAAAATATTTTGCGATAACACGAGAAATCAATTATAGACGAATTCATAATTTTTGTTTTTTACAATGCTTTGTAAATGACTGATGCAAGAAGTTTTTACCAAAAGTTCTTATTGAGATCGAATAGCCGAATTTAGCTGAAACTGACAAAAAGAGCCGAAACTGGCCGTAACCGAAACCAAAACCGAATATTCGGTCGGACACTTTAACTGAATACTAGTACTTTTTTATATTGAAGGCAACAACAAAATGTTTAAACCAGTGTAAAATCTTAGGACAATATGACATTATAACATGATAGCACACCTTGTGAATACCCTAAATATTTCTAAACGTCATATCCGAAGAACTAAGTTTTTTTTAGTTTAAAAATTTTAATTCTGCTGCCATATTCGATTCGAGTAACTTAAGGGCCGTTTTATTCACTTTTTTAACTTGAGAAGTTGGAATAACCTTGGGATTTATTTGATTTCAAAAGTTATTCCATTTTATTCAGTTGAATTTCTCAAAAATATTTTGACATATTGAAGATTTGATATAACTTTCGTTTGATAACTTTTGTCAACTTGTGAATTATCTAACTTCCAAATATATGACCAGTTATAAATTCTAACTTGGGATATTTGATGTAACTTGTGATTTTTGCTTCATTTACAAGTTTTCACACGTTTGTGATGTGACAAAAAAAATGTTTACTATAAAAACATTTGACACAGTTCACAACTTTCTTATGCACAATATTAAAGTTTTATGTTCCGCTATCTGTTAAAAATGCGGTATGCTAAGAACGGTGGTGGCGGGGGTTAATTCACTTCAGAGAGAGAGAATGTTTATTGTATTCAATTAAAAATTATTATAAAATAAACCTCAGAGAGTAATAACTGCAAAGTAAAGCTTCTTAAGAACACGAACTGTTCGGAGTCGGCATTACTTGTTGATCTAGTACTCGATCGTTTGTGTTCAAACATTTAATAACACGCAGAACACAGTCAAAAGAGGATCGATCAAAGTCCTTGCAGGGGCTTGAATTACACTTTAAATCCGTAATTTAATTTCCGCTGATCGATGTCAGCTCCAAAGATTACAATCATTAGTTGGCCAAAAGAAACTTCGATATGTAGTAATATGAAAGTGCTGTTATTATGTGCAGAATTATGAATAGTCGGTACCTATATTTTTGCATTAGATCACAACGTGGAACTTCTACGTGCAGCTGGAGCCATTTCTTGAAAGGAATATGACGCTTGCCAATTTCAGGTCATTCGATTTTCAAGAAGTAGTAGTGCATAGAGAGTAAATTAAGGTATTCCAAAATAATGCACCATTTCTGATGAATCTTTTTAATTTCAGTTACTAAATTTTTGTATATGCCTTTTTATGTTTAACAGCTCTACTGAGTGAATTTGGATCATGAAAAGGATTTCAACAGAGCAGGTGCAAATACTTGTGCAGCCTGCAAGCCACAAAACTCTACTAAAGTCAAAAATGGAACTTTTTTCGTTAGATTAAGTAAATATTAGTTTGACGAAGAGAAACGTAAAATAACACAATGCATTTTAGACCACTTTTAAAAAAAAAATCTACTTATTCTTTTACAAATAAAAAACGGTTAAAAACAGTTTTCTAAAAAAAGAGCTATGTCAAATTGCAAAGAGCAAACGTTCAAAAAAAATGCGTTTAAAGATTGCGCTTACGCTTAAATTAGGTTACTAGATTCTCAAGCGGAAAAAATTTAAATTTTTAACTGTTGATTTTCTAGCTATTTTATTATGTATCACAGTCGGGTTTATTTTAACATAATTTAGTTAGAAGTCAACATAAAGAAACTATTTTTGTAATATTGGTTTTGTGTTTATATGCTAGAAGGCGCCAAAGTCGATTTCTTAAAAAAATAGAATATATGGCTTACATGTTAATAAACGAAATAAAACAAAACTAATTAAAAATTGGTCCAGCCGATTAACTCAGATTAACCGTCGACCATATTTTGAAGGACTCGAATTTATCCTCCTCTGTTATCAAAATACAAAGACAAAATTATAAACACCATTTTTTTTATTGTAAAAGAACTATATAATGTTTTAAATAAGAAATAAAATATCAAACACGACAAAGTGTCACAGACTAATTTAAAATGTTCATGTAAGCGCATGTCTTTTAGAAAAATTTTTATTAAACTACATATAAGACATGCTTCGTTATTTAACGAAGTGCATTAAAACATATCTTAATTCGAAACACTGTCACTGTGGGGTTTTCTAATTTCGAAACTGAAAACCCCCATTATTTGGAAATTACTTTGTTTCATTCTGCACACATATATTTTAATAACAAAATATTTTTTTGACATTGTGTTGCCTTCAACATCAACAAATTTCTATTTCGTTAGTTATAAAAGTCATTTATTTTCTCATTTCCCCATCAAATATCAAAAAATTCCCTGGGATGTTTTATAACTTAAGTATTTATAACTTGACTTAGCTTCAATACATAAAATTTCAACTTGAACTGAGTGAAATGAAATTTTAACTTGAGAAATTAAAATATTTAACTTCGCAAGTTGTACATAAATTCAAGTTAACAAAAGTTATTGAAACTGCTCAAGTTAGCTCGAACTATAAAAAGTGAATAAAACGGCCCTAAATTTGCTTGAAAGCATTTTATTAAAAATTTTTGAAGCTCGAGAGAAAAGAATAACAAGCAAAATGTCACTCTCTATTCTATTACAATTACTTGAAGCTCGTACGGAAATAGACTTTGAGTATATCAATATTATTACACTATGTGGGTAATACCAAAAAAATAGAAAAAGTAGACAGCCCAAATGTATGAATGTCAACCATTTTGCGAACAAATATGGTATAACTGGGCAAGGTAGAGTTAAGGCTGATTGTTTGCACTTTCTTAATGAGCAGAACTGTCAAAATCAGTCATGGAACAGGCCATGTGAACAGGCAAGCAAATAACTATTGAACTTATTGATTTAAACAATGTGCCAATAATTTTAATAAATTCACTTTTGAGTGGTTTAAGTAATCTTTTGTTACCCCCTTAACACTACCTTGTTTACCCAGTGGTAAACAAACACATGACGTAACCAATTATTTCTTCAAAACAATGTATTTGCGAGGCCTCTAAAACCTATTTACAAATCTCAATTACATTTCTTCAGACGTGGCTGATAAAACACTGATGACATCTATCTTACACAGTAAGTGGCAATGGGAGTAGGTATGCACAAAATAAATGAGAAGAAAAAAGTGATGCACAGTAAAGACGAGAACAAAAATTTTAACGAAATTTCTCTCTAAAACTTTGCTCTGGTTTAAACATTTAGATTAATAATTTTCACAAATACATATATGTAACTGCAAAACTTCCAGTTAGCAAACACGATGTTGCTACACAGACGAGTAAAGACAAACTGTTGTTTGAACAAGATTTTGTTAAATCCTGCTTACAGTTCATCACCGACAAATTTGAATTATACCATAAACATGTGAAGTGTCAAATTATTCTTTTTTTTGGTTACTTGATTATGATAGTTGTTGCTATTAACAGAATAAATAACAATTATCAATAGTTTCACCATAATTTTAAACAAAATAATTGCAGCATTTTATTGTATAACATAAAAAAAAAATCACCTATTTTAAGTCTTATAAATTAACAAATATCGTATTTGTGTTGACTTGTAGACAGTAAAAGCAAATGTGGCTTAAATAAAAAAGTTTTAAGAAGTATTATTAACATCAATACTTTTGTTTGAAATTGCGTTCATTCATTGTTCAAATAGATTGCTAAAGCAAAGTAAAAGTAAAGTAAGTCCCTATCATTCTTAATTTTGGTTGAACTTTTGTCTTTGAAATTTTTAAATCTTGAAATAATATGCACTACGATTAAATGGAAACATTAAAAACAGCACTTCAGCATATTTTTTAATCTTCACTTAACATGACAAAATAATTTTCACACCAGAAGAACAACTTTCAATGCTTAAAAGCTTATCCGTCCACACAAGCAACGAACGGATTTAGTGTCGATCGTAAAAATGCAACTTGATAGGTTTTTGTTATTGTGTACTTATATCTATGCTGTTTTTCTGTTTCTTTTTTTGTGATTTTAGTGCTATACTTCTAGCTGCTTGCACTCCCAACGGATACTTAACGGTTTTATTATCCTTTGCATTGGTGGTGACAACAACACATAAAAATTTTCGAAACAAGTCTTTTTGCGATCATCGTTGTCCTTGTCATCTCCTAAATTGCATTTTGAAATAGAAAGGATATCAATTTTTTTTTGTTTGTGTTTCTTTTTTTCATGATATTTTTATGTTTGTTGTTTGCGTTGAACCAGTCTTAATTTTATTAGATTGGCCAAGTGACAGTCGAAAATTTTCAAGTGAATGTCTTGAGGTGAATTAATTTAATTTTGGAAATTGAATGTACTATCGTTAAATTCCATTTTAGGTACTCAAAAGATAATTATGTGCGGTCACTAATAGCTTTGAAGTTAATTTATATCCATCAATTAAGCAAAGTATAAAGTTTGGTTTTCTTGCGTGTGAGAAAAAAAAATAAAAAGTTAGGAACATTTTATTAATATTGGATAGAACTAAATGGATTGGATAATAAAGCGCATTTTATATTCAGTAAGCAAATAAATATACAGTTTCTGTAATCAAAACGAGCTATCAGCAACCCTCGAAAATAAATAATATAGATTATTTATGTCACCATCTACAATAGTAATCCTTCATAGACTATGTGAACTCAATATATGAGCCGTTTATTTTGAAAGTAAGGTAATTCCATTTTTTTTGATTGCGAGATATTTTAAGATCGCAACGTGTAACCTGCCATTTAAAACTGCTGTGAGAGAGCATGCAAGGTGGAAACCTGCTTTAATAATCAGCTAGTCGAGGAATTCGAAAATAAAAACGTATTCTTTCCGCAGGCTACCACCGAATCCACAAAAAAAATCAAAAAGAAAAAATTAGAAGAATCTTTATTTTTTGTTAAAAAATTATTTATTTCCCTTGCAATGTAGCTTAGCCTTGTAAAAGATTTTGAAAGTCTGTTTCAAAACTTGTAGACTGATGTAACTGCTTGCCAAGGCCACACCACACCACGTAAAAAATCAATCGAAATATTGCAGGCTTCAAAAAAAGAAAGACTGGCTTTAGAAATAAAATCTTGGATTTGCTTACTTTTTAGCATGTTTTGTGTTACATTGGCTTGTACAAGCTCGTTTTCAATATTTGGCGTATTAATATTTTTTACCATTAAACGCAAAGTTTTGGTTTCTATGCGTTCAACAAAAAAGGCTAAGGCAGCTAATTTCCCGAATAGGTACCACTGGTGCCCCAAAAAAGTTATCAGAGTATCATTTGCAACTGCTTCATTAAAGCGCTTGTAGCTAGCTAATTGCTTAATTATTTTGAGGTCATTCAGTGGAGCGTAAGGGTCTCTTGACTTGTATTCCAGTTAAATTTAAAGACCTCTACTGCTTTTTGGTCGCTCTTCGAAATGGTGTATTTGTCTGTTTCTTGAAACTTGAAAAATCTTTGAGGAACCTGCTGTCTTGTCGGCGACTGGGCAGAGCTGAAGCCATCAATCATTTAACCTACAAGCCATACACTTCTCTTTTTTAACGAAGGCAAATCTACTGTAAAATTAAGGTTCCAAATAATTTTTTGAAATCTATATATATAAAAATGGATGTATGTATGTGGGTATGTGGGTATGTGGGTGGGTATGTGGCTATATCACGTATAGACTCCAAAACCGCTGAACCGGTCTTTATGAAATTTTCAGGGAAAATAAAGCCACATCTTGAGAGTGTTCCTGTGAGGTTTCATCACGATTGGAGAAGGGAGCGTGGTACCTCCCATACAAGCCAAATTTGCTCCATCGATCACAAACAAAAAAAAAAGAAAAATATTTCACGGTTTCAATCGTAAAAAACTACGATTTGGTGATTTTGTTCAGATAGTTACTGTCGGTAACTGTACAAAAAATGGGCGTGGTCGTTATATAAATACGCCCACTTTTTCGAAATCATGGCAATTCCGGAGTTCTGCACATTTTTACAGTGAAACTTGCTGTTTAGGTGCTCCAAAAGACGAACACAATTTATAAATGTTTTCACGCCCACTTTTAACGCCCACAAATCAATATCTATATATATATAAAGCAAAACGATGTGTGTCTGGCAGTGTGATGTCTATAGACTCCAAAACTACTGAACCGATTGACCTGAAATTTTGGCAGTCGATTTGTTTCAGGTACGAGATGGTTGAGGAAAAAAATTTGCCACACCCCCGTTTTACCGCCCCCAAATCAATAAAAATGTTATATTTCAGTCGGTTTGGGTCGTATATGGCTAAAATGTTGTAATTTAGTATGTACGGTTACTGTCGACAACTGTCCTAAAAATGGGTTTCCACGCCCCCTTTTACCGCCCACAAATAAATGAAAATGGTTTATTTCAGACGGTTTTGGTCGTATAAGACTTAAATTTGGTACTTTGGGTTGTGAAGTTACTGACAGTAACTGTACGAAAAATTGGTTTCCACGCCCCCTTTTGCGCCCACAAATCAGTGAAAATGCTATATTTCATGCAGTTTTGGCCGTATGAGACTAACATATGATACTTAAGTTTGTATGGTTACTTTCGGCAATTGTACTAAAAAAGGGCGTCATCACTATATAGCCACACCCACTTTTTAAGAAACCATCAAAATTGACTACTGGGTCGATTGAGCTAAAATGTTGGCTTAGTTTGTACGGTTACTGTTAGCAACTGTACTAAAAATTGGTCTCCACGCCCCCCTTTTACCGCCCACAAACCAATGGAAACGTTTTATTTCAACGGTTTGGGTCGTATTAGACAAAAATTTTGTAATTCAGTACATATGGTTACTCTCGGCAAGTGCACTAAAAATAGGCCTGCCCTACTTTAGTTAAACTCACTTTTCGGGGAATTAGCGTCCAGTGAAGTAAAGTGCGCCAGGCTTAACCTAAATTGAGCTGAAATTTGGGCAGTCGATTTGTTTCGATTACGAGATGGCTCAAGGGAAACATTTTACCGCACCCCTTTTTACCGCTTGCAAAACAACAAAAATGCTATATTTCGCACGGTTTTGATCGTATTAGACTAAAATGTGGTTATTTAGTGCACGTGGCTACTTTCGGCAGCTGTACTGAAAATGGTGAATATATTTGACATTTCTTGACATTTTTGTGTATAGCAGTAAGGCGGTCTGTGGCAGAACAACGTTTGCCGAGGAGATAAATTGTTCCTGTGAGGTTTGGTAACGTTTGGACGAGGGGGCGTGGTTCCTCCCATACAAGCCAAATTTGCGCTATCGACCACAAACCAAATAGGGGATATATATCAGACGGTTTCGATCGTAAAAACTAAGATATTATCATTTTGTTCAGATGGTAACTGTCAGTAACTGTACAAAAATAACTTTTTCGTCGCAATATATATACGCTCACTTTTTCGAAATCATGGCAATTCCGGAGTTCTACACATTTTTATACTGAAACTTGCTGTGTAGGTGCTCCAAGAGGCAGTAACGATACATAAATGTTTTCACGCCCACTTTTAGCGCCCACAAATCAATATCTGTACATATAAAAATGAATCGTGATTTGTTCGGATGCTTAAAACTTGAAAACGACTAGACCAAATAGGATACTTCCTTCTACTGGTTTGTTCGTAACTGCTACGCAAAGGTTTAGGAAAAAAGTAATGCCACACCCCTTTTATCGCCCACAAATCAATAAAAATGCTATATTTAAGAAGGTTTTGGTCGTATTAAATTAAAATTTGGTAAATAAGTTCTTATGATGACTGTCACTAACTTTAATAAAAACGGGCGTTGTCACACTTCATCTACGCCTACTTTTGGAAATATCACAATACTCCGAAACTATTGGTCCGATTGAGCTCAAATTTTGTAAGTGGCTTTGCTTTGAGTACGAGATGGTTTAAGAAGAAATGCCACACCTTCTTTTACCTCCCATTAATATAAAAACAATTTGTGTTATCGAATAGCGTTATGGGTTGCTATGGTTATGGCTTAGAAATTCGGTATTCGACCACAATTTAGACGTACCGTTTCAGTGATGAAATTTTATGGGAGTTGGACAAGGGGGAGGGGCACCTCTCATACAATCCAAATTGGTGATATCGAATAGCTTTGAATTTATAGGAATTCAGCTTTGGAATTCAGTTTTTGACCTCAATTTACACATGCAGTTTCAATGATTTTTTTTTATGGGCGTTGGACAGGGAGGCCTGACATCTCCCTTACATCCCAAATTTGCAATATCGAATTGCTTTGAAGTTATAGGTTGACAGCGTAAGAAATCGGTATTCGACCTAAATTTATACATGCACTTTCATTTCTTACATTTTATGGGCGTAGGGAAAAGGGGAGTGACACTTCCCATACAACCCAACTTTGTGCTATCAAATAGCTTTAGAGTTATAGGTCGCACAGCATCGGAATTCAGTATTTGACCAAAATTTACGCATGCAGATTTACTGATAAAAATTTTTAGAGTTTGTCGGGGGGCGTGGCACCTCCAACTTAACTCAAATTTGCGATATCGAATAGCTTTGGAGTTATAGGTCAGCCTCGGAATTCAGTATTCGACCTCAATTTACACATGCAGTTTCATTAATAAAATTTTATGGGCGTAGGGAAAAGGGGAGTGGCACCTCCCATACAACCCAAATTTGTGTTATCGAATATATTTGGAGTTATATGTCGCACAGCTTTGGTATTCGGTATTCGACCTCCATGTACACATGCAGTTTAATTGATTACATTCTATGAGGGGTGATCAAGAGGTCGTGGCACTTCCTATACAACCCAAAATTGTTATATCGAATAGCTTTGTGGATATAGGTCGCACAGTCTCGGAATTCAGTATTTGACCTCAATTTAGACATGCTGTTTAACTGATAATATTTTATGGGCGTTTGAATAGGGAGAGTGGGCAGCAACGCGCCGGGTTTCAGCTAGTAGTTCATAATAATGTCAACTTACCGATGCTTAAAAATTTTCACAAAAATTTAAAATTCGAAAATTTTTAAGGCAACGAAAAAGGCTTTAAGTTTGAAACGGCCTGGTACTATGAACACTTTGAGCTTTTACCATATGGTCACATACAAAGCGTTTTTAGCAAAACCTATCGGCTAAGCTAAAAGCGTTTACTATGAACGCAGCCTTTGATTGCCTTAATACTAAATCAGCCAAAAATATGCACCTTATTGCAATCAAAAAGCAATAAGTGTCAGTCAGTGGAAGAACGTTGTATGTTACATACAAAATTATTAGAGCTGAATTATCTAATGTAATTAATAAGTGCAACAGGTGCACAAAAAATAAGTTCAATGTTGAAAATTGTATACGTTTTTGCAAGTAACACAACACAATTTATCTTCAATTACATTTAAATTTAAAAAAAATATGGTTTTGTTTCGTCACTGCAGAAATTTACCAAAATGCAATTAAATTTCACGTCTTCACATCGAAAAAATAATTACCAGTTTTGGTAAAAATTTCACATTTTGGCAATTAGAAATAGAGTCGTATTTTCCTCTTACTGCGCTCTTTGAGAATGTAAATTAACTCATATCACAGTGCACAGAAAATAAAAAAACCGAACCATCATTTTAAAAATGAGCGCAAGAAATCGAAAAGGATCGATATAATTATTTTATACAAATTGTAATTTAATTATGTGATATGAAAATCATTTAGAAGCATATATTGGAGTTTAATCCTTAAGAATCGATTTCGTGTTTAGTAAAGTATAAAATTTTTAATTCTTTTTTTGCTCAGCTAGCACAGCGCAACAAAGCATGGCAAAATTAGACAAGGCAGTGTTAGGGCGGAGAGCCGGTGACCGAAACTGTCAAAACGAAGTTGACATATCATACAAAATCTGCAACCAAAGAGAATGCAATATGAAAGCAAGAATTGGCAAAAATACCAAAATGGATGAGTTTGACAGTTATGGTCACTTAAAAAGAGAACACATTCAGCCCTAACACTATCTTATCTTGTTCTACTATGCAACAAAGCACTGCAATCTTCAAAAGGAAACAAAGAGTCATGTATTCTCGATTTAAATAAACCAATGCTTTCAAATTCTTTATATTTGACTTAAATGCTTATTGATATTTTTCGTTGAAAGCTTTATCGATTTGCGCTTTACTATTAAAACATTTGAACAACTGATTTTCGTATCTCTTGGAAGAAAACGACGATCTTATAAAAATTTCTTATTTTCCTCTCTGCTATGCGCATATATATATATCGTACATAAATATTTTTAAAACCCCGCGAAATATTTTCTTGGATCCGCCTCTGGGTGTACTACTTCTCTCTACTCTTATTTATTAAAAAAATTATAAAAATCGGTTGAGAAACACGATAGAAAATGGTTCTTAAGTGTTTTACCTACGTCTATTAATACTTTGTAGCCTATAAGTTGTCCTGCGTTTTTTATCAATCTCCATAAGGCATTCATGTCAAATGAAATAAAAAAAATTGTTTTTTTTTTGTTTGTTTTGGAGCGCTGTATTTATATGTTTTTTCACCTTGCTTGGGGCTCATCTGTTTTTTTTTTCTGCTGTGCTTGCTGAGCAACAAAGATAGTAGTAGAGAACAACATGGAGTTTATTGAAACTCTCGCAACACAAACGCGTGCAAAGAAAACGTTTAAGCAATGCGTGGCAGCTGGAATGTTTACTTAAATAATTTAACACTTTCAATATATTTGATAGAAAATCAAGGTCATATAGTAAACTTTCAAATATACTTATTATTAAAATTTTAAACAGAAAATACCCCTGAAAGTGCTGTGGCACATATATGATATTTTAAGTCTTTTTTTATTAAAATCGGCCCAGTACTTTTGAAGTTTACCTGGAACAAAAATTTTACACTTCGATTTTATAAACATAATAGTAAAGATATAGTATCAGTTTGGATACTTTTCATACGAACTCATTCGTGTGAAAATGAAATGAATTTGTATACACCCATTATCACTATATTTGCAACACCCATAAGGGCCAGTTTTTCAGTACGAGTTTAAAGTCTAGTCAAATTAAACCGAGCTTAACTCACCAAAATTGGACGATCAAACTCGGTTTTGGCAAAAATAAAACACGTTATATGATAATTTAAGTCAATTTAACTTCAACGAATGCTAAAATATCTAGTTAAACCGAGTTTAAACGTCTAAATTTGGTGAGTTAAGCTAGGTTTAATTTGACTAAAGTTTAAACTCGTACTGAAAAACTGGCCCTAAGGGATGCAACACCTCCTTTTGTTTTAGATTGAACCAACGCTCAGGGGATGCCCCTATAAATGTATAAGCATTGTGTTGATTCGGAAGATGGGTGATAGTTAGTTGGAGGGTGGATAGATGAGTAGTGTCAAGATTTTTAGTGAAGATTTGTTTTGAATTTGCACAGCTCAAAACTGCCGGGAAACACGCTCGCAGGGAGACTATTCCACAACTTAACTATGCGACTAAAGAACGAATTATCACAGTAATGCGAGGTTCTATTGGACATCGATGCAATGGTAAAGGGGTGGGCTTGGACAGCTGCCCGAGTGGACCTGGGAAAAACACGAGCTGGTGGCGTCAGGCCATGTGTCTCCTTTGAACACTTCCCATGGTAATACCTATACAGAAGGCTTAGGCAACCAACATAACGTCGATGCCCAAGAGAGTTGAGAGAGAATGAAATACTTTCATCCCCTATCAAATATATCGCTCGACGTTGAATTCGATCCAGAAGCTCCAAATATGATTTTGAAGCCCCTGCCCAAATGTGCGAATTGTACTCCATTTTCGGCTTAATATATATGGTGTAAATCTTGCGAAGATCAGCTGAAAAGAAATATTTTTTGCACCGTTTTAAAAAACCTAGGCACTTGCCCGCTTCTTTCGACACATCGAAAATATGATCATTCCAACGAAGATCAGATTGGATCGATATGCCCAGCGGCTGATTCCACAAGATCCACACCATTCATATTGAGGGGAGCTAAGGGGTAATCCATCCGCTTGAGGGTTAACAGGCAGCACTGAGTCGTGCTTGCATTGAACTCTACTCTATTAGCAAGACCCCACTCGGAAATTTTTTGTAGATCATTAAGGAGTGCGTCATTCATATTTTGCCTTTTTCTCTCAATCTCCGTATAGCTTGGGCGTTTATTGAATGAATATGAATGACAAATGCTGCTGTCGTCCGCAAACGAATGTATTGGGTTATGCGTCAACGACATGAGGTCGTTTATAGAAATCAGGAACAAGGTTGGCGATAGAACTGAACCCTGCGGTACTCCTGCGTTGATGGCGTGCTCCTCAGACGAAATACCGTCAACTACGACACGAATCGATCTGTCCTTGAGGAAACACGTGATCCATCGAGCAAAGCTCCCACCGACCTTAGTCGATTTAGATATGTCCGCCTATGATAACGATAACAACTGTAATTCAACATATTCAAAACAGATTTCAAAAAGAGCTACTTTTCTAAAAATAAACATCTAGTTCGAAAATGAGACAAATCGAAAAAAAACCTACTTCACATACAAACAGATTTTATCCAAATTGTAAATCTATTTAAATGAAATAACAGAAATGATTGCAAAGTTGGCACGCAAGTATTAAACTCAAATATGCACTTTGACTATAAAATTTGTTAAAATCGAATGAAAATGTCTGTTGCCTACCTTCCATACAAAATGCCTTAATGCAAACGGAAAAATCTCTTTAAACTCCATAAAAGTTAATGCAGTGCCACTAAATTTGTAAAAGAAGTTTAACTTTAGTCACTCTACTTTTGAAATTTGGCAAAATAAAATAAAAACTCATCTTACGTATCAAATAAAGTGACGTCATCGTAATAGCAAAATCTTCATAAATTCTACAAACATATGCTAAATGATATTCTAAACGTACTCTTACTTTGCAATTTAGAATCCTTAAAAAAGTCAAGCTCGATAAAAAGTAACGTCATCAAAAGAATGCAAAATTCAAAACTTCGCAAAAACCGTAATGCAAATACACTAAAACACGGGTGTGGTTATATTTTTATTTTGACCTTATCGAAGATAATGAAGGATAAAAAAAGGAGTAGACCTAGAAACAGTTACAACCTGGAATGGACGAAACTACAGAAAATTTACATAACGACAGTCAGCTACACGCGTCAAAAGGTACAAAAATTCATTTGAGTTCAAACCTAGATGCCGAAGCAAGAACACAAGTTGAATTGATATTGAAATATAATATAAATATTAATATTAAAATTTACTTACACTTTGAACGATATGTGAAATTAATGAACATTTAAAAACAATTTTTAAAGTAGCGTTTCATTCTCCACAATAATATCTTACTAGTTTTACTTTCTTATAAAAAAATTTTTTTTTTCATTAAAAACAATGGGTGGTTTTAATAATGGGTGGTTAAATTTTAAGGGCTGATGTTGATTTTGAATAAAACACAAATTATTTAAGAAATTATTGTCATTTCTTTTTATTATGATAATATTGGTATAGTTCAATTATGAATGGAACAAAATATCGGCCAAATGGCCGCCGCGACCTCGGCGGCACACTTCCATCCGATGGTCCAAATTTTCGATGACGCTGAGGCATAATTGAGGTTCTTGTGCCGAATATGTGCCGAATAATCTCATCCTTTAGCTCTTGCATTGTTGCTGGCTTATTGACGTACACCTTTTCCTTCAAATAACCTCAAAGAAAGAATTCCAACGGTGTCAAATCACATGATCTTGGCGGCCAATTGACATCACCACCACGTGAGATAACACGGCCATTGAATTTGTCGCGCAAAAGAGCCATTGCTTCGTTAGCTGTGTGGCAAGTGGCACCGTCCTGTTGAAACCACATATCGTCCACATCCATATATTCCGATTCGGGCCATAAAAAGTACGTTATCATCTCACGATAGCGAACACCATTCACAGTAACTGCCTTACCGGCCTCATTTTGGAAAAAATACGGCCCGATGATGCCGCCAGCCCATAAACCGCACCAAACAATCACTCTTTGTGGGTGCATTGGTTTTTCGACAATCACTCTTAGATTATCATTCGCCCGCCCAAATACGGCAATTCTGCTTATTGACGAATCCACTGAGGTGAAAATGTGCCTCATCACTGAAGATGATTTTCTTCGAAAATTGATCATCCACTGTTGCCATTTTTTGCCACCATTCTGACCATTGACAACGCTTGAAATGGTCAAGAGGCTTTAGTTCTTAAGTCAATTGCACCTTTTAAGCGTGTAAATGCAAGTCTTAATGCATTATGTTCATCAACGATGAGCGTGAGAGGTGCAATTGTTGGGCACGACGACGAGTTGAGGTGGACGGCTCTTCAGCCACACTATCGCGAACAGCAGCAATAGTTTCTGCAGTACGATCTGTATGACCATGCACTGGTGTTTTTAAATCTCCTACAGACCCGGTTTGCTCAAATTTTTGCACGATTTTTCCGATTGTACGCACATTTGGACGATTAAATTGACCGAAAAAATACGAAGTGCACGATATGCATTTTGATTTGAACGTCCATTTTTGCTCGATTGTGTATCTTTCCATGGTTCAAATTGAATTAGTCTGAAATTGAGAAATGTCAAATGAAATGCAGAAAAAACTTGAAGTTTAGATGTGGTTCACATTCAACATCGGCCCTTAAAATTTAACCACTCTTTATAAAAGAGATTCAACAAAGTAAGATCTAAAAAAAGAAAAATTTAAAACAAAAATTTTTTATTTAAATATGTTTTCGTTTAAAACATACTATCATTGATTTTTTATATTTTTATTACGTTTGACATGTATTGTCTTAAGGATGTAGTCTAGTTCGTCGGCTAAAAAATAGGATATATTTGGGAATTTTTCGTGAACGTGTTATAAAAGATATGTTTATAAAAATTGTTAGGGACGATATATGATGTCTTAAATTACAAAAATTAAAAATTTTCATTAATTTTTTCAGTTTTTTTACACAAAATTCATACTTAAACGGAACCCCATAATTTGGAGGCAGGTTGGCTCCGACACGATATTTTAGAAACGGCTTATCTGAAACAAAAAAACTGAAGTGTTTTAGATTCGGTATGACAGTGGCTAAAAAAAACTATTAAAATTAATTTTTTACAAATTCTAAATGTTTGATAGTTTAAATCATACTTGATTTTAAATACAAATTCTAGTTGTTTGATAGTTTAAAATCGTTTATTGAGCTTAAGGTCAAAGTTAGAACAATTAATTGTTCTAATGAATTTTTCCAAAGAAACAACAACAACAACAACAAAGTTTTTTTCAATATGAAAAGGAAAAAATCACTAGCTGATTTTATTGCACAATTTCTGCCCTGCTAAAAGCGTCATCAGAAATCTTTGTGATACCCGTGCAAGCGCGCATTAACGCACTGCACCACCGGGGCGATGAGATTTGAAGTGTCAATTTCTCAGTTTTTCTCAATTTCAAAATTTCACATTTGTTGTTGTATTTCTGTTTTATTTTATTTCCTACGCTTATGTTATTATATGTAGTCCAACAGTGTGCTGGAAGTCTACACTAACAAAGCATGTTTACTGAAGTTGTTTTTAGAATTTTTGCTGATTTTGTTTTCAGCTGTTTCCGTTTGGTCGAGCTCTACCATTTGATTAAAGTTTTTTCTAAATGACCTCTATATTTATTATGTTGACTTTATATGATTTAAATACAAATTCTAAATTGAAATTGAGAAAAACTGAGAAATTGACCCTTCAAATCTCATCGCCCCGGTGGTGCAGTGCGTTAATGCGCGCTTGCACGGGTATCACAAATATTTCTGATGGCGCTTTTAGCAGAGCAGAAATTGTGCAATAAAATCAGCTAGTGATTTTTTCTTTTCATATTGAAAAAACTTTGTTGTTGTTGTTGTTGTTGTTTCTTTGGAAAAATTCGTTAGAACAATTAATTGTTCTAACTTTGACCTTAAGCTCAATAAACGATTTTAAACTATCAAACAACTAGAATTTGTATTTAAAATCAAGTATGATTTAAACTATCAAACATTTAGAATTTGTATTTAAATCATATAAAGTCAACATAATAAATTTAGAGGTTATTTAGAAAAAAACTTTAATTAATTTTTAACAATTGTTGTTTAACCCATTAGTGCATGAAGTTCCCTGGAGTACCCATTCTATTTGATTTATTACAAAGTAAAACAATCAAAATAAAGCATTTTTAAATATATTCATTATTAAAAACATATAACTTTGGTTTTATAGACCGTCTGTTTTAAGGGACTCTATGCGGTGGGAACACTTGGCGTATGATAAATTTTAAAGCATTCTTTAGGGTGAAGACCTTTCTCACATTTAATGCAAACGCATTTTGACTTCTTACCACAACTGGCACAACGTCTGTCGGTTTCGGAGTTGTCAATTATGTGATTTCTACCATCGAAACGTGTATCGGTGTTAATATGTCGCTATGAAGCGGCGGAAAATAAGCAAGCTCGCACAGTTTGCATTATTTGGATGCAGTTTTCTCATAATGAGCCATGCATTATCATAATGAGATAAGCGAATATAGGCTGCCACCACTTACGCTGCCTGATACGCGACCGGTAGACGGCGACCAACTGATCCATCTTATCAACGCCGTCCATGCCTTGATTATAATGATGAAATACTTTTGGCTGAGATATTTGTAAAGTACCCTGTCCCCTTTTATAGCGTGTGCATGAACCGTTTTCATTTTTATCAAAATTTGCGCCAATAGTGACCATGTTGTTATCGTTCCATCTCACAAGCAATATGTTTCCATTTTCCGAAAAACGGTAGTCATAGGTTCCTCTCTGTTCCTTTCTCATTTCCGAAATAGGTCTTAGTGGGCACTTTTCAGTTCGGCCTTCTCTTATTGTAGCAGATGTGCAGATTCCCTAGCTGGACAAATGACGGAGTAATTTCACAGATGTAATGTAGTTATCGATGAAAAGCTTGGGAATAAAATAGATCAGATGCAATTGGTCATATGTAATACATGTTTTCTATTACCTTGTACCCAGAAATGTGTGGAACATTTGCTTTTGTAAGGAGATCAATAACCTTATCGCCCCCTAACCCGAATCCTTGGGTAATGGACTCTGCATTTTTACCCGTATTTGTGTCAAATTGAATCATATATCTTTCACTTGAGTTGAGTGCCCAGTTTTTGAAGCCAAATCTAATTGGCTTACCACGAATATACTGTTTAGCATAGTGTTTTCCGTAGTAAGGAATCAGACTTTCATCAATGGAAAGATTCTCGGCTAGTCCACCATGTTTCACGAACGCTTGATTTAGATGAGTAAGTATAGGTCTTATTTTGTAGAGACGATCAGTGGGATGAATTGCGGTGTTATCATTTAAATGAAAACAGTTTAAGATTTTTTCAAATCGGTTCAGGCGCATGCTGTTGGCTAGAAGTTTTGGAGCATCTGATTTTTCTGACCAACAAATGCGTTTATTCGGGTATTTTGCCTATCCTGAC
This sequence comes from Dichetophora obliterata, assembly GCA_963920525.1. Taxonomy (NCBI): domain Eukaryota; kingdom Metazoa; phylum Arthropoda; class Insecta; order Diptera; family Sciomyzidae; genus Dichetophora; species Dichetophora obliterata. Next base: position 217,663,849 of record OY986437.1, on the reverse strand, counting down.
ATCAACATGCCACCTTAATTTCATCCAACATTACTTTCAAATCAACATTTTTTTGAAGAGCGTACAAATTAGTTTTCTCAACACAATGAATTGGGATATCTTCAGAAAAAAAAAAGTTCAAAAAATTTTGTTGGAGTTTTGGCAGATTGAGCTTCGACGCTAGGTGGATCTATTTTACGCCAACTAAATGCAGCTGAAACATTCCGATTAGAAATATCAGTTCGTTGATACTTCGTTAGTGGTTCATCGTCGCTTTCATTGGCCCAAAATACACTGTAGTGCTCAGTCTGCGTCGTGAAGTCGTGAAGGCGACGTGAAGTGCGCGAAATTTCACTCACCGAAAAAGCTGTAGTGACGATGGACTGACACGCACACGTAAGCGAAGTCATCATATTTTATTTAGGGGATGCCTACATCAATACAATCAAACACAGTTCATGTACACAAAACAAAACTGGTTTCACGCAGACTGAACAGTACAGTGTGTTTTTGAATAACTGACTGCTCACGCAGACTGAGCACTACAGTGTATTTTGGGCCATTGTCTTCATCATTTCCCTCTTGTGCTATTTCTCCTTCGGTTGTTAGCAATTTTCTCCCCAGACGATTTAGATTTGCCTCATGTTTGTCATCACTTAAATCAGAATCCTGGTCTGTATCATTTCCATCTAATGGCGGAATGGCATAAATATCAGTGTCCTGCAAATTCCCATCAAAATCTTCTAATTCTTCCAAAATTTCAGTAACTGTTAGACTATAAAAAATAAAGTTTTAATCTGCCCACATAGCATAGCGTCCGTAATAAGGGACACTTCATAAAACACCGTACATTTCACAAAATATAATTTGTTTACCACTTGCTTCTGCTTATATTCATTGATTGAATTTATTTTAAACGGAATCTACTCACAGAAGTTATAACACCACAATTATTTTTAGTTTTATTTAATTTTTACTTACCAGCGACGTGGTTTGATATTTTTGCTAAATTTGTTCTCCATGTTTTCAACTAGAAGACCACACACAGCACCGCACTCGCAACAAATGACTAGATAACTGTTTTGTTGATATGCCGACAACTCTACAGAACACGTGCTTCAAGTATTTATGTCTAAATACGGGCGTGAAGTATTAAATTGTTAGCTTCGATTTAAACGGACTATATGCACAAATGGGTTAAGTAACAAAAACCAAAAAAATTTTTTTTTGTTATTTTTAAAAATATAGTAAACATCAATATTTTAACAGGATAATAGTAATTTTTTTTAGTTTTTAAGTGAAGCATATGTGGTTAAAATGTCAGAAAAATCGGGCCAAGGGTTCCGGAAAAATCGTTTAAAGTTCGTACGAGCGCTCAGGTACGAGTGCGCAGGTAGTAAGTTTGGATCGAAAAAAAAATACTTATACTGCTCGGATTTTCATAAAAATTTTACACAATATTCTTAGATACATACATATTCGAAAAATTTAAAAAAAATATAATATTTGAATGTTACAAACTAGGCCACACCTTTAAGTAGATTAATAAAAAAACTTCCGTGGCGAATCATTAAATATTATGAATTATAAATGCATAAAGGTTCAATTAAAAATTATTTTCTTGTCTATCTAAATAAAAAAATATTTTCTCACATAGTTTTTTTTAACCTATTAAAATTACCAATGCTAACAATTTGCTCTGTCAAACCAGCTAGATCTATCGATTTTCATAAAGTAAACATCTGTTGTTCGTTGTTATTTTTGTAGTCGCTTTAAGCATTGCGTGACAAATTATAAGAAAATGTTAACATAAATTTATGCAATTCAGCCAATTTGTAAACTTTCATTTCGTGTGTTTGCTTAAACAAAAGATAATCTTTGATTATGTTAAAAGCATGTTATTAGCAGCATTATTTGTCAAGTTATAATATATATCCTGGATCAAAGCTCGTATTTTTCGAATTTTAACATTTTTACTTTCAAAAAGCTGACATGTAAGTTCCACATATCATTAGACTTCAAAATTTTGTATACATTATTCAATCCACTGATGTTGCGTAACGATGTATGTTTAAAAAATCTTGTGCATAAAATTTATTGAAATTTCAGGTGCAATTTGTTATTCCAAAATGACATAAATTGTGTTTAATACAGTTGAAAATCAAAGCTTAAATTGAGCTATTCAGCCTTATAAGTCGTACAAGAAGTAAGCTAATCAAAATATGTGTACTAATTTATTTTAAACATGAAAAAAAAATATAACGCATGGAAAAAAATTAATTGTCATGGACTTTCAGAACTTGCTTGCTTTTAATTGTCTAGTAAAGCAAGCAAACCATAGCATTCAATACAGTAGTCAACAAGCAATCAGTCGATTGATTAGCAATATAAAAAAGAAATTTCACAGAAAACATTGTTGCGTAACTTTCTCGTTAACAAAACAGAACAAAACATTAAAAACTTTGGCGTGTCGTAAAAGCCAAGGCAAAACAATTAAGCAACAATTTTTCGCTATTCCGTGCGCCGCAATCAATTAGAAAAGTTTTGACCCAGTTTACGGTATGTTTCCGCTTCCGTTTTTAAAGTTGCCGCTGCTAACTACAAAAACAATAAACAATAAAAAAAATTGTAGCAGTAAGAACAACAACAATGCAAAGCGAGAATATAGCACAAATGCAATAGTAGCAATAGAGCAACAAATTAAAAACAATGGCGCCTTGTTAAGGTCATCAAAATGTATGAAGAAGAAAAGAAAATGTTATATGTTGTCTCTTTTTATTTGGCTCACGTTATTCAAAAGTTTTTTGTTATCAATATTTGAATAAATTGTTGTTGATTCATTTTTACAAAGGAATTTGGAAAGTGGTTAAAATAGAATAAAAACCGCAACGAAATGCAAAGTTAAACTTGTATCTTTTTTTTAGATTTTGGTGGTTTTTCTGCAAGTAAATGGTATGCAATAGTTTAGATTTTTAAATAAAAGTTTAAATAAACTGATCTTTTAGGGTTTCAATGCATTTTTGGCATAGCTAGGATTGGCCAAAGTAGGGAAAGGGAATAAATAATATATGAAATACTGTTTAAAATTAATACATATTCAGCCTTATACAATACGTTTTCTTAAACAAATGTTCAACGCTTTTTCAGTTACACACTCTTCAAGGCTTTAAGCATTCTCCACGCAACCTTGCTGAAATTATTATTCATAACCACTTTTTTATTCATTACTTAATTTTTGTAAGGTTTGTGTTTAAACAATCGAAACTCTTTTACAAAAACGAAGAATTCTTGTACATTTGCGAAACTATTACTGAAAAAAGTTTAAAAAGGTCACATATGGAGAATGTCTATGATATAAATATCATATACATCAACCTTAATCGAAAAGACGACAAAAAAGTTCAGGTTACATTTACGCAGCCATTAAACGCAAATTTCGGCTTTTAAGTTACGCGGATCATACACAAGCCGGAAAAACATTTATGAATAACGATGTGCTGTTTAAAGCTGGTTTAAAGTTACACAGCCTTTAAAATGAGATTATGAATAAGGCTGATTTTGTTTAAGAATTTTTTTAATGCTTGTTCGCTCTTGGTGAACAGTAAAAAAAAATTAACATTACAATATTCCTTTAAATATTGCATTTAAGCTACTAAGTCAAGCCGCCTTGGCTGTCCTGTTTAATTTCTTAAGTAAAACATGAAATAACAATAGAGTTACTACAGCTGAAATAAAAATAGAGAGCTACTACAGCTTTTTCGCACTTTAACAACATTTGCTCATTTAAAGTCACAACCCAGATAGCAATTGGAAAAAAATTACGCGCCGTTGATACAAATGGCTCAAAACAAGCCAATGTTGGAAAAATTTACCCACCAATAAAGTAATTGGGCTCAAGGACATTACAAGACGTTACAACTAACCATGCATTAATGTACATAGATCTAACTACATAATACTTTTTAGTCTACTTTTGAGTTGGCCTTTCCACAATTTAACATGAAACACGCTACAGTTATTAACTACATGCCATTTAATGGAGCAGTTAATACATAATTTGTTCTACTAAATTGTAAATAAATCATGTTGTTAGCATTTCTACTGCTTCTACGGTTAGTGTTAAAAATTATAAGGGAAAAAAGTTCGAGAGAATCGAATATACCAGTTATGAGTTGGTGTAAGCAAACGATATCAGCGGATTTCCTTCTCTCACCTAAAGATTGCATTTTCAATAATTTTAAATGATCCCCATATGGAGGAAGGTTAAAAGTGTCAGTTGCACTTAAGCCTCTCAGAGTAAACCGGAAAAAGTTTTAGGATTCTTTCTATACGATCAACTGTAATCTATACGATCAATTGTAATGTGGGAACCATACTTGACTTGCGTACTTCAAGTGAGTTCTTTGGCCCAGCGTTTTATAAAACCAAGCATAGAAGATGCTTTCTTACAAATACTATATATATGCATGCTAGACGACAAGTTAGAATCCATGCATATACCAAGGTCTTTGACGGTAGTTACACGACTTAAAGCAGTATCTTTTATTTTGTAATCAAAAATGAAATTGTTCCTTTTATGCGAAAAGGTCATAGTTTGACATTTATTTGGATTTATAAACATATTATTTTTAGAACACCAAACCTCAAAGTATTTCAAGTCTGACTGGTCTGGTCTGTCTCTAGAATCAATTGTTCTATATATTTTTATATCATCTGCATAGATCAGCAAATGAGAGTGTTTGCTGATGTGAGTAACATCATTTATTGCCAAAACGAACAGAAGTGGGCCCAGGTGGCTTAACTGAGCGACACCAGACTCTGCAACAAATTCAGAAGACAACACGCCTCGGAACTGTATTTCATTAGATCGCTCTATTAAATATTATTTGATCCAGTCTACGGAAATCCCATTAATTTTAGTTTTAATAAAATAAGATTATGTGGTAATTTATCAAAAGCTTTGCTAAAGTCAGTGTAAATACAATCGACCTGGCTATCAGAATCAATCGATTTCAAGCAGAACATACTAAAGTTGAGGAGATTAGACACAGCGGATCTGCCAGTAACAAAACCATGCTGACGAGTTGTCATGACTTGCCTACATTGCAATTTCACTCCATTGTACAATATTCGCTCAAACAATTTAGGAATTGAAGACAATTTAGCAATAGGCCTACAATAATTTACGTCATTTCTGCAACCTTTATCAGTAAATAGGACTAATAAATTATTTTTCCAAAAAAGGGAAAAACTACTTTCATTAGTTGATTTAATAAAAATTATAGAAAGTGGTTGAAAGTTTTAAGCTGTCAATACGATGGTGCATAAATTTATTTCTAGACCTCAGCCTACAACTTCCTTGGCTACTTTCAGAATCAAAAAACTAGATTGCTGCTTTCAGTTTCTTATCCTTTACCAAAACGTTCGTGGCATTAACACCAAACTTAACATTTATTAAATTTGGGTCACAACCTTCACTTTAATATAATTGCTTTCAGTGAGACTTGGCTAAAATCTAACACTCTAAATATTGAAATTATGTGCAACAAATTGAACATATGAATGAAAATTCGTGAAACTAGCCACCTAAAATAGAAAGTCCTAATTTTTATATCTTTAATGGATATTATTGAAGTTATATTGCGAAAAATGTGTTTCAGTTGTATGGGAGGTAACTTGTCCAATCATTCCTTAATTTCCAAATGATTGGAAATGACGTATCCTCCAAATGACGTATTTAATGATTTCCTAAATTTTTAGTTTTGTAGCATTACTGGTTCCTTAGATATTGCGAAAAACGTGATCAGTTTGCATGGGAAGTGCCACTCCTACATGTCTAATCACGCCTTATTTTGACTCATTTCCTTTAAATGATGCACTTGATGACTGACTAAGTTTCTGTTTCATAGCTTCACTGGATATTGCAAAAAATGAGATGAACCAGTCATTCCATTGTGCAGTGCTCTGTATGGCTCGCACAATGCAGGTAGTGCAAATATAAAACATTTCATAACAGACTTGTTTATGGAGAATACATATTTTTTCTTTTTTTGTACGATTCCTTAATTTGTATAAATATATAATATTTTTTAAAAAATTTTCTATGTGGTCCAGAATCTTTTTTTAAATTTTTTTATAAAAACTTACTAAGTTTAAAGAAAAAATTCTTTGTTTTTAAAATCATTATTGTAATTAACATGTATAAAGAGTACTTGACCTAAAAATCAAGAAAATTTTAACAAGCCGTTACTCAGCAAAATTAATTTTACTAAAACAGATTGAAATTTTTTTTTCATATGCATTTCAATAATATCCATAGTAGATATAAAAATTACGACTTTCTGTTTCACGAATTTCCACTCATATCACGAATTTTCAAAAATGCAGCGAATTTTCTCATATAATTTGTTTTTGTTTTTAAGTAATGGAAAACTAAAAGTTTCATAATAAACCCACTTTTCCTATGGACTTTACTTATTTAAAAATATATTGCTTTTTCAAAAAATATTTGCCTACGCGACAAATTTTCTCTCAATTTAAATTGAGGGATTAAGTAATTAGTTAGTAAAGTAATTATGTAATTTTGTAATTAAAAAACAAGCTTAATATGTTTTCCTTTTCTTGCTTTAACCATTTTTCTATTACCTTTAGCCAATGCTTTTCATTTTTACAAAGACAAAAAGTTTACGAAACATTTACTAAACCTTTACGGAAAAGGAAATACATTTGTGAAACAGTGTCAATAAATTTTTAAAAAAATGCCTACCGCATATCAAGAAAATCCCTACTTTTTCCAACGCAAATATAATTTTTCCTTACAAGTTTCCCTACATATAGCTTCATTTTTCATAGCTTCAGCTCAAAGTTTTCACCAAAGCAAAGATATTTTTGGGAGGTTTTTTAAAAAATGCTTCAATTGCTTTTGTCTTTTTAATACGTCTTTTTGTTGAAATTTGCTTTGAGAAATCTTCAGGAGGTCAGATTTTCCACAGCTTAGAATCTTGTTTCAATTTTGTTTAGCATCTTGTTTCAAGCTGCACACTTGCACTTGAAAGAATCCATTTCAATTTTTTCGAGCTATCCCTTTAATTCACCGATCTCCAGCCAATTGTTATTATATTTTTTTTTTCTGTACCTAGCACGTTGCTTCGCTACGCCCGTTTCAAAAGACGATGAATCGGAAGAATTGTACATTTTTCTAAAAACAATTTCATTATGAATTTGCAACTTACGATTTTCATTCATTAATTCAGACTCCGATTTTGTGTTCTTATACAACAATTTAATTCGTAAAGATCAGTAATCCCTGTTTATAAAATCGGTAGCAAATAGTTTTGTTCAAAGTATAGACATATTACTAAGTTCAGTATTATCGAAAAAATATTTAAGAATATCTTGTTATCCTTCGTATAATCGCTCATTGCTCTGTCAAAACTTTTTTTTGTGTTTTCTTACAATTTCATCAAATAGTTAATTTCATATTAAGATGATATTTTACTAAAAGTGTACTTAAATGGCCCTAGAACTTTTAGTTTCACAGACTGTGTACGTAAATATGTCTTACATTATTTGGCGCGAGTATACAAAGTTTAAACAGGCTAAATAAATTTATGACATATATTAACATAACTAATATAAACCAATTCGGGTTCATAAAAATTCAAACACTCTAACTGCTTGTCTAAATTGCACTGAATTAATCTAAGAAAATCTAGATAAAAAATATGTAGCATTGCTGGTGATTGATTTATGCAAAGCTGTCGACTCAGTAAACTTGCAAAAAATTAAAAACTAGTAGAATTCGGTTTTAGATGAAATGTAATCAATTTCTTTGAAATTATAAAAATAAAAAGCACCTTAGAATCAATTAAATAAAATAGCAAATCCCCAGAGATTTAAACTTGCTGCTATCTTGTTTTTGTTAAATAGAAATAGTTTGATGGTTAAAATTAAAGGGTATCCCACAGTTTTATGCTGATGATGAAACATTTATGCGTACTACAAACTTTTAAGAAGAGCTTATATCTAATATTCAGTCAGGTTTTTATAAAAACAACCTCAAAATTATGCAAATAGTTATTTACTTTTTACTTAGTAGCAGTGATTTTTTTTATGTACAATTGTGACTTTTCGGCACATTTAGATATATTTGCTAAATAAACCAATTATAAATGCAGAGTGCAAGCAAAATATTTGTTATTCGAACAATTTATGTAAAAAATTTATTTGCTTTCTTTTAAAATTAAAAATAGCTTTTTATTTTAAGCTATAGGTAAAGGAGGGGATATATCCCCTTTATCCCCCGTAGCTACGCTACTGTTTCAATGTTACTAATGAAACAAGAAAAAGGCCGCATTCAATTAGGTCCAGAAAGTACGCAGAATTCGATTCACTCTCAAAAATATACCTTTGTAGATCCAACGATAAAAGGATCCAACAATCGGGATACAAAAGATTTACACTTAGGAAAAGCCATAGCAGAAGCGCGCAAATACATAGCTGAAAGTAAGTGCTAAATTTACAGAAAAGATATTGTTCACTCTAAAAATTGTTTGCTAAAATTTAATACAATAGTTGTATGCAACAGTTTTGCTACTAGTGCTGCAGTAAATTTACAAATCCTATTTAATTCGACATGTCGATTATTATTAACATGAAGTTAGTTTCTTCAGCTGTTTATTACTCTTGTGAAAAAAGCGTAGTGATTTTAAGATTTAGTATTAATATTGTAGTAAAATTAAACAAAAAGTGCTTAATGTTACTATCATTTTTGTAGTGCTATTGCAAAATTATTGCTCCTATGGAAGTAATATTGAACATTTTTTGTTAAGTTTTGCTACAATTATTGAGATAATATTACAAGTAGTAAGGAATTACATTCGACTGGATGGAAGTTAAAATACTCCCTCAATATACAATATTATAAGTTATGTATGTTTTGAAAGTTTGATGACGCTACTTCGTATAGATGATGGGCGTGGTGTTCATCCAATTTTGCCAAAACTTAAATGCAGAACACGTTTAAGGTATAGAAGATTGTGTGTTAAATATAGTATGCTAAATGTGTGTATTAATCAGGGGTTGAAAATAAACTGTACGAAAAAACTAACTCTACATCTGTTAAATCTGCGAAAGCAAACAGTATTACTATCTGCATAGGTTTGGATCTTTGCTACAAACATAAATGCGTACCAAAGCGAACAGAAAATTAAGAGAGAAAGAAAACTATTGTTTTGTGTTATACGAAAACAACAAGTATTTCATTTTTTAGATTTTGTTGTCACGATCGCAACCACAACAAGTAACAAATGTTGTGTTCGTTTTGCTACGCAAATTCGACAAAAGATTTTCGTCCTGTTTTAAGCATCATTTTTTTTTTGGAAGCTAAGATTTTTTAAGTCTCGTTCTTGATTTGCTTGCATGAAAATTTTCATAAACCGATAGATTTGTACGACATGGTTTTAGTGACATGGTTGTTTGTATGGGGAACCCCAGAAGGATGGCAGGTTGAATGTAGGTGTGTTCAGATGAAATTTTGATTGAGAAAAAATTAATATGACCAGCTCATACTTTTCACTCTCCTAGTTATCGAATTTTTTATATCTTTCTTGTACTTTTAAACGAGCAATATTTGTTTGTTTGTTTATATGTTTGTTTGGAAATGAGTTCTCGAAAACGGCCCAAGCGATTTTAATGAAATTTTCAGTATAGGAATTTGCAGAGGCGAAAAAGCGATCTACTTAGGTTTCGTTTCTGAGAAAATTCGTTTAGCAGCGCACGTAGAATATATGACCGAATTAGGCAGCCAACCAACATTAATGCGTTAATTAATACAAAATAACACTATTAAACGTTACGAAAAAATAATTTTGCAGCGCACATTGAGGTGTTTGACCGATTTAGGCGCCTAAAATATTTTTATAGGGTAAACAGTTTCTATTCTAGTCTACTTTCTAAGTATGACCGTTGGGACATTTAAAACACTACTTAACATTACAAAAAAATAGTTTTGCAGCGCACATTTGAGTATTTGACCGATTTAGGTGGCCAGAATTATTTTATTCGGTAAGTAGTTTCTATTCTAGTCTTTTATTTCATTTTAACCCTGTACGACCATGAGGATATCACGCATTCCGTGTGGCGTACGGGGACATTTTTCAGTACTTTAATGTATATTTTGGTGCATTTTAATGACAAAACGAATTTAAGTTTTTTTTTCTTATATCCAGTTTTGTTAAGTATATGTGTATCTTTATATATAAATTTGGATTAAACGATTTATTAAAACATTATTCTAAATATAAAGGACACAAAAAATACGGCAGTTTAGTTCATTTTAAGTAATAATGTAAAGATATAGTTACTGAATAAATATTACACACTTATAATGTGTAGAATATTATACAAATTTTTATGTAAATGGCCTTACTTTGTCATTGTAAATTGGCCAACGTTCTTTTGTCTGGATATTTATTTGTCGATTTTTGGGCTGTTTTAGTCACTTGGTCTGGTAAATTTCTTTTTCATATGAAGTAAAACAGAATCTTTTTAACGCACTGAAATTTTCTTATGAAAATTATTGCAATACAAAAAACTCCAAGTGAGGTGATTGCGTACATTTTACATAATAAGGTCACTAGCTTCATTTTGAACTATTCGTAGAAAACGCTGTAGTGTTAAATATAAATTGCATAAACAATTACTTCGGAAATTAGAATACGATCTTCTAAGCTTCAATGTTTTGAAAATTCAACTTCTAATTTCTAGATGATTCTGAATTTTACTGTCTTTAAATTTAATAAAGGGTAAATTGTATTTTATAAAAAGTAAAGTATATCCCTTTCAGACCTGACGCTAAGCTAGTTAAAATTTTTTTATGATTTTTTTGGAGTAAATGGTCTTTATATGATATGATATGAAAACATATTCAATGCCTAAATTTTGATATTTTCATATTCTTCAAGGATTTTTAAGAACGAAAGTTTGTACTGAAATAATTTTTTGTTCATGAAATGTTATTAATCCATTTGAGATTTTAAAATATATTATTTTTTTATTTAAAATGTGTTAACTTTACTAAAATTGCGCTTTTAGTATATGAAAAAAACAACTAATATCTACGACTCATTTAAAAAAAATTAAATGTGACGCAATAATTTCGTGAAAATTTGCGATACGACAAAATTAAAAGTCAAACAATATGAAAAGCAAACGTAAACAATAACCTGCGCAATCGATACACGTAAAATTGATAAACATTCGTGAAATAGCAGTAAAGATATTTAGACTAAAAGTTACCCGCAGAACTGATGCATCTTGGTCTGAAAGGGATATACTTGACGGCTTCTTAGTTTCTTATCTTCTTATTTTTGGGTTGATAATAAAATACAGATCTTAGATGCGGATGCTGATATCAAAAAATTAAAAATTCGGATACGGATACGGAGCTCCGCCACATCCCTAGAAATAACTATCAAAAAGTGCATATTATTCATAATTTTTATATTTTTTTTCCTGTTTAAACACTCCTTACTCGCAAAAAATTAGGATAGAAATTAAAAATGCCATTTCTAATATCAACACCATTTAATAAATTTTAAATACCCCCGCTATGCACTGTCCAATCGCAACCACTTCGTATTATTACTCCAGCATTTATTCTAATCGAGACATTGGCCGCATTCTAGCCAAAAAAGTGCTCAAGTAGCGAAGTAGCATAAAATATTTTCGCTATATAAATTGTGACATCTCAAGGAACATGTTCTGTGAGAGCATACCATTCAGCCCGAAAGTTGCGGAACAGTTCTTTCCGCTGAATGCAGGCATTGTATTTTTCACGAGCAAAACGTTACCTCATAAACATATGCACAAAAGCACAACGCATCTATATAAAACAACAAATTCAATAAAAGCAACAAAAAATTCCAACGCAATAACTTTTTCAACACAAAAAAAAAGTCGCATCATAAATGAAACGAACAAACATTGCAGACCTCTCTTCGTATTTTGGTGCTTCCAGCAACCTACAAGAGATCGCTAAAGATACTTTACTTTGATTGTTTTTGTGCCCACGATTCAAAAGCATAACACCGAGAGGAAGTTTTTTCTATTCGAAAAAAGAAACATTTCATTTTGCTTTTCTCTCCCATCTCTGCTTGCTTCGGTTTGTGCTACTTTTTGAATCGGAGAGAGAAAACTAAACAAACCAAAATACTTGTTGTGATCTTAAGAATAAACAAACAGAACAGAAAAATACTTTTCTTTAGAGTTTGTTTGCGAGCCCTGGTATTAATACAATTTGTGGAATTTATAAAAGTTATGCTACTTTGATGACTTCATTCTATGTGGAAGATTGACTGAATTTTTATACGCTTTTGTCAAATTTCAAACTTAAAGTAGTTTTTACTGCTCTAAGCATATGTTCATAATTTTTATTCATTAAATTAATTTTTGTTTTCATATAGTTTCTATGTATGGGGAGTTGGCGTGGTTTTTATATTATTTTGGCAAATTTAGAATATATGGTGAATATTTGAGACCAAAGCTGACGTTAATGATTTATGTATGAAAGTAAACGAAGACTTGTGCAAGATAACAAATTGGGCTGAAACTAACAACCTTATCCTTTATCCACTTAAATCATTTGTTTTGCCGGTTTTTAAATCTAGTTACTCCTTCCTTAATATACCAGGAATTTTCTTAGATGGTATCGAGCTCAAATTTGTTGATAAGGATAAAAATCTCGGTTTTTATATTAACTCCTCACTCTCGTGCGAAGATCATGTAAATTCCGTTGTTAGCAAGGTTTATTATGTACTGCGAAACCTTAGGTGGACTGCATCATTTGTGCCTGTAGAGGCTAGAAAAAAATTGTTAATTCAGCTGATTGTGCCAATTATCTCCTACTCAGATATAGTGTATAGTAAAGTTGATTCCCGATCCAAGCTTAAGTTACAACTTGTGTTTAATAATGCTGTAAGATACATTTTTGGTGTTAGAAAGTTTGACCGCATTAGTCACTTGAGTATCAAAGTACTCGGTTGCAACATCTTCAACTATTTGGATGCTAGAAACTGCATCATTTTACACAACCGGATCTGCACTCGCACTCCTGAATACTTATTTGAAAATCTACAATTTCGTAGGTCAACTAGAAATCTGAATCTTTTAATCCCTACTTATAATTTTTTAAACTCTAAGGGTCAATTTTTCAGTGCAGATTTAAACTCTAGTCAAATTAAACTGAGGTCAACTCACCTAAATTGGACGTGTAAGCTCGGTTTAACAAAAAGAAACACTTAAATGACAATTTAAGTCAATTTAACTTCAACGAATGCTAAAATATCTAGTTAAACCAAGTTTAATCCTCCAATTTTGGTGAGTTAACCTCAGTTTAATTTTACTAGAGCTTAGACTCGCACTAAAAAATTGGCCCTAACAGACTCTTTTACGTGAACACCATCAGAATTTGGAATTTACTGCCTTTAAGTATAAAAAGTATTGCAACTAAACGCAACTTTAAGCATGTAATTTTCCAACATTTCTCTTAAGTATCTCTCTTTCACTAATTCTATGCAATTGTATTTAAAAAAAAATTTAATATGTTGACTTTATATGATTTAAATACAAATTCTAAATGTTTGATAGTTTAAATCATACTTGATTTTAAATACAAATTCTAGTTGTTTGACAGTTTAAAATCGTTTATCGAGCTTAAGGTCAAAGTTAGAAACAATTAATTGTTCTAACGAATTTTTCTAAAGAAACAACAACAACAACAAAGTTTTTACAATATGAAAGGAAAAAAAACCACTAGCAAATTGATTTTATTGTACAATTTCTGCGTGCTAAACGCGTCATCAGAAATCTTTGTGATTGCCCGTGCAAGCGCGTAGACGCACTGCACCATCGGGGCGATGAGATTTTGAAGCTTCAATTTCTCATTTTTTCCCTTAATTTCATAATGCCACATTTGTTGTTGTATTTCTGTTTTACTTTAGTTTCTATGCCTATATTATATGTAGTCCAACAGCCTGCTGGAATTCTGCACTAACAAAGCATGTTTACTGAAGTTGTTTTTAGAATTTTTGCTGATTTTGTTTTTCAGCTGTTTCCGTTTGGTCGAGCTCTACCATTTGATTAAAGTTTTTTCCTAAATGACCTCTATGTTTATTATGTTGACTTTATATGATTTAAATACAAATTCTAAATGTTTGATAGTTTAAATCATACTTGATTTTAAATACAAATTCTAGTTGTTTGACAGTTTAAAATCGTTTATCGAGCTTAAGGTCAAAGTTAGAAACAATTAATTGTTCTAACGAATTTTTCTAAAGAAACAACAACAACAACAAAGTTTTTACAATATGAAAGGAAAAAAACCACTAGCAAATTGATTTTATTGTACAATTTCTGCGTGCTAAACGCGTCATCAGAAATCTTTGTGATTGCCCGTGCAAGCGCGTAGACGCACTGCACCATCGGGGCGATGAGATTTTGAAGCTTCAATTTCTCATTTTTTCCCTTAATTTCATAATGCCACATTTGTTGTTGTATTTCTGTTTTACTTTAGTTTCTATGCCTATATTATATGTAGTCCAACAGCCTGCTGGAATTCTGCACTAACAAAGCATGTTTACTGAAGTTGTTTTTAGAATTTTTGCTGATTTTGTTTTTCAGCTGTTTCCGTTTGGTCGAGCTCTACCATTTGATTAAAGTTTTTTCCTAAATGACCTCTATGTTTATTATGTTGACTTTATATGATTTAAATACAAATTCTAAATGTTTGATAGTTTAAATCATACTTGATTTTAAATACAAATTCTAGTTGTTTGACAGTTTAAAATCGTTTATCGAGCTTAAGGTCAAAGTTAGAAACAATTAATTGTTCTAACGAATTTTTCTAAAGAAACAACAACAACAACAAAGTTTTTACAATATGAAAGGAAAAAACCACTAGCAAATTGATTTTATTGTACAATTTCTGCGTGCTAAACGCGTCATCAGAAATCTTTGTGATTGCCCGTGCAAGCGCGTAGACGCACTGCACCATCGGGGCGATGAGATTTTGAAGCTTCAATTTCTCATTTTTTCCCTTAATTTCATAATGCCACATTTGTTGTTGTATTTCTGTTTTACTTTAGTTTCTATGCCTATATTATATGTAGTCCAACAGCCTGCTGGAATTCTGCACTAACAAAGCATGTTTACTGAAGTTGTTTTTAGAATTTTTGCTGATTTTGTTTTTCAGCTGTTTCCGTTTGGTCGAGCTCTACCATTTGATTAAAGTTTTTTCCTAAATGACCTCTATGTTTATTATGTTGACTTTATATGATTTAAATACAAATTCTAAATGTTTGATAGTTTAAATCATACTTGATTTTAAATACAAATTCTAGTTGTTTGACAGTTTAAAATCGTTTATCGAGCTTAAGGTCAAAGTTAGAAACAATTAATTGTTCTAACGAATTTTTCTAAAGAAACAACAACAACAACAAAGTTTTTACAATATGAAAGGAAAAAAAAAAACCACTAGCAAATTGATTTTATTGTACAATTTCTGCGTGCTAAACGCGTCATCAGAAATCTTTGTGATTGCCCGTGCAAGCGCGTAGACGCACTGCACCATCGGGGCGATGAGATTTTGAAGCTTCAATTTCTCATTTTTTCCCTTAATTTCATAATGCCACATTTGTTGTTGTATTTCTGTTTTACTTTAGTTTCTATGCCTATATTATATGTAGTCCAACAGCCTGCTGGAATTCTGCACTAACAAAGCATGTTTACTGAAGTTGTTTTTAGAATTTTTGCTGATTTTGTTTTTCAGCTGTTTCCGTTTGGTCGAGCTCTACCATTTGATTAAAGTTTTTTCCTAAATGACCTCTATGTTTATTATGTTGACTTTATATGATTTAAATACAAATTCTAAATGTTTGATAGTTTAAATCATACTTGATTTTAAATACAAATTCTAGTTGTTTGACAGTTTAAAATCGTTTATCGAGCTTAAGGTCAAAGTTAGAAACAATTAATTGTTCTAACGAATTTTTCTAAAGAAACAACAACAACAACAAAGTTTTTACAATATGAAAGGAAAAAAACCACTAGCAAATTGATTTTATTGTACAATTTCTGCGTGCTAAACGCGTCATCAGAAATCTTTGTGATTGCCCGTGCAAGCGCGTAGACGCACTGCACCATCGGGGCGATGAGATTTTGAAGCTTCAATTTCTCATTTTTTCCCTTAATTTCATAATGCCACATTTGTTGTTGTATTTCTGTTTTACTTTAGTTTCTATGCCTATATTATATGTAGTCCAACAGCCTGCTGGAATTCTGCACTAACAAAGCATGTTTACTGAAGTTGTTTTTAGAATTTTTGCTGATTTTGTTTTTCAGCTGTTTCCGTTTGGTCGAGCTCTACCATTTGATTAAAGTTTTTTCCTAAATGACCTCTATGTTTATTATGTTGACTTTATATGATTTAAATACAAATTCTAAATGTTTGATAGTTTAAATCATACTTGATTTTAAATACAAATTCTAGTTGTTTGACAGTTTAAAATCGTTTATCGAGCTTAAGGTCAAAGTTAGAAACAATTAATTGTTCTAACGAATTTTTCTAAAGAAACAACAAATGGTAGAGCTCGACCAAACGGAAACAGCTGAAAAACAAAATCAGCAAAAATTCTAAAAACAACTTCAGTAAACATGCTTTGTTAGTGCAGAATTCCAGCAGGCTGTTGGACTACATATAATATAGGCATAGAAACTAAAGTAAAACAGAAATACAACAACAAATGTGGCATTATGAAATTAAGGGAAAAAATGAGAAATTGAAGCTTCAAAATCTCATCGCCCCGATGGTGCAGTGCGTCTACGCGCTTGCACGGGCAATCACAAAGATTTCTGATGACGCGTTTAGCACGCAGAAATTGTACAATAAAATCAATTTGCTAGTGGTTTTTTTTCCTTTCATATTGTAAAAACTTTGTTGTTGTTGTTGTTTCTTTAGAAAAATTCGTTAGAACAATTAATTGTTTCTAACTTTGACCTTAAGCTCGATAAACGATTTTAAACTGTCAAACAACTAGAATTTGTATTTAAAATCAAGTATGATTTAAACTATCAAACATTTAGAATTTGTATTTAAATCATATAAAGTCAACATAATAAACATAGAGGTCATTTAGGAAAACACTTTAAAAAAATTTAATTTAATTAAAATTACTTAATCTTTTTTTGTTGTTATTCTTGATTTTGTCGATTTTTCGATTTTTGTTTTGAATTAATTATTATTTTGATTAGATCTTTGAGTTAAATGATATTAATTGTATTAAGTTAAATTTTTAATAATTTTTTTTTTTTTTTATCACTAGTTACTTTGTTATGTAATATAGATAATTCTTACTGAATTTTAAAGACTCTGCTTATTTGTGAACATTTTATTTAAATTGATAATATAAAAGCTTTTGTTCATAATACCGTTTTGTTCATATAACACAACTTTTCAAATTTAAAAACCACGAGGGTACAAACGTATCACGGGTGTGTCAACTTTGGAGGCTTATAGCACCTCAATCATTTGCCATAGCTATAAGGATTAGTTGAAAAGATACAGTAGTTTAAAGTTGCAAGTAGGTACGTTTTTATCCGGGTGTGTATTTTAGGGTTGATTACTCAAGAGGAATACATTTACATCATAAATAATTGATTATCGCATATAAAAGTTCCTTACAGCTGAATATGTACTTGTTTCGGCCAATTTGTTTCTGTTTATAGCCACAACACCGATTGTGCTATCTTATCCTCTTACACCAAGGCCGAAATGAAAAACTTTAGCAACCAGTTTCAAGTGAGTTTCCATCAACTAATGTCTTTGCAAAGGCCACACTTGGCCTCATGTTGGTTATTATAGCTTCCGTATTAAACAGGTTTTCTGTGTGTCTTTTACAATGGTGCAACTTTTGCAACTGCTGCAGCAGTTGCATGGTCAGTGAAAGTAAAAGTGCTTGAATTCGTTTGGCTGTGAAGATCAAGAAGGTGGTTTTGCACTAAAAGCAAATCTTGAATCAGTGGGCAAAGCACGAAAATAAATAAGAAATCCGCTATTTTGAAGTGGCAGAGCTTTGTTTTGGCATTTTTTGAAGTGGCTTACTACTCTGTTGCCCGTTGGGAGCAAGCAAGGTCAATGTTGTAATGATAATTTATGTAAGATTGCAAAAATTGGTGGTAGATAATGGTTTTCTTGTGGGTTTTCTACACAAATAAATGACTTAAGATAGTATTTTTAAGATTATGTTTTACAAAATGCATTAATAGGACTATTCTAACAGAGAACCCTCCTCAACTTCCAGATATGCATTACTCAGCTTTTTCAACCGATCTCTTCGCAGACGCTAAACAGTCCTGATCTCAATACTTTAAAAACAGATTTAGCAGCTTTTGACACATATGAGGTAAGTGTTTGCATAAAAAGGGTTTTGAAGTACCTTACATAAATATATTTTATTTCTCTTAGGATATGCATAAATATGTTGCAAATCGTGTGCAACGTGGTCTACGTAAACTGGATAACCCTACCGATGACAGCTACATAGAAGCTTTTAACCAGCACAACGAACAGCCTTCGAAGGAATCGCTGAATAAACGTCTAAAGCGTCAGGTTAAACAACGAAGCCTACCCACTGAACCCAAACTATTTCAATTTGAGATCTCAGATGCTGTAGAGCCAAATGACGAAGTAAAACAACTCATCAAGAAGCATCGTAGTCGCGAGTTGATGTTGGAGAAGAGCAAGGCAGCAGCAAAACCTGAAAAATCCAATTCCAACAACCGCAGCGCAATGCGTTTGGCATCGACTGCTGGAAGACCCAAAAGTTTCCGGGCTGGACGCACAAAGCGTATGGCACCACGCACGCCCTCAACAAAGTTCCAAGTGCACCTGATACCTTTTGAAGCATCCGATGCACGCGAACCAAACGAGGAAACGAAGAAATTAATTAAACGTATGCGAGCCCTTGAAATGGAGCAACTTCACCAAATTCAAGCAACAACAAAGCCGACACCAGCCGCATTACCAAAACCACAAAGAACGCCTCCTACGGTGCAGCCACTTTCGTCCAAGCAAGCAACAGCAGCGCCGAACTTATCGCCGTCGCTCAGTCGACCCAAAGCTGGCAAGTTTCGCATGAAAACCTTGCATAAACGTACTCGTCGCTCAGCTTCACAACAACAACACACTGCTCCACAAATGTTTAAGTTTGAATTGGAGGATGCCAAGGGTCAAGATCGATCCATTAAAAACGTAATAGAGCAGCAAAGTCTGTCACGTGAATCACGCAACATTAAAACAAATGCAACACAGTTTGAAAGAAAGCCAGACTCTAGTGATTCTACCAGCGAGTTGGAAGATCAAAGTAACGAGGAAAGCAAGCGGTTCTTCTTTTATAAAGAAGTTCCGCTAAAGTCCAAGAAATCAGTCAACAGTTTGCCGCACCAGGTGCAGAAAGCAATAACTCACATGTTTAAGGATAATCATGGTGCCAAGGCATATGTTAAATACCTGCCCGCACAGAAAATGGACTACAACCACCTGCGTTCCATGGCTTTTTCTGGCGCCAAGACAGTAGGGTCACTCTTCCATGGTCAGAAAGGTGCCTATGTATCACCCACGTATGTCAAATATGTGCAGGCAGCGCCACAGCCACAAGTCCATCAGGTGCAAATTCATTCAGTGCCAGTTGTGGAAAAAGTACGCTACGTTTATACGGCGGTACCTAGTCATGGGGCACATGCTCAAGCCTATGTTCCGCAACACTATGCAGCTGTTCAGCATGCCCCTGTAAAGCAACAGCTAGTCGCACATCCCATCGTAGTACCTGAGGCAGGATATGCGAAACAGGCACCAGCTCAGATTGCTGAGGTTCACCATACCTACAGCGCGGATTTAGCTTATGCACAACCGGTAGAAGAATCCATGGAAGCTGCACAACATGCCAACGTACAACAGTTTCATGCTTCCAAACCCGATCCGTACTACGAAGAGAACAAAGTAGGTGCTGCTGAGTCTGCTGCCGAAGTTCAGTCAGAAGCAGAAGCAACTAAAGAGCAGCAAGAGCAAGAAGCACCAGCCGTTCAACACAACTATGTGCCTGTAGAAGATTATAAATACGAGCTTTACTCAAAAGTTCCGCAAGGATATATCGCCGACGACAAAGCACAAAAAGGTACTTCAGAACAGTCAATTAACGCAGCACCGCTCATTAAGATCGAGTATCATGCAGCACCGGATGCCGTTAAGCAAAACTTCAAAGAGTTAGCTGAATTTAAGAAGCTTTCTGCGCTCATGGGCAAATCTCCAGATGATCAATTTCATGGTCTCACCTATCTTATTGCCAAGGAGATGCAAACCAAACGGCAACAGCAGCGTCAGCAAAAATTACTCGCTGATGAAACTTTGCTAGCTCATGGCGCTCAACCTAGACCTCAAGATAATACATCGCCGATACTTTTTCATCCACCAGGCTATGGCGAGGAGCAAAAAGCTGTAGCCTCTAGTGCGGAACTTAGTCATCAAGGTGTTCAATCCGTGCGTCTGATAGGCATGGGCAAATCTAAACAATATATCCCAATAGTTGAACAAATAGAGGCCAAAGGTGCCGGCGGCGGTCAAGCCAACGAACAGCATCAGGGTTATGCGGCACCAGTTGAGAACAAAAATTATGCTGCTAAGCAAGTTCCGAAATTTCCAGCTGCTAGTTCTTTCGTGCATTATGGCTTATCACCGAATTACGAAGGTGGCGGAAAGGCTCAAATGGCGTCAGCTCAGGTGTACCATCATGCATCGCAGGCACACCATGGAGCCGGTGCTGCTGGTGGTGCTGGTGGTGATTATAAAGGTGTGAAATCAAAGCAATATATTAGTGGTGGAGGAGGCGATGGTGCTATAGCTGCTAGTCATGCCGGTGTTGAAATTGAGCTGGAACATAGTGGTATTGGTGCTGCCGGTGGAATCAAACATGGCAAAACGTTACACTTCCGCACTCAAATTGACGAAAGAGAAGCGGTAAGTCTTCTGTTAAGATGTATAATTTTTAATATATTATTTGAAAAATATTATTTTAACACTGAATAGTTCATTTATCATGAATATTTAAAGAAAGGTTCCCATATTTCAATAATTGACTCGGGTTTAGAATTTAAGAAAAATTCACTTTCTTCTTTACTTATAACACCGTACTACAGCACTTTAAACGCATGGAAAAATTCCTATACCCACAAAACTTGAGATTAAATATAGTATCAATCTTTACTCAGTTTTTCCTAAAAAGGTTGCGATTTTTTTTGTAGACTTTGAAAAATTAAGAAATTTCAAAAAATTTATTTTAAAAATTTATACCAATCTGAGCATGCTTATATGAAAATAAAGTGGAAAGCGATAAGTTCAACAATTTTAAGGATAACATATTACAGCAAAGTAATTTTTAAAAGTAACCTTTTTTTAAAAGTAACCTTAAAAATTGTTATCATATACTAAAATTTTATGTTTTCTACGAATTTCTTCATACATGAAATAAATTAAGGATTATAATGTGAAGACATCAATGCGTTAATATATCGCCCTGGCTTTGTTTGTTTAGTTTTAAAAATACATTTTAAACTTTTCACTACTAGAAAATACAAAAATCTTCTTACAATTTATTATCGTAGAAGTTTACTTTTTTACATTACATTTATTAAACATTAATTAATAGGTAAAAAAATGGTTAAGAGCTTAAGAAATGGTTAATAGGTCAAAAAGGGGTCCTTTTGAATTTACGCTTGTGCTCGGCATCAGTGTCACGATATATTGACAAGCAACATTCAGCAAGAATATGACAGGTATTTTTACCTTTGAAGCAATTTTCATTGTTGCAATATCTATATGAATTCGCTTTCCATGTTCGTTACTTAAGTCACCCAAGTTATCGGGAAAAAAATGTAAGTGATTCTGCAGGAAATGATATTTAGGGACATATTAACGCACATTGCATAGAAGAAACGGATGCGATTGTTGACAATTTCTTGATAACTTTCCGTTTTCTTGTTCCCTAAAAAATTTTTGATCATATTATCTAAGCAACTCCATGTATTTTTCCAACTGGCCTTAATGTGTCCGTAAAATTCTTACAAAGCAACAATTTTTTTATTGAGGACCATTAAACTCCTAAAAAACATTAACAAATAATTTGAATAACATGATTTTTTAATTGCGAGCATTAGATCAAGTAAGTTTTTGAAGAAGGCTTATATGATTCTACACTTGTTCGAACAAATTCCTAAGAACTATTATGTTTTCAGCTAATAATATGACTTAAATGCAGTAAACAGTGTTGCCAGAAGAGGGAATTTTCCCCGTTTTGCGGGAATTTTCAACTCAAAAGGGAAAACGGGAATAACACTCTTAAAAACGGGAAAAATTAAGTTGGCCGCGTTTTTGTGCAAAAAGAGTAATTTCGTCACAAAATCAACATCTCATGTTATGAATCTTTTTAACATCTTGTATTTAAATTTGAAAATTATCTAAATCATCTTGAGTTTTAATTTAATTTAATTTAATTTAATAGCTATTTGCATTAGCCTGTGTATTTAAGCCTGCTGTAAACTCAAACGTTATTTGTACTCTGTCCAGCGTCATTTGATATATGCGTGGCAAACTACGGAAAATTTGTAAATAAAACGAAGTGCTTTTAAAACATTTCATTTCTGGGACGAAGGTGGAGCATTTAGACTTTTTGCATTTGTTAATCCTATCGTTTTGAAAAACAAATCTACATTAATTCTGTTGTGTTCGTATTTTCCACTTTTTTTTAAAAAAATCTGAATTTCTAGGTCACTAGAAAATATTTATTTATTAAATATACTAACACAAAATGCAGCCAATTTTTGGCATCATTTTTTAAATATGAAAGTTTGCAGATGCAAGTGAAATGTTTCCAAAATTAAAAATTGATCGTATAGCGGTGCATGCTTTAAGAGTTTTTCTTTCATAAATTTAAATAAAAATAATATAAGGAATCGTAGTCAACCGTACACCAAAATACCACACGGTATTTAGAACGGTGTATAGAATACACCAAAATGGTATTCTATACACCAAAATACGCATTAAAAATCAAAACTGCATTGGATTAGAAATTGAAAGAAAGTGTTTGTTTGAGTGTAATACACTTAATTAATATGTACAAGTAATAAATGTGATATTTTCTTCAAGGCATATTTTTAATTACATTACTAAGGTGTGTATTGTTATGGTTTCCCAGTGGGCAATTCCAGGAGTCCGAAGGCCTTCTTGCAGGCCTGAGTTAGGTTATAAAAGGCCTTCCACACTACTTGCAAACACCGTTTTATTGAGTGATCTCAATCGCTCTCTCTTCCTACTCAAAACAGACCTGCCAGAAGCGCTCTTTCGAGAAGTCACTTTAGAAGGAAAAGCAATATAAATATTAACTTGAAATAAAAAACGACTAACAATTTTAGATTTGAACTATGGTCATCTCATGTGGCGGTCCGACATCCTACCCACTCGTCTATTGTGGTTGTTAAGAATCAATAGCTTATTTTGCATCAATATAAATGAAAGTAAGCCTTCAGGAGCCTTAATTTGAGACCCAATTCGGAAAAAAAAACTTTTTTGTTGTTTTTTTTTATATTTACATTTTTTACAACTGTTTTGTGTATGTAAATTTTTTTAAAGTTTTTTATAAATTTTCTTCATACAAAAATATAAGAAGTTAGAGTTTTTTCATATAAATATTTTCATACAATTTTCATATAATACAATATATAGTTTTCGGGAATTTTTTTTTTTTAAAATTTTTCCATATAAAATAATATGAAAAGAATCAGAACCTTCGAAAGGTATGTATGCCTTACAGAAGTACTCATCAATGAAGCAATCATGGAAGGTGTATTGACGCCAATAATAGCAGTGCTAGCATTCCTTATTTTGCGGAGCACTCGCTAAAATGCCAACTGGGTTCCATTTAAAATAAAACACTGAAGCAAGAAATAAAATGTCGGTGATTTTTATATAATATTCTTTAAAAAAGGGTAACAAACGGGAAAATGTTAAGTGAAGAAAAGGAAAAATATTGAAATGCATGAAAAAAACGGAAATGATCTCCCAAAATCTGGCAACACTGGCAGTAAGCTATTTATAGATCAAGGCCATCAACTCTACCAAGGTGGCCATCTGTTCTAGTTACTTCTTATTTATTTCGATATTCATTGGAGTTCGACAAGTCTGTCGAAATGCACCATATAGTTAAAAAGATTTTTGCTTCGCTAGAAGCTAGTGTTTTTAACTGAAAGGTGGCTATTTTCACAACCAAATGTTCAATTATTCATGACCTTGACCGAAAATCGATCAACTCTTTTTAAATTATTTAATAAATTGGACATTGATTAAACTTATTTGGCCAGGCTCCACCATAGAAAGTTAATTAATTGAGATCTATTTAAATTTACATGAATTTTTAATTGCGAGCTTAAGATCAAGTGAGTTTTTGAAATTTAAATTTAAATATATTTATATATTTCCGGACTACCTACTAGCTTCGCAACAATAAACTTTGGAAAAATTTTCTTCAATTGCTCCATAGCTACAAAGCATTGATGCTTCGAAAAGCCTTTTTTTAGACTTTTAAGGATAGCAACAACTTTGAGGTCACAATAAATAACCCAGCTATGTACAGCGTGGCAACTTTATATGGTTACAAATTAAAAGTGCCATAATATGTTTAAAAATAATGCTGTTTCAGATTTAATTTTTTAATTATACATATAAAGGATTAAGTTTCTTATAACTAAAACAATCATTCAATTGCGTTGCCTCCTTTGGATATAACACGCCTTAACCTCTTTTCAACGTTGTTGCATGCTGCACGCATGTTTTCAATTGAAATTTCATTCCAGATTTTCTCGATTACTCTTTTGAACTCATTTACACAACGGTTCTTGTAATTCTTAAGCATCTGCACCATATAACCCCGTACTCAAAAGTCCAAAGGCTTCATATCTGGTCAGCTAGGTGGCCAGTCTTGTTTAGGTATGAATTCAGTTATGTTTTGACTGCACGACTCCTGCACAACCTTAGCAGTATGGGCAGAAGCAACGGCTTGCTTATAACAGTAGTAACCCTCTCCGTACATTTTCCGAGGTTTGGTAGTAAATGTTTTTGTAAAACCTCTTCCAAGTTAGCGTTTCTTTTTTCTCTTGTATCGATAAAAAGCAGTTGCAGGGTTCCTTTTATATGTTTTTTTATCTTTTTGATGTCTTTCAGTGATACTACCTGTTTTGCACATTATTTGGAGTTTTAAAAAAAATATGTCGTCACCTGAATGCCCAGAAAGGAGCACTTTGCTTCTGACCACGCATATTTCTAACTATTATGGCATCAGTAATTGTTTTAATGGTGACATTCCAAGGTTAGTTTTTAGAATTTTTCTAATTCTTTCTCTAGTAATGTTAAGATTTTTTTCAATTTTTCATGCAAACTGATCACCGTTTCTTTGAATGCGCTCCCTTATTTGCATTTGACGGTACGATAAATAAATTGTTTGTTTATTCCAAGAAGCCCCATATTTAAAAAAAAACTACCAGATTCCTAAGTTTTTCTTCATTTAAAATGCGCTAAAATAGTTGTAAACTTACATAGTTGTCACCCTGTAGATCATATTTTATCAAATTTGGAATGGCTTTAATATGTTTGTAGATTTCTGCCACATTGGCGTCATGAAAGAATGTTACTGATTGATGGGTATGCATTCCCAATATAAACCAGCACTCCTTTGAGACTTGCCACTGATCCATCAATAAAAATACGCCATTTACTGGGAACGTAGCTGTGACCGATGTTTGGAAAAAGAGTTGAAATGTCATTTGCTTAGGTGATCCCAGTTTCACCATCCACGGCAAAGCATTCGTCAACGAAGAGTACTTTTCTGCTCTTCCGAGACGATGGGACACGAAAATCTGGTGCTACCAATCTTCCCTATTGCATGTGAAATGCCATACTTCTACACTCCTCTAAGATAAATTGCTGTCGTGGACGAGGTCATTGAAGTCTATCTGTGATACTAAATGAGACTATATGCATTCCAGTTCGATCACCTTTGGCTGAAATTCCGTAAAATTGCCAGTTTCGTTGATCAAGGATACTGTTTCAGGGTCATCTGGTACTTGTTGCTGCTCCACAGAGGGAGCCTTAGGCTTTTTTGAAGAACGAACTATTGCTGCTTTCATCGACACGCATTCATGGTAGCGTATATTATTTCGTGCAGAGTTCGTCTCCCCAAACCGTATGCGACAGGGTTTAGCAAAAGTAGCACGATTCTACAGAATGCTCACTCAAGATACTTCATCGGATCCAATTTACGACTGTTGTCCTACGATCCAAGTAAGCTATGGTAACAATAGTAACAAGCAACTTCAGGCACATACCATATGTTGGGTGCAAAATTGATCAGAAAATGTTGCTCGTAGCATTCTAAGAATGTTTTAGTTATGTTACGCGATTTATTAGTACATATAAACAAATAATCCACAAACACAGCAAAATTTATTTCGGTTAGGACACCTCGTTTCATTTTTTTTAATATTCAAGACTTTTTAAATTTTTTGCCTTCAGTTATCAATTAAGCCCTACTTTCCTGTTGATATAATGCCATGCTGGTCTTACAAAATCATGCAGAATTTGAGAATTACAGTGCTCGAATAAAGTCGATTTCTAAATTTTAACACCTCTAAAGGATATACAAAAAATATGTATTATTTTTAATAAAATGCAAAATTGCGAGACTAGGAATTAAACTCCTGAAAAATTAGCCTTTTGGGCAATCTGCACATTTAGCTACTTATTTGATTTGCTTTGAGAAAAACTTAAAAAGTTTAATACTTAAAGGACCAAACCAAGGCGCAAAAAGCGTTTGCCACCAAACTCGTGCAAGACTACATCGAGTTGGCATGAACGCTTGCTGTGATATTCGTAAGCGATTATGAAATACAGCGAATAAACGGAATTTCTGTGCCTGACAGGCGAATATTGGTATTCTAGGATTAATTTACACCTTACGCAGTTTGAGTGGTGGTATAAAAATTGGCATTGCGTAAAAACGTTTACAGCCCAAACGGAGTGCCTTGAATCCCATTAATACAAAATCGCTATGTTTTGCATTGACAAAGCTTTAATATATACATATAAGCAATTTACAGCAAGAAACATATGCTACTTAAAAATTTAATTATTATTTGAACAGATCCATCAGATAACTTATATCATTCATGTGTATATATGTGTATATGAATATATTATTTACTACCCCGACAAAATGTCAGCTTTTTTATCAACAGAAAATTCAAACGCTTTACTGCCACACCTTGTTAAAAGAAGTATTAAAAATAAGCCAACAGAAACGACCTTACGAACAGACGACTACTCTACAGAAAAGCGTAGATTTACATTTTCCGATAAATAAAGAAAAGCTGCTTTCATGCCAATGCAGTTCAATGCTAAAATGAAAAAAAAAAAAAACATTAAAAATAATGCAAAAAAGTATTCTTGAGCATTATTGCTGCACTGAAGGTGGATGAGTGAAAGAAGAACCATCGAAGAAAAGCTGTTAAAAATGCTCCATTTCAAAACAATTTAAGTAGATTTTTCAGCGCAACTTTCGCAAAAAGATTTTCTTCGGTATGATGAGAAGTAAAGTCTCAAATTTTTTTCGTATTTAACTTCCTTGTCTTTTGGTTTTTTCCCCCAAAATTTTATTGTACTTTCCACGGAAACACTGCAAAGTTGTGGGTTGTGCCTTCTTTACTGGGTTTTCGTTGCTTGTTCTTGCTTCGTTGAAGTTTTCTTGAGCTGATGATGCTGTCAATGAGAATTTTCTTATAAATAGTTGTACTTTTAGATATATTTTGAACGCGATTTTGTGAGACGGAATATTTAACAGTTTTTTTTATTCTGAGCATATTTATGTTGTGCCGTCAGCAGCATGTTGTAGAGTTAAAAGATTTTGTTTTTTTTGTGTATGAAATTTTCACATACCGCATTTCTTTGGCAGATTCTTGTTCTTTGTTGTAATTCATGTTTAATTTTTTTTTGTTGTTGCGTTGTCCTTATTTTTCCCGTTTCTGCTGTTTTTTTTCTTTGTGTCTATGTTAAATAGCGTCTAAGATTTACACAGTCCAACAACCGCAATAAAAGTTATTTTTTGAATTAATGGCCGATGAGAACGTTCAAGTTCTTTCGAATTTGTTTGAACACTTTAAATCAAATAAGACTTTTACTTTGGGTTTGTCGCAGCTGAATCACTCAAGACTGCTGAAGAAGAAATGTAGCGATCTCCGAAACAGGCTGTCTAGTCTGCTGTGTGATCGACACTAAACAGTGTTGTTGTTGTTGTTGTTGTTGTTGTTGTTGTTGTTGTTGTTGTTGTTGTTGTTGTTGTTGTTGTTGTTGTTGTCCAATTTAATTTTAAATATTGGTCTTAAATTTATTCTAAATTTAGCAATTTACTTGCATCAAGAGTAAACAATTTACCATTGTCTAAGCCAATATACTTAAAATGCTAAAAAGTATCAAAAATGCTCTAAATTCGGGAATCACTCTCAAAACTATTGCAAAAAAACTTTTAAATACATACATCTAAGCTTAATCATGCTGTATACAAATATTGTTTCATGAACTATTTTAGTCCTCTACGTCAAAATTGTAGGTTTATTTTTATAATTTTTTTTTATAGTGAATAAAAATGATAAATAAAAAGTACGCTAAGGGATTAAAATATTTTACAAAACTATTTGTGATTCAATTTGACTGTAGGGCTTCGAACACAACTCCCCTGGAATTGTACAAATTTAATGATAATTGTAAGATAATGATCCCATAAAGGTAAATCCCAAATAATTTTGCTTTAGAATTAGAAATCTATGCACGGAATAATGTAAAACTTGTCTAATTTTTTAGTAATTTGCAAGGTAGTGTCCGAAGTGTTCTTGATGCTCACAGGAAAAATCATTCTAAAAATAACTTTTTAATCAAAAATAAAAAATTAAAAATTTGTTGTTGCCTTCTTCAAACTTACTTGATCTAATTAGCTCACAAATAAAATCATTTAAAATTTCAAAGAATAGATTACAATTAGTTTTAAAAAATAAAAAAACTGACTTCAAATTCTTGAGTTATTGAACGTTTGGTTGTGAAAGTAGTCACTTTTCAGTTGAAAGGCTAGCTTCTAGCGAAGCAAAAACTCATTTCAATTCTATGGTGCATTTTAACAGATTGTCGAACACCAATATATATTGAAATAAATGAGAAGCAATTAGAACAGATGGCAACCTTGGTAGAGTTGATGGCTATGATCTATAAATAGCTTACTGCTTTGTCATATGATTAAGTAGCCGATGAGAACGTAAATAGTTTTTACGAATTTATTCAAACATGTGTGAAATCATATAAGACTTTAACAGTAAGTTGATCATTATGAAAAGATAATTTTCGCTTTGTTCCGCCTTTTTACAAAAATTTATTTTGAATATACCTCTGTATATATAAACTGCTCGGAATTCCAATCATGTAAAAAACTCATATAGGCTCAGGGAAGGTACCCCTAAATACTAATTAATTTGAATTATTTTTGTATTACTTTATATTCTACCAAGTTTTATTAAGATTGGTCAACTTTTGTGTCTACCTCCCATACAAAATTATGTAAAAATTTAATATAGGTCCAACGGAGGCACCACTGAGGACTAACTGATTTTAACCATTTTTGGTATTTTTCTTAGTTAGCTTAAACTTACTAAGCATATTAAATTGCATTATTATAGGAGCACTCCTTCTATTTATTTCAAAATTTGTATGAAAGCAAAGCACTGTGCGACATCACGTCCTGCGATTCACACATTTAAATGAACTATTTGCCTTAATCCGAATCATGGTTAAATTTTTCCACATCAGCTTTATATATGCGCACGCTCTGGAAAAAGACAAAGACAATGAGATCAATGAACATTTTACGATAGCCTTGAAGACGCTTATGAGCGCTGCCTAAACCACGACTTAAAGATCATGATTGTTTACTTCAACGCTTACTTACTTACTTACTTAGTTGGCGCTACAACCGTATGTCGGTCTTGGCCTCATCTAAGAATTTGCGCCAGCCATTTCTGTCTTTCGCTTGCTGGCGCCAGTTGGAAATTCCAAGCTTCGTCAGGTTGTCCTCTACTTGGTCTTTCCAACTAAGATGCGTTCGTCCTCTTCTGCATTGACCGCCGCTGGGTACCGAATCGAATGTTTTTTTCACTGAAGCATCGTCTTTCATGCGCTGAACATGACCAAGCCTTCAACGCTTACGTGCGCAAAAAAAACCTATTTTGTTCAACAATTAGAGAGTTTGACTTACTTGGCACAACCTCTGATAATGAAATAAGGCTGAATGACCTCAGAATTATTGAAATTCAAGCACTTCAATATTCATAAGGCCGCCTGATTAAAAAACGCGTAATCAAATTAATCTTGTTTTGATTTAAATATGGCACTCTTACGGTTTATTACACCATTTCCAGTTGTAATTTAGAATAGCTTAATTGAAAATCAGAAATTCCATTTAAAATTCAAAATAACTGATCAACTGATCAATGATCAACTGTTCGACAACATAACAATTTTGTCGAGCAAAATACGGGACAAAATGTCCAAATAGTCTAGCTTCAATGGCCGACTAAAAAACTTCTGTCCTAATTGGCTGAAGTGCAGAAATCACTACGCACCAAAATACGCACAACTTTAGACTAGAAACCTGCCGTACTGCAAACGTATCGGATGCACTCAACAATCATAAAGTAGAGCTTGGAAACTTGCAAGAGATTGCCTCAAGTTTGAAGGAAAAAACGGATCATGTAGATAAGCTAACCGAGTTTATTGCCAAACGTTTTGGAGCTGCAAAAGCATGCTCAACAGTATGTTGAACGCTACAAAGCTATTGTCAGCGCTCATCTATAATACTGCAAGGCCGTTATTTACGCTCATGAGCTCAAAGAGGCTACCCACAATACCATCACCCGTTTCTTTGCATACAAATCGGGGTCGTTACCCAGAATAGTAGCTAGGAAATG
Organism: Dichetophora obliterata; assembly: GCA_963920525.1. Taxonomy (NCBI): domain Eukaryota; kingdom Metazoa; phylum Arthropoda; class Insecta; order Diptera; family Sciomyzidae; genus Dichetophora; species Dichetophora obliterata. The sequence goes on along the minus strand of OY986437.1, from coordinate 217,632,709 downwards.
GTAGGTAATACTAACATAGTTACGGTACTACTCGACAAAATTTAAAACAGAATATTTTGATTTGTATATATCATTAATGATAGTTCTATTATATTCCTATTCCTATTTTTCTAATGATATTTAAGTAATTTTTTTTTTTTTTTTTTTTGTATATTGAAAAGTTTTCATTTCCACTTCAAATAGATCCTTTAAGTTTCTTTATACTAAAATTTTGACTCTCTGAAAAAATGTCTATGTTTCAGCATCATGTTTCCAAATAGCGTATATATTTCTTAAGCGGCTTTTATGCACGATAACTGCAGTTTCAAAATTAACTACATTGCCTGGAAGATGAAATTAAGTGTCTTTTAAAGCAAGCGGCATTTCGATAAAAACTTTTTCCACATTCAAATTTTTAGTATTTTTTTTTTTGCTAAATAAATATAACTAAAGGCTGCCGACAACTTTCAAAAGCAATCAACAGAAGTTTCCATTAACAATATAATTCAAAGCCATTTAAATACTCACTCGCAGCATTTCGCAGCATTCATTTTCGAGCGCATCAATAACGCAAAAGAAAGTTTTCCATACCTAAGGGTTGAAGTTTTTCGGGTAGAGCTTAAAAAAAAAACTAAAAATTCAATAGAATGCAACCCGTCGCTTCTTTTGCTGCGTTTGATTTTAGTATTTCGATTTCCGGCTGCACCAGGGTACCTGTTTCTGGCAACTTTTACACAAATAATGAATTTCCCTTTAAAATATAGATAGAAGTGGCCAGATCAGCGGATTTTTCACAAAATCTGCGGATTTAAGAATTCAAAATCGAATAAAAACTTCGCCTACCTCTCATACAAAGTGGCGTCATGAAAGTAGCATAACCTTATATAACCTTATATAAGTTGCCAGATCAGCGGATTTGTCACAAAATCTGCGAATTTAAGAATTTAAAATCGAATAAAAATAGCATAACCTTATTGAATTCCATACAAATTTTTATAGTGACTGAATAGTTAACACAAAATACTCAATATTTGTCACAAAGTTCAAGAACTTCTCACCTTCAAAGAGTTTGTAAAAAGCTCAAGAATTTCAATAAATAATATTGTTCAAAGCTACGATAGAGAGGAAGATGGCGCACTCAGTTTTTTGTCTCTTACGCCTGAATTCAATGTAACACCAATTTAAAAATTTCTTCAGTACTAAGATATGATTAAGAATGAAAAAATATTGTATATTTCATATGCTCAAAAAGCTTAAGATTTACATTACCATACTAGTGGAATAAAAATATACTTTTTAAAAGTTTCAGGACATGTGATAATCACTCCTAGAAAAATAAGAAGTGTAGATGTTCTTAGCAAAAACTGTTAAAACTGTTATTCTGCTGATAATTTGATTATATCTTTTATGCGCGTTGAACGATTTTGATTTTGAAGTGTTTTTAATAAAAAATGTTAAATGTTTTAATATCTTAAAAATCAATTTCATAGCTCTGAAGGCATAAAGTATTGAAATACAAGGCCTTGAAAGTATTTAAAATATTTTTAAAACTTTGCACAATACGCATTTTCGAATCCAGTAACTTTTTTTCGCACCTGTATTATCGGAATTTTTGCTTGAGATAAAAAAACTTTTTGAAAATGCAAGAGAGTATAAGATAGTTATCCGGTTTCAAAAATACATTTTATGCAAAATTTTAAATATTTTTCCGTTTGTAAAGCAAATTTATTTAAAATTATAGGATTATATCGACCCCTTTTGCGCGAAAATATCGTATGTGTCAATTTTTTTCAAAATCTTCTCTTTGATGCAAATGTTTACTACACTATAAATATTTTAACTGAAATCCTTAAAGTAAATTAGTTATTTATCTAAGCACATATAAAAAAAATCTCTTCTGTAAAATTTGATTTTTGGAACATACGATAATTTCGTGCAAGTGGAAGTTTTTATCTCTTATATCTCTCCGATACAAGCGATAAAAACATCATATATTTTCAATTCAAACATTTAAAGACTTAAGAAAAACTTAAATTTAATTAACAATCCAGAATTGACTATAGCGCTCGTATCTACTGCACCATTTTAATGTTCCCAAGTGTAATGATTAAAACACTGGCGTACTCGATTTTTTTTTTCTCCAAGTGCATTGTTTTTGATAAACGATAACAATTTGCAAATTGCGTTTTTAATTTTTTGAAAATGGTTAAAACCAGTGCACAGTAAAATGATTTATACAAATTTGAGAGAAAAAAATTATTTAGTTTACTTTTATAGTCGTTTCTGGTATTTAAGGCATATCAAATAACAAAAAAGGGCTTTTAGATCGTTGAACAAGATTTCTTTCAACTTGTTCGGAGTTTAGGAAAATGTTAAAAACTTTTATTTTTACTCATTTTTTTATAACCGCAGTATTCAGAAAAATTAAATTTTACCCATTTTTACCTTGATATTTTTTAATAACAAAAAATAGGTAAAAACAAATATTAATTTCAAGGTTAGCGTACTTTTTTTAACACGACCTGCTTTAAAAAAATTTTAATTCTTATTTGACTATTTTCCCTAAGAATGTCGTTATGTTCCATTATGCAGCGCTTTAAAACAACTTTAAAATTAAAAGATGTTGAAGGAACGCTATGTTACTCACGTGTCATCAAATTATGTGAAGGTTTTATAGAAATTATTTTTAAGGTCCTTCACAAAATTTGGAAGAAATTATAGCTTCAAAACTGTCAAACACAATAGTTAAACACGAAGACGAAAACACTGAGTATGCAATCTTAATCAGTGTCATTGATTTACATAAACAAGAAGATCTTTTCAACTTTTTGATCTCAAAGAATCCTTTTTTTAATCAGTATCAACAAAAAATGTAGGTTTTTAAAACATTTCAATAAAAAAATTTGATCTGATAGAAAAGATGGTGTCATTGTCTCAGATGATATCATGGATAGTAAAAATGAAAAGACTTAGGATTTTTTTTTCTAATTTCTGAGTATTTTGCTTTATTGATTTTTGTCATTTTAGCGGATTTTTTATCAGCAATTGCTGGCAACACTGAGCACCCAATCGACTACATCGGCTGCAAGAGCCTTCAGTCTTCTGACTCAAGCGTACGTAATCGACATTGAAAATGTTTGTCGAACTTGAAAATTATTCGATTAAGTGCATTACCGGCTAGACATGGATAGGCGAGAGGATATGCTGGAATAAACAGTGTCACCCACACAAATACACACACAACTGCACAAAGAAAACAACATCATGTTGTACTACTACTAGCACTAAGCTGTAAAATAAAATAAAATCCATCCCAACTTAACAACTACACTTTCCCAGACTTTTTCCACTTGCCAGTTCGTTAGATGTAGTTCAGCGTGTTGTTACTGGAATTTCCTAAGAAAATTCTGCAGGCAGCAGACAAACACACAAATATATGATATCTCCTAGCTTTGGAGTAAGCTATGCAAATATGCTAATAGTTGGGTTATGTCGAAATTGATGATGGCGACAGCGACAGCGATATGAGCTGAGGTTAAGCTGGAACGTAAAACGGGTATATCGTAGAGTTGCCTGCCAGGATAAACGGCTAGGCTTTGTACGTGCCACAGCATGGCATACCAAGTCGCCGCCATATCGTTCCTTAAGATGGGTTCTATAGTATACATGTACTAACATTTCGCTTTATTTGATGAGCATTTAAAAGCAAGACAATTTACAAAGTTGTTTTAGAAACGCTTTTGTGAAGGTGTTAAAGAGATTTTCGAAATGGATTTTCGTAGAAAAATATAGCAGAAGTAGAAGGAAAGCAAAACCATTCAGACAAGATTAAGTGCTAAAATGACTTAATTTGTAAAAACATAAATAGACCTTCGAAATGTATTGGAAAAAAACTTTATATTTACATTGAAAAAAATTTTCTAAGACATATGTCGTCACCGAAGTTCCAAGTAGGCGGCCGCACCGTGAATCGTCTTTATACAAACGTTGCACAGTGGGGTATTGAACCCTGAAAATACGTGTCATTCACCTAGAAGAGGAAGGGAACTTTTGACTTTTTTTTAGTTATAATGGGTCAAAATAATAAAACTTTAAATTTATTTCACATTTTTTTTGTTTATACACTAGGAGCCTTGTTTAAGAAATGGTTAGCAACCGGTTTTTTGTTCCTTTGCGTCTAAAAATATTTCCCTTATTTTTTTACAATAACAATAATACATATCGCTCGAAGCTTGAAGTTTACACAGAACCAATGCAACTGAATGATCATTATACAATAGTTTTCTCACCCCCCCCCCCCTCCACTGAAACTTTACAAAATTATTTTTGGATTAACGTTCAATTAATAAATTTTCCAACGGTACTTTAAACTTAAGATTCGGTTAAGAATTGTTTGAGATATGAGCCTTAGTATACATCGAATTTCGACGTTTGTACATATTTTTGTCAATATTGTGCACTTTGTAACTCCGCGAAAAATCACGTAAAATTTTTTTCCTCCATATTATTTTTTTTATTTTCGTCTGTGACGCTCCATACCGTGTCATAACGGGCGATAGTCATACCGCGAGGCCGGTACGTTCAAAATGGAATTGCTGTTTTTTTTCTCATATATAATTTTTTTAATTTTGTAAAGTTGTTCCAAGTTTTGTAAACCTTTTTTTATGTATTTTTAATATATAGAAACAAAATAAAGTGGTGCTGAAGGAAAACAAACAAAATATATTTTCTCCATGCAAATAACGAACAGTCTAATACACTCAAAAAAAGTTTGACTTTAAAATAAAAAACAGAGTTTTGAAGCACGCTTTGTTTGGGGGTCAAAACTACCACCAAAATAATTTTTTCACATTTTTGCGAATACAACCTCCAGAACATATTAAAATACACTTCCTGGTTGAATGATTTGCATAAAATCCAAAATCATCGACAAATTTAACATGTAGGCCCGAAAAACTGGTTTTTCGAGTTTTCAAAAATCGTAGGGAGTTGTGAAGCATGACTAAAAATCGCAGAAAATAGCATTTTTGGTGAAAAATCCTTATAGGGATCTGCGAAATTGACAAATTATTATGTATTCGAATTAAGAAAATGGAAAAAATTAAAATTTTGAAGTTTTATCCTAGTTTTTGTAGTTTTCTCATAGTTTTCATATAGTTTTACTACTTTTCTTATAGTTTTCGCATAGTTTTCAAAGTTTTCTTATAGAACTCAATGCTTCCTAATAGATTTTATAATTTTCTTATATTTTTAATATTTGTCAACTCTTCGAGTTGAAAACTATATTCTTCATAAGGGAAAACACAGAAAAATAACAAAATTTATTGAAAAAAGGACTTGAAATTGCACTTAAGATTCGAATTTTTTACGAACAGTCCGTAATACGCATGTAAAATACGATTTCTGATTGACATCTGTCATATTTGCCGTGCTTCACATCTCCCCACCTGATGTGCTTCATTTCTTTCCATTCGGTACTATTTTAAAATTGCCACCTCGTTAGTAACACATCGAATGTTTTTGCATAAATCCTTTTGAACTTCGGGAGCCTTATCATTTTTGATTATTTTGTGTGTGCTCACCTCTTCGATTCGGTTGAAAATCTTTATGTAAATGCCACACAAACGAATGCTCAAAAAACTTTTCGAACAAAATGTTGAGAGATACGAAAAAAGTGTGCTACCGGGACGAGTGCTTGTACAAAACTGAGACATTAGGTGAAAAAATTTTGACAGTAGGTAGAAGCTATCAAAACCACTGTTAAGCGGCATCTATGGCCATGCCTCGCAACTACCCATGCTTCAAAACTACCCACTGTCCCCTATTAAATTTGCATCACTTTACTTTCATTCAATATATCGTCGTTGCGTCTACAAAAATGGTTATGTGATTTTTGTAAATTTTTTTATTGCATATTTTATTAACACTATCTATCGCCTATATTTCGGCATTTGATCTCTTTTTGTTTAGATCTCTTTTGGTTTAGAAGTGATCAAAACAGCTATGTGCTTGCAATACTAGAAACGCTCTGAAAAAAATCAGTTTTTTTGCTCTCCTGAAAAGTTTCTTAAAAACACAGAACCATTTTTGTAGGCGCAGCCACGATATAAAAATTTATATTTCCGTTAAATTCGTTAGAACAATTAATTGTCCTAACTTTGACCTTAAGCTCGATAAACGATTTAACAACTATCAAACAACTAGAATTTGTATTTAAAATCAAGTATGATTTAAACTATCAAACATTTAGAATTTGTATTTAAATCATATAAAGTCAACATAATAAAGTCAACATAATTTATATTTCCGACAAAAGGTTTAATACAAAGTTTTTCTTTAAAGCAATAGTTTTTCTTTTTTGTAAAAATCATTTTGAAACAAGCGCGTTGGAAGCGAATTTCATCTGGGGGGGCAGTACAAATGGTGGTGCAAAAAAAGTTCACCAAAATTTCTTCAAAGAAAGAAACATGAATGTGAATAAAAAAATTTTTTATTTTAGTTTAAAATAAAAAAAATATAAAAATATATAAAAAATATTAAAATTTCATTATTTTTAAAAATTCTTCCAATTTCAATGTTAGAGATCATTCTTTAAAATGTCTTTCATATGGTAATATGAAAATATAAGAAATAATGGTTGCTTTTAAAAAGCAAGACTAGGTATATCTTTACATAGTTTAAATGCAATAAGGTACAAAAAGTTATATCAATTTAAATTATTCCAAAATGTTTCTTTCTGTCCTTGCGAGAAACAAACTCTCTCACCACCTCCATCGAATTCAATTCTTCGGTTTTATCTTTGTGAATGTGTATAAGTGCCGCATTAGTGAGTCGTTTCTGTGTCATAGTTGCTGGAAGATACGTTTTAAGTCGTCTTAGTGCACTAAAAAACGCTCAGATGAAGCAGCTGATGCAGGCACAGTCAAAAGCAAAGCAATAAGTTTTTCAATTTAATTGAATAGTTTTTTTAAAGTACCCGAATTTTTTGCAAATTGGGATACAATGCCACTACAATTTGAAGGTATTTGGCCATGCAATTGCTTCAGCATTTTAAGTCATCTGCATAAAGATCTAGTTTTGTTTTTAGATTTTGTTCAGAAGGCACTTTTCCGTTGAAGGCTTCGATTACAATATTACAGTATTAAGCTACATACTTAAGGGTGCTTTTAAACTGAAGTGGTGGGTTTGCAGTAGAAACTCTACATTTTGTTCTATCTTTTTGCAAACATAGAGAAAGAAAATGGTTATCCGCAAGCATGCTTATGAAGAAGATAGAAAGAAGAGGAAAATATATAATACAAAAATATTATCGTTGTAAAAAAAACTGATATTTTGAATAACTTTTGAAGTTTTCTTTTTAAATTGTTTAACCAGCTAAAAAAGTGGGGGGCAAGGAGGCAGTTGCTTCCGACGCCAATGTTTTGAAATGAAATTAAAAAAGTACTAAAAACACAACAAGTTTTTAAATCGCAAAATTATTTCCTTCTTGGTAAATTTTTACACAAGAAAAAATTTTTTTAATTCTATTCTTTTTAAATTCAATATATTCAGTTTCTTCAATAATAACTATATTCTTGATTTGAAAGAAAGATTTCTTGGTTGAATAATGATAGTCCTTTTTGTTTTGACAAATTTGTAATTTTGTTACAAAAACATTTATTTCTTACATAACTCTCTTTTCTTTTCTTTTATTTTCTTTTCTAAAATACTCCGTTTTGTTTCAAAAATAATTTTATTTTTTATTTCAACTAAAAATTTACATTTGAAATGAAAATAATATTCCATGGCGCTAAGACAAGTAATATTTTCTTACAAATAGAGTAAATTTTCTTTGATTTTGGATTGCTTTTTTCTCAGTGTATTATAGATTTTTTTGAGTTTTTATGCTAAAAATCAATATCAGGAATTGTATAAAATATTTAAATAAAAATAAATCTTTATAAAAGAAACTTTTATTTATTGCATTGAAATATGCTAAACTAATTATTTGCTTACCTTATATGCCTCTCTTTTAAATCGAAGATAAGACTTTATAAAAAAGTATAATTTATAATTTTTTTTTCATTTTAAATAAAAATAAATCTGTGGTCAAAACCACTAAGCACTTAAGTCAAAAATTGTTGTTTCGAGTAATCTCGTTTTAAAGTTTTCAATCGTCATATAAGTTATATGAAAGGGTCTATTGTTTTTGTGTCATAACTTTGGCTATGGTCATGCTAGAAGCTACAGATTGTATGTGTTTATAAAGCTATACGCTTGGAAAAAATCTACATCAATAACTCAGTTCTGTCAGCTTAAGTGCTTGACCATAGAAATAATAAATAATTTAATAATAAATAATAATAAATAAATAAAAATAAAAAAGAAACAAACACTTCTGAAAATGGAAAATTTTTTTCACAAAGATGGGCAAGTGTGGAAAAGATTTTATGCTCTCATTAGCGGAAGATTACAACTAATGATTTATGAAAGAAATTTACAGATTTTTATGAGTATTTTTTTAAGAGCTTTGAAATTTTTATAAAAAAATTTTTGAAGCAAAGCTTTTTACGCCTCGTTTTGTGATTTGCTTGAGTGAAATCTGAAAAACGACACTTTTTTCCATACACCTTTTTCTTAGAATTGTTGTTGTTTTTTTACTTGCGTCTATTGCAACAGAGTATATAAAATTAAAAATATTTCTTTGCGTAAAGTAAGCAGCGAGAATCGAGTTCGCACCCTCTCGATCGAGAGTTCTACACACTTACTACTACAACAAAAGCCTTCATGTTAATAATGATGTGATTTATTGAATATTAACCCGTCAATTCCCATGCTTCTGTCTGATCGCAGAATGTTATTTTTTTGGTGTTAATTGACGTGTTTAGATATTTAAAACATGAAAAATAAGAAAAAAATGTACATCCCTTATTTTTTTTATAAGGGGGTGTCACCTACAGGTGACAGTGGGCGTAATTTATACTTATAACTTAATATGGTAATAAGAAGAATGCGACTTATTTCTATTACAAGTACATTTCTATTGCAAGTTACATTCAATGACAAAAATTTGCAAAAACAAGTATTACAATACTTACCCTTTTGGCATTTTTATAACAAAAAAAAGTTTCAAAACCACTTCGACGCATAAAAATTTCAAAATTGTTTGAGAAAAATGAATATTTTGACAGATGTTGTATGTATCAGGATTGCAAAAAAAAATATAAATACTACCGTGTGTTTACTTTATAGTAGTAGTAAATTGTTTTCTCATTTTTTTTGTTTTATAGGATAAATAAATTCTTCAATCTCTGTCACCTACAGGTGTCACTGGGAATTGACGAGTTAAGTATTAACTGAAACTATGTTGCAGTAAATGACAGGCATTTATTAAAGAGATTGTGCATAAGCTATCCTACATATTCTATTGTGAATGCGTGAAGCTATACTACGTTTCTATGGCGAGTTAAGTCGGGGTTGACTCGGGATTAACTTCCCATGGAAACGCAAGTTGAGTTGAATTTCGTCAAATCCACAAAACTCCACGAAACTTTTTAGATTTAACTGAGTTAGTTTGGATGCGTTCAGAATATGAAACAGTTTTTCCAACTGTTGAACGAGGTTTTATTGATTAATTGTTATTTTATTTTATTTCTGTCACTACACTGACATAAAATGTAACAAACCATTCAAAGTAACGGAATACACAAAGTAGCGGAAACTAATACTGATTAAAGACTCAATATGTTTAGTAAATTTTGTACCTTCTGAACGCACACATTTATACTAAGAAAAAATGGCGAATAGAATGGCCGAAGTCCAATTCGATTCAATGGCCGCATTCCTGCCGAAAAAGTGGTCAGGTAGCGAAGTAGCATAAAGTGATACTTTTTGCTGAATGGGTTTTTTTGCAAAATGTCAAACGGCCAACAGCTGTTCGCCATTCGTTGTTTTTTTTTTAACATCTAAAATTTGTTTATACCATTGTGCATTCGTTTCACACAAGAAATCATTAATTAACAGCTTTATTGAAGAATGATAGAATAATCTTCTAATAATTAGTAATTATCTATTTTCACTTCACAGCATAACTTCAGCAACAATTAACAATTTGCAGCCATATTTTTTTAGCTGTCAAAATGAAAAGAGCATAAGCAGCTCAACCAAAGTAGCATACAATTTACCAAGATGGCGACCGCCCGAAAGTTGTGGAATAACTACGTAGCAAATTTTCCGCTGAATGGAGCCAATGTTGCGCATGGAAACACTATCGAGCTAGAAACGTCATTTTGTCAACTTGACGAAAACCCAACTCAGGCTCAATTCGCCATGGAAACGCAGTAAAAAGCACTGGGCATTAGCTATCCAAACAACAAAATTAGCAAAGTTCCATTGAATGGGTTGAAAATTATCACAAGATGCCAATTGTTTAAGGTGTCGATTTTAATTGCGAGTTCAGACATGAATGTTCATAGGCACTTAAGGCAAACCGGTGGGCTAGCGCTCGAAAATTTAGGTATTTTTAGGATTTTTTTAAAAAGTTAAAATATAGAACAACTGATATGGTTCAAAATGGCACTCAATGAGACGCTCTCAAGGAGCAGGGGCATGGGCGTTGTTGTAGATTTTGACTTTTCTATTTATCTGAAAAATAAAAACCAAAAATATTATTAAGCACTATGAGAGCACTATAGTGTGGACCTTATTTAAAAAAGACCTCCCCAAGGGCTCAAACTGTTGTAATTGATGATAAATTATATGATGATGATCAAATCAGCGCACCAAGATTAGTCGAAAATAATACAAATATTGACGGGAAAATCCAAAAATTAAAAATTTTTCCCCTTGAGTTATTCAAGTAATTTGAGGTGATACCCTTATTAAACTGAACATTTTTTGGAAAAAACAAAAAAATCTTAACTGTTTCCTTTTTTCAAATGGAATTGCAAATGAAACTATTAAAAAAAAATTTTTTTTCATGGTCCACTCTAGTGCACTCGAAAAAAATATATGAAAAATTCACAGAATGACACGCTATTGAAAATAAAGTTCTTGAAACAGCTTGTTTTTTTAAAGTTATTAAGTTTAAAATATACGATGTTTTTAAATAAAACTTTGATTCTAGTTACAGCGATAGCCACTGATGTTATGAATAGCATATTTAAATTTCAGATGATTCGGCTGAATAGTGTTGGTTTTTCTACAACACCATGCCGAAAAAAGTGGTTTCGAGATAAATGAGTATAAAGAAAATTAATCTAGACGCAACACTGGCTGGACACCTACTAAATCGGCTGAAGAAGTGAAAATAACGAGAGAAAGACTATACTTTTGATATATAAAAAAAAACCAATTTCATAAAAATTGTAGGAATTAAACAATGTTGTCTTGATAAATATAATTTGGGAATGATTAGCGATCCAAAAATTTGCACACCACGATTAGGATGGCAAATGTCGATGACATAGCATCTATATAAAATACGTTTGATATTTTATATACTAAACACACAATAATTTCATAAACATTTACAAAAATAATTCAAAATTAATGCAAAATAATAATGTAAGATAATAAAATTTACTGGTGGGAATATTATTTTTGTTTTAGTTAACATTTTTTTTTAGTATTTAAAATTTTTCAAATTAAAATTTTCTTTATTAAAAAACTCATTAAATTATCAAACGTATGAAAATGCGAAAATGCTTCGCTTCTCTCGTGTGTCCAGCGACGCATCTGCTTTTTGCTTAAGAATTAAAAACTATAAAAAATTATGTTCAATATCTATATCGTAACAGCATCGAAATTTTAGTTCGTAAAATACAAATAAAAAACAATATCGAGATCGTTACAATATCGGCATTTTTCTCAATCTCGATATCCTTAACGGTAGTTCGTAATAGTTCGTTTTGTGTCGAAAATAATAATTTTTGTTACGATAACGTTTCAAAAATCGTTAACGATAAAAGTAATAAAATTATTGTCTTTAAACTTGTATCGAAATTTCATCACGATAATATTTTGACATCGAAATGATATAATTTGATTTGCTGGGTACAAATGAAACAAAAAAAATTTGTCATATTTTGTTCCAAATGAAAATTTTTGGACAAAAGAGTACGAAAGAACATAGAATAGAGTTAAAATTCTTCAAATACGTTAGCATTCTTCAACAGAATCATAATTTTAACAGTTTTTGACCACAAATTCAGGCTTACAACTAATCACCTTTTAACACTTGTGTCAACTATTTGATAACTCATCACACAGCTTTGCGCTCCACTCTGCCTTTCCGTCAGTCTGTCCAACTGTCTGCTTGCCCTTACAGGCATATTTAAGGATTATAATGTTTTTCCAAACAAACACCAGATGTTTTTTAGCTTTCACTGCAGCAACAATTTCTCAAGACCCCGCAGCACTGCTATGTTTGGCGTCCGTATGTGTTCGTATGTGTCTGTATAGTTAAGTGGACTGACAAAACGAGCCAACCATACCATGTAATCATGTTTGTCTCTAGACAGCTTTAGTATCAGGCAGACAGACAGGCAGGCAGGCAGACATTTAAAACAAAAACAACAACAAAAGCTTCAACGAGTGGCTATTAATGCGGCATTTTATGCAGAGCCAAAGCACCTCAAATGGTCATTTTTGCCTTACCACATATATACTTGTTGGAACCCACACCCGTTACTTTTTCCTCACCAAACACAGTCAACTCTTGCCTATTGTTTAACGCTCTCCTGATAGGCTTCGTCAGCACGCTCACTTTTGTCATTGTCAACGTGCTAAGTCCTAGCTTGGTTTTAGCTTGCTACGCTTCAGTAAGGCGCATCGAGTGTTGTGGAGTTTTTTTTATTTATGTATATCCTTTGTTTTACCAAACATTTAGCTAGGCTATAGGAAGTCATCTCATTGTCCAGCGCAAAGGTATGTTCGGGTATGAGTGACAATGATGACCATGAAAAGAACATGCTTTGAAACACTTGTAATGAGGCGGTTACATAGCTGCAGACATGTTTCCGAGACAGGAGGCTGTTAAAGGATTTGCTCAGGGACTTTATGATTGCAACTAAACTATCGTTGAAATATAATGCTATTGTTTAAAAACAAGTAGTAATTATTAAATTTTTATAAAAGTTTTTTAGGTAATAAAATTAAGAAGACAAGAAAACTTCATTAGATACAAACATGATTGTGTCTTTTACTTTTTAACAGAAAAAAAAGTAAAAGTGGTAAAAATATGCATAAAATGTAAAATTTTGGAAGGCTCATATCTTCAAAACTACAAAAGAAAATGAGTTTGAGTAAACAGAAATGGCTACTTTTTCAAGTGGTTGAAACTGACCGATGCGTTAAACAGATATGGTCCAACTAACAGAAAAAGAACCGGTATACATATTCTTGCCTATGTCTGAAATATTTTACTTGATAGAAAAAAAACGAATTATAGATTTACATTTAGCACACAAATACATATGGAACAACTTTCGTCCATTTCATTTAAAACATTCACCTGCGCAATCGCGTCAATTTTTTTCTCAAAAATTGACGCTAATCAAGAATATAAATAATTTTCTACATCAGCCACGCTTCTTGTGCGTTACAAACGTTTTCACAATGTTAATATGCTATGATCTTTTCAAGGGTACAATAAAACAGACTTGGAATCAAAATTTATTATTTTGGTTTAAAAATTTGAACTTTTGGTAAAATTGTATATTTTACTTTTTTATAGATTTCGTCTTTAAAAAGTTCTGATTTATAAAGTTCTTTTGTTAATTATTAATTATATTTTGCAATGTTGTTTTATAATTTTTTTTTTTATGTATACATATTTTGTTTTGGCGAGATCTGCGAGTTACAAAAAAAATTAAAAACTTCTTTTATAGTTTTTAATTATAATTCAAATATAGTATCTTAAGTTTAATTTTGACTTCATTTAGAGCATGCATGCAAAATAAACAAACGGAATAGCAAGCGACCGCAAGCTGTTCTCTATAAAATCTCTATAAATCCCGTCATTTATTTTTCTTACCTCAGAGATGCTATTTCTTCACGTATTAAAGCTACTTTTAAAGTCTTGGAAAAGTACACCAGTGCAATGCAAAAAATGGTAAGATAGGAAGATACAGGAAATATACAATTTTATTAACTTTATTGGAATGGAACTACTCCAAGTCGTTCCAACAACAAATATATAATTTTACCAAAAGGATTAATTTTTAAACCAAAATAAAACTTGTGTGTTAAGTCTGTTAAACAGTGAAAAGTGATTTTGCGATTGCGCAAGTGATTGTTTTAAATCAAATGGAGTTTGATATTTATATTTCAGATTGTGCATGCAGAATTGTGGCGTGCATTTCAAAATTTGCACATTTACAGCAAAATTTGCTATGAGCGCATTTAATATGCGGAAAGAAGCTATTTTGTATATTTTTAGGGCTTATTGTTTGACTTCATAAGTCATATATCAATCCAATCTGGAAAGAATCAACACTGGCAGCCATTATTTAAAATTGAGTGAGAAAGAGAACCTACAGCTTTAAAGCAGTATTGTTATCTGTTTTTATTTCTTTGCGGTGAGGTTAATCTACATTAACTATCTTAATGTTTTTGTGAATTATTCATTTGAAGCTTTTGTGTTCTATTTTTTGTTTTTATGTTCATAATATTTTAGAACGTAATTTTACTTTTTAATCTTAAAGAAGTAAATCTTAAAGAAGTAAATCGGAAATAGTAAAAAATTAGTAAAATTTTTATAAGGGTTTGTTTCTACAGTTCACAAAATAAAAAAAGAAGTGCTGCTAAGCTTTTTTGAAGGAACCGCTTCATTTTCTCGCAAAGCTTTGATGTCGTCGTTGTGTTAGTTTGTATGGTTACTGTCGGCAACTGTACTAAAAATGGGTTTCAACGCCCCCTATTACCGACCCCATATCAATGAAAATGTTTTATTTCAGACGGTTTTGGTCGTATAAAAGACTTAAATTTGGCAATTTAGTTTGTATGGTCAGAAACTGCAGTAAAAATTTCAAGCTATATTTCAAGCAGTTTTGGTCGCATAAGACTAAAATTTGGTACTCAAGTTTGTATGGTTACTTTTGGCAACTGTACTAAAAATGGACATTATCGCTATATAACCACGCCCACTTTTTGAGATATCATTAAAATTGACTACTGGGTCTATTGAGCTAAAATTTTGGCTTAGTTTGGTTACTGTCAGCAACTGTACTAAAAATTGGTTTTCACGCCCCATTTTACCGCCCACAAACCAATTAAAATATTTTATTTAAACGGTTTGGGTCGTATTAGACAAAAGTTTTTTAATTTAGTTCATATTTACTGAGGTTACTCTCGGCAAGTGCACTAAAAATGGCCCTGTCCCACTTTAGTTAAACTCACTTTTCGGGGGACAGCGTGGAGTGAAGCAAAACGCGCCAGGTTTAAGCTTAATTGATCTAAAATTTTTACAGTCGATTTGTTTCGAGTACGAGATGGTTTAAGGGAAATAATTTAGCCGCACCGTTTACAAATCAACAAAAATGCAAATTTCGCTCGGTTTTGATCGTATGAGACAAAAATTTGGTAATTTAGTTCATAAGGTTCATATTTCTTGACATTTTCGTATATGGCAGTAAGGCTGTCTGTGGCAGGACAACGTCTGTCGCCGAATACTAGTAAAAACATAAAAATTAAAGTATTTGTTCGACGTCGTCTGCTCAATAAGTCGTTTTTGATAGCGAGCGCGAATTCAAGAATAAGGGTGAATACCTCCTTTTATTTGACTTCGCTTAGTTTTTGGACCACCTCTTTAAGATAACAAAAAGTTTCGCCGTTTACATTCAAATTTTTTCAATTGTTTTATGTCATACTTATATAATGCGCCGATTTGTTAGAAGCTTCACTTAAGGGTGGGGTAAGGTTTTCTTAGAGGAAGAGATCCATATTTTTCTAAAAAAACTTTTGGGCGATCTTCACCACCGTATGCAATTTTTAAAGTCCATATTTACTTTTACTTTAAGGCATATGTAGTTTTTCTTACAAAGCATTTTGAGATCGTGATTTTTTACGGTTTTTCTTAAAAACAACTTTGTCTTTGAAGGGAGAGAAAGACATCCTAATTTTTTCAATAAAATTTTTTGGGAGATCTTTATCACCCTATGCAACTTTTGAGACCTCTTAGAATACAATATAAATTTTTAGCTACCCCCTCTTGTACATAGTCCAGATAAACAGTTATGCGAACCGTACACGGAGAGAAATGTTCGCACAGTTGTTGCCTTATAAGCATAATTTAAGCAAAAACTAATCACAATAAACAGCCAATATTCACATTGCATACTAAATGCTTAGAAAAGCATAACATATGATTATTGATGTGTATAACTTATTCGCATCGATAGTATAATTTATGTGAAAAATATGCATAAATTTAAGTTACTTAAATTAAGCATAGACTTAAACTTAAGTTACACTATGCGCTTCGAAAAGAGTGCGCATCTACTGGGTTCCTAGCCACCAGGGCATTGAGGGAAACGAGATGGCAGACGGTTTAGCGAAGGAAGGCGCCGGCTGGAATCAGAACTCGCAGAACATGTACTTACTCCGCTACAAGAGTTGTACAGGAACCTCGAAAGTAGAGCCACACTAGCAGTGAACCGTAGATGGAGAAATACGACAACGTGCAAAATCTCGAAAATCATGTGCAATGCACAATGCGAAAAACGAACTCTGTTCATCTTGGCACGCCCGCGCAAAGATTGCAGGTCACTAGTGGGCTCACTGGTCACTGCATGACGGCAGCCCACGCGAGGAAGCTTGGCATCACCACGGATGACAACTGCAGGAAGTGCAAAGAACTGGGCACAGTGGAGACCCTGGAGCACCTACTATGCACATGCCCCGCCCTACTTATATCGAGACTAAAATACCTAGGCTCATCGACGTTCCCGTCACTTAAAGATGTAGCCAGGGTGTCTCTAGAATACCTCCTAAGGTTTGCGAACTAAACGCAAATCTTTAAAGGCTTTTAAAACAAACACAAAGGTTCCTTTTGTTCGCTACCGGTACCACTAAGGACCTGAATTGGTCTATGTGAGCCTAACGAAGGCATCCGGTCTAACCTAACCTAACCTAAGTTACTTACCATAAATTACACGCAAGATAGTCACAACCTAAGCATAGAATGCGTATAGCTTATGGATTAGGTACGTTAACTTATGCATAAAATGTGTATAACTTATGCATAGAATGCGAGTCGCTTATACGTGCGAAGCACATAACATATGCAGTAAATATGCGTGTTTTATGGTCCCCTTGTGCACTAGTTGTGGTTGTTAGTACCTGTTCCAATTCGCTTCTATTCCATCTTAAATTGGTTGAAATTTAAAACATCAATTGTCAAAATTTTAATCAGCAGATGAAAAGGTTGCAAACAGGCACAGTCCCTTACAGCTACAACTCCTTGCTAGTAGAATATAATAAGAAAAAATATACAGGATAAAATATGAATGCATATTTTATTTTTTGTAAAAGGTGTTTATAATAAGTGTTTTACAATTTTTGCTTACATTTTTATATAACTCTTTGAATAAAACATTTTTTTCCGTTAAAAAAAGAAAAGTCTATAAATGGTAAGATGTTATCTAAATCTTTACTTTCAATATGCATAAAGCTTTCTAATGGATTTCCTATCACATATACCGAGAAATCAATGATTTATAAAAATTGAATCTTTAAAAAGAATTAAATATCCTAATTAAAAAATTCTTCCTTTAAAATCAATAGATTTGTATCGGAGTATTTGTTTATTAGTTAGAAACGGCAGTACATTTTTAATGCGATAGTCAAAGTAGGAATATGTTGAAGAAACATTGACTTTAACAATCAATTTCAAAGAAGATTTGTTTCCAATAGAAACTCCAAATTCACTCTAGAATAGTGTCGGGCAGCTTTGCACACTTGAGATTGTGTTTGTGCAATAAAATATGTATTCATCTCATTTACAGAACGATCTACGCTTGCGTTTTCCTTGAATATATTATATTATATCTGTGTCGATAAGCAATAATAGCTTAAGTCGATTTAAACGGAACTGAGTTATTGATATAGTTGTGTTTCACGTTTATATCATTATGAGCACACAAAATCTAGAACTTCTAACATGACCTTAGCCAAAGATATGACGCAAAAATGAAAGACCTTTTTATATAACTTATATGGCGATTGAAAACTTTGAAGCAAGATTTTTGGAAACTTTGGTATAAGACTTAAGCTCTTATTGCTCATCGACACAGATATAACGTGAGATTATACTGTATAAAATTTTATGTATGCAAAATTTTATGTATGCAAAAAAAAATAACGGCATAGCGCGGCATCAGAGGTAAAATTAAAAAAATTATGCATTACAAGGCATTACGATTATTTGCATGGCCAATATAAGGTAATTGTGGGCCATGCGATGAAGAAATTAATTAATTATTTAAAAGTTTCATGTCCACATATCATATCATATTGTGATCAGTTCCAAGTACGTAAAATGAAAGCATCTTCCGCTGTCAGTTTGGCCTTTTCAAAACACAATAAGCAACATAAGCACAATAAAACAATTTATTTGTTTTTTACTATTAGCCTGCCTTTTTACATTTCCACCTGCTTATCTGTATTTCATATTATCCCTCTGACGGTCTGTTTCCTTTTGACATTCCGTCCAATACTTATTTATTTAATTTCGCAATACAAATCCGATCAAAAAATATTCCATAATGCCTAGTAAGATTTCTGCAAAAGGCGCCTTAGCACTACTTTGTTTTCAGTGTGAGCTTTAAAGCGCTCATTAATACATACTCAAGATGAGAAAGTATAAGTGTGCAAAGCTGCCCGACACCATCTTTTATATCTTTGTTCTTACTTTCATGCCTCTTGCACCACAAAGCTTTAAGAGGACCTACAGATTTTATAACTGACACATAATGCGTCATGTCTGTGTCGCTTACATTCTGGTGCAAAGAAGCATTTGAAATTTGGTGCTGAGAATGTATGTCCGAAAGGTAGTGAAATTTTGTAATATGTTTCTTATAAGCTGAAAAATCATAAAGTATTGAACTGCAATCTTTATGAAAGTAAACTTATTTAGAATTTTTTTTAAGGAATGCATTAGCTTTAAATGGGTTATTAAAAAAGGGATGGAGTCGCAAATGAAGAATATATATGAAGCCATTAATTTTCTAAAAAACAAAAACTAGTTAAGAATGGATATGAGATCGCTGTACTCGGCTAGTTTACAGTGGTTTGTGTTAATTTCATAAAAAAAAATTCTATAAAATTCTAAAACTGATAATTTTCAAATGGATACTTAAGATTTAAAGCGAACATTAGCTTAAACAAGATATCTACTGCCTCCAAAAATTTTTTAAAGATGTAAGTTATTCCGTTGGTAGCTACAATGAATTCAGCGCTGTTATCAGGCATCATCAGGAGAATTATCATTGGTTGCAGAGTGGTTTTATGACTTACACAAAAATCTCTTCGTTTATAAACAATTACTTCTATTTCATCAACAGAATTCGCTTCCGCAGCAAACGCGCTCCAGGCGTCGCCAATGCTCACCTTTCACACAGCTTCATTGATAACTTTGCTCACTTTCGGTTTAACTGCTGCCAATAAAACGCAGGAAAGGTCGTACAAACGTAGCTCTGAAAACAATTAAATGTTGTTAAGCATACACTTAAAAATATATGTACTAGCTTGCATTAAAAAAGAATATTTACCAGAATTGTCAGACAAATTGTTGAGTATTTCTTTCGCAAGCAGAAATTTAATTTTTTTTAAAGCCTTCAGCAGCTTGTCTTCGGTTAAATTCCACTTCAAAAATAAGGCGTTTGTTTTACTCGGAAATTGTACTTCAAAATCGATTTCAATCTATAAATAAATTGTTAATTAAAATATGCGAATCTAACAATTGAAATAAGGAAAGATGTCCCCACAGGAATTTAAAGGAATTTGGTTCGCACTGGGATTCGCACAAAGAAAATACATGCATACATTTTTTTATAATATTCATAAAATATTGGATGTTTGGATGTATAACTTACCAAAAATGTAGAGAACTGCACAGCGAATTGATAAAATCACAAATATATATAGTTATATATTAGTTTATGTACTTTATTTGTTCTATTTAGACTTTTTTTAATACAGACGAGCACAGGACAGCACTGCACGCGGATAAATTGTAAATGACGCCGAGCCGAGTAGTAATTGACTGATCACGATCCGACACGAAGAAAAATGTTTGCATTATGTATGCATTATTGCGCATGAAAACTGGTAACAAAAGGCATAAGTTGAGCGAAACTTATCATGAATATTGTGAATTGTTTCACAATTCATGAATTAACGCACAAAAAAGTTTGTAATTAAGCTTATCAGAAATCATGCGAAGATAACTCTCATTACGCATTATTTCTGCAAAACTAAATCATGAATTGTGAATTTGTATCACAGTTTATGCGTTGTTATTCATAAATGAATTAAGTGCGAAAATTAAAGTGGTTGTGATTAAGCTTATCATAAACTTTGCGAAGAAAATTTTCTCCGTGTAAGATGAGCAAAGTGCTTTGAAAGCTCGTGCAAGAAATGGATGATTTCCAAAAATTTCCAAAATCTATAATCGTGATACACGTGTAAGGCTTCTGCCATGGTATTCTGCCAAGGCATATTGAACATAAATATTAAAAGAACACATGCCCAGACAACTGTTTTGACAGGAATTCCTGGCGAAAATTCTATCTGTTAAGATGTTCTAATGTTTATCCATCCATTTAACTTAAGAAGAACTAACGAATTTTTGCTGTAAAATTTTTGTGGATTTCTATTATTATTATTTATTTTTATTATTATTATTTAATATTTTTTTTTATTCAAGATATTAGTACAATAAGAACAAGTTCTTTTACTATACAAAGCAATAATCTTAAGAGTAAAATATTACAAATGACATTGTTTTTAAATTTAAATTTGACGTTAAGTTTAATATAAGTTTTTAAATGAAGAATAAATATAACTGTATAACTCAGCTTACATTATAATAAGTAAAATTAACAGGAAGTATAGAAGACATTTTAAAATCAAATATATGAAATAAAAGTAAAATAGAAAAAAGGAACGAAGAGGAAAGAGCTGAAGTTTAAAAAGAGAGAATGTTTAAATATATAAAGAAATTAGGAAAAAAAAAACTAAAAATAGCTTGCCTAAAGTTCCCAATTCCATGTATTGATTTTAAGTGATTAGGTAAGGTATTCCATTATCTAATGGCGTTAATGCAGAAGAGTCTAGTAGAGTTTAGAAATTCAAAATTCGGTACTATAAGCATATTACTTCTAGCCGAATGGCAGAACTGTAGTTAATCAAAAAGGTACCGTGGAGTTTTCAAATGAATTAGCTTATAGAGAAAAATACAGTTTCTGGCGTTAATATCGCCTTTAATGCTGCAGCCCGAGAATAGCATTCTTAAACTGCGAAAGATGATCAAATTTTCGATTTCCGTAAACATACCTAGTTGTGTGGTTGAATGCTACTTGTAGCTTATGTTCAGAGCTTGAATCTAATTTGCAATACACATGTTCCGAATAGGTAACTACAGGTAAAATTTGTTGTATTACAAGCTTACGTATGGTTTCTATGGGTGTAAAATCTCTAGACATCCTTAAGTTTCTCACAATGCTATATTTTTTTTTTGTATTATGCTATTCGCATGATCGGTACATGTCATTGTTGAATTAATGTGAAAACCACGACTTACAACATTTGTGACCAGTTTAAGTTTTTTGCACCCTATAAATAGATCTGGAATATTCTCCGGAAAAATTTTTGAGGCTGAGATCGGTAGAACATATGATTTATCCGCATTTAGCTGCAGACCATTATTAATACCCCACTGGTGAATATGGTTGAGATCTTAATTCAGCCTGACACTTAGATCTTCAAAGAGGCCTGCTCTACGGGAAATCTGCAACTGAATGTCATCCGCATAAGCATGCATAAGAGCATATCTGCAGGTTGAAAAAATATCATTTAAAAACAATTAAAACAGCAGAGGACGCAGAATAGATCCCTGGGGCACTCCACTGCTTACCAATTCAAATTGAGAGCACTTATCACCTATTCTTACTCTTGGAAAACTGTTGGACAAGTAGCTTTCTAAAAGACTTACAGCATTATTACAAAACTCATACCAACACTTCAGTTTTTGACAAAGCAGAATGTGATTTACGCTATCAAACGCTTTGGAAAAATCAAGCATGCAGAGTAAAGTAATTAGGCCTTCATCGTATGATTTCCTTATATCATCCAAAACTTTTATGGTAGCGGTTGTGCAGCTATGGCCAGCACGAAGTCCAGACTGTAAAGGAGACAATAAATTACTTATGCTTAAGTATTTTGAGATTTGATCAGCCATTATAGCTTCGCACACTTTAGACAGCGAAGACAGAATACTTATTGGCCTGAAATCGTTGGTATCAGACGCTGACGATTTTTTGGCAACCGGTGGTACTTTGGCTATTTTCCAGGAGTGTGAGAAAGTAGACGTTGTAAAGCAGTGATTAAGTACGCACATACTTGAACAGAGATTGAAGTACGTATGGTAAAATAAGTTTAATAAATTTTATCGAAATACCATCCTCACCGACAGCGTTTGATTTTATTTTCATTATGCACTTGCCAACGTCACTCTCACTCACAGCAGAAAATTGAAAATTTGGTTCAATCAGCATATCAACAATTGTACTGTTTACAGGACTGCTATTATTAGCTAAGAAAAAATTATTTAGAATATCAGGATCCACGTTTTCAGAACCCAAGTTTTTCAGATTCCTCCACACTACTTCAGAAGGTAGCGAGGTATTCAACTTAGCAGAACAATATCTTCTTTTTGATTGCTTTGTTATTAGTACAGCAGCATTTCTAGCTACCCTACAGTTTTCCCAATTTTCAACGAACGGATTCTTTTTCCACTGATGATGCAATTTATTTCTTTTTTTAATATCATTTTTTACATAAGCATTAAACCACGGACACGAAAAATATTTAATAATTATCAGAACTTTCCTCGAACTGGATATGGATCTGAAACCATAAACCAGCGGGTAGCCACGTCTTTATGTCCAATTTTGCACGTCAGAACAAAACCAAGTACAACAAAACCAAAACTACTCATTTACATTTACAAAAATAAAAGAAACCAGAGTGACTACACTACTTTTGCATTCAAAAGGGTTTCAAATCCGAAGAGGGTGAAACAAAAAAATTTATTCCATTTAAAAACGTGCTCAACAAGATTTGAGCTCTTTGTGCCAAGTATCCAGCACATACTTGCTCACACCTTCCGATGATTGGCTTCGTTTTCTAAGCTATGTAAGAAGAACTGTCCAGAAGAACCCAGTCCAGTCGGTTTAGTCCTTTTTCATCCAGTACACTTCATCCAAGCCAAATTTTGACCGCAGGCTTAATTTTTTGCTCTTCTTGCTGCCAATTGCCATATGTACGAGTATGCATGTGTGCGTATGTATGTGTATGTACATGTGTGTGTGTGTGCAGCCACAGCAGCTGCTGCTGATTATGATGATTAGGAGGCGATTATAAGGCAGCAATTTAGCGTATTTTGCTGGAAAAAGGAAACCCGAACGATTGCGTCGAATGTGTGCAGCATGTTGATGGATGAAATAATTTTGGGTTATAAATGGCAGCAGCAGCAACATCTATGTTGCAATCAGTGATGCTGTAATTTTGTGGAAAATTGTGCACTTGCTTGGAAAATATTAAGTCTTGTTTTTGGGTTTCACTTTTTTTATTTTTTATTTTTTTTTTCCCTCAAAATAATGTCCACGTTGCATTGGCAAGCTTAAAATTACGAGGTTCTGTTATATTTGAGGGCTTGTAGAATTTTGTTTTTTACTTTTCGAGAAAACTTAAAACTGTTCTAATTCTCTATCGTTACGCATAGCGCTAGCTTAACGGATTGTATTTGTGTTATGTTTTTGAAAATTCTATCCTGGTGCTGTTACTTATTTTATTTTTTTTTTTCCTACTTCTAGCTGCTTGGCATGAAAGTATATGTTGCAAAATTTTCATCATTGCTGAATCTGCGCACGTTTCTGCGTCTGGTTGGCTGCTTGCTTGCATTGTGATGATTGAGTTATCAGTTTGTTGACTTTTTGGCAAAAATGTCGCAGTTGCAAGAAATGCTCGCTTCCGTCGAAAACCAAAATAACTGCCACAACGTTGCTTAATTTTGAAGTTGTACAAAAGTTTAAAATTGAATAAGCCAAAACTTTTAACAAACCTTCAAGTTTAAGCAAAATAAATATTAAAACAGGTTGACTAAAAGTAGGCAACATAAAGTTGCAATTGTATTTGTATTTTTGTTTGGGCAACAAAAATGTTGGCATTTACTTAAAATTTAAAGATACTGAGTTGAATATATTAAAATATTTTTGTGTAATTTATTTTTTTATATTGCGGTTAAGTAAATTTTTTTTTTACCTAAACTGATGTGGTAAAATAAACAATCAAATTACATTGTTTAGATATGTAAGATACTTCAGCAGAAAACATATTCTAAAATCTGCCTTCATTTAACCGCTTTTGCCTAAAATCACTCTTAAGAGTACTTTTTAGAGTAACAGAATCTAAGAACTTCTTTGTGTTACACGGTTAGAAATCTAAGAATAACTGCATTATTCTGTATCACGAACATGCACACCAACGATGAGAAAGACACGAGAAGCAATATTTTCTTCCATACAAAATTGTATTGCTTCTCGTGTCTTTCTCATCGTTGGTGTGCATGTTCGTGATACAGAATAATGCAGTAAATTTGAATACAAAAAGTATTAAATTTAATACTTCTCAATACAATATTTAATATTTTAATATTTTGTTTTACATTTTACTACAATTCAAATATTACGTCATTGAATCAATAAAGCATTTAATTTTGGAATCAATTCAATACTTTGGTGAATATTGTGTTTAATGTTTAAGACATGCTGTATTATATTTCTTTACAAGTTTTAATTAAATTTTAATACAGATCAAATATTACGCACTTTTGAGGCTTAAAATCTAAAAACCGTTTGTTTTTGATAGGTTATTAAGTGTAAAGTATATGATGATTTTAATAGCACATTAAAATTTCAGTTTACTCGGCTAAATAGTTTTTCTTTTTTCTTAAACACTATGCTGAAATAAGTAGTTTCGAGATAAATGAGTATCACGAGAATGAATGTAGACAAAACACTGTGGCAGCGGAAATAACTTTATTATCCTTACAAAAATTTAACAGAATATTCACGAAAGACTATAATTTTGACATATAAAAAATACAAAAAATCGATTTCATGAAAATTCTAAACCACTGGCCTGCCTGCCTTAACGCTTAAGATGTTTTAGTTTTTTTTTATAGCTGCATATGTACTTCATTATATATTTTTTCATCCGTTTTGAATTAAAAACCAAATTGATTTTGTAATTCATTCATGTGAGAATTATGTTTCCGTACTGGATTTTAGTAACTTGCAAGCTGCGAGAACTGATGGAAGTTGGAAAAAGAAATAAGTTGACTGGTTGGTGTAATGCGGTTTGAGACCCGGACAAAAATATCTCCCTTAGCATACGATTCATGCCAGACAGCCTTAAATGATGGTACATTATATAATCGGGACATACAATGCAAAATCTCAACTTGCGACCGTATGGGAGAAGTTCTAATTAATTCAAAAAATATTTGAAGAATTTATTAGCTTAATTTCCTTAAAACCAACATGTATAAATTATCACTGTATTTCTTTATTCATTTTAGAAGTTCGGAATGACTATTTTTGTTTCTTTATTCAGTTTTGATTATCCGAAATATTCTTTTTGTATTTCTTTATTCTTACGGAATATTCCAAACGCGTTCTTTTTATACTATCAACTAAGGTAGAATAAAAAGAATATTCCTTGAGTGTGAGGTTAAATTCGATTGTTTGAAGTAAAATGTCGCTAAATGAAAATTTTTTAGTTTCAATGTTTTAAATTGCTTTGTTGTTTTTTCATTTTTTAAATTTTGTCTTGTGTATTTGTTGTCTTTTATTAATACGAATAATATGTTTCTGGTTTTAACAAAAAAAAATGTTCTTTCTTTTCCAATAATGTTTCTTTATTAATTCTGTTCTGGATAAGCAACAATCTATTCTTTTCGTTCTCTTCTTTATCCCGAATGAATAAAGAAATACACCCAATATAAAAAATGTATATCCTACACTCAAAAATATTTGTGTGTAAATATTACTAATAACTGCGTTCATTATACGAATTTTATTCGCAGTTTTCAGCCACGAATAGGATTCGTAGAATCGATGTATATTAGTATATATTACATATATTTTATTCGTATTCTTAAAACAGCAAATGTATATTGTACGAATACATTTGTTACATTTACGAATGATCATAAATATCAAATAACGAAAAAAACATTCGGTCTGAGCTGGGGTTTGAACCTCGGCTCTTTAGTTTACAAGCCACGCACTTCACCAGTAGGCTACAGCAACTTTACAATGATACAGTCCCTTATATTTTTTTGGTAGTCAAAAAAAATTCTGTCTGAGCTGGGGTTTGAACCTCGGCTCCTTAGATTACGTACCAATCACTCTACCAGTAGGCTACAGTCACTTGACAATCATACAATTCCTTATGTTTTGTAGATGTTCTACAAACAAGGCTGAACAATTTCGGTTTTCAATTTCTTAAACTCTACTAATAATTCGTACATTCTACTAATAATTCGTAAGGTCAGCTTAAAAATGAATTGTTTCTACTAATATTATTTTTCTTTCGTAAATAGTACAAAAGCAGTAGTAAATATTACGAATGTGATGATAGAAATTACGAAGTTATTCGTGTGACAAATTTAGGAATATTTTTATTTATATGTACACAATCATTCGTACAATGCACTTATACGAATTGATTTATTTTTGTTTAAGAATATCATTGGTTACATATTCGTAGATACTACATCAGATATTAGAAAAATTTTACGAATGAATTCGTAAAGGTATTAAAATAATATACTTTTTTTATTATACGAATATTTGTAGAATGTACGAATACTTTGTTTACTAATAGCATTCGTAGAAATTTTACTAATAAATTTATTGAGTGTAATTTTTGTTTGTATGAGTCATGCATATTTGGCTTTTTTGTGTTGCACACTTAATGCTTTTTGTCAAATTTTTTTTTATGTTCTTACCTCACCTGCACATTCTTGAATATGCCAGTGATATTAAGATATTTTTAAGAAAAATCGGGCATCCCTAGGAAGAAGCGGAAATCGGGAATTTCCCCGGGAAATGTGCTTACATACATGTATAGGTTTGATAACTCCTATTATCATATATATTTAGTATTAAGAAAAATATTGTGTAATTTTGTGAAATTTTTGTATTTTTATTTCAAAAGTTGAAAACTTAGGGGCTCAATAGTAATTAATGCGAATTTATTTTAACATTTTAGAATATAGGAGACATCACATTATTAACTAAATTATTAACTAAAGAAATTTGAATATGTGCTTTCACAAAAAAAAAATTGAAATGTTTTGCATGACAAAAAAATTCAACTAAATTTGAAAATATTTCAGGCATGATACGAGAAAGGATTTTACCCCATCTTTAAAATATATTTTAATTTCTTATGTGTACAAGCTTGTGTCAGCCGGTGTAGTGTGCGTATCATGTTTGCAAAATTAGTACTTAACATTTCAGAATATAGAATGTTATATTTTTTTATGCACACTCTAGACTCCGTTGAGCCTTTTCCCCTTCCTAGAAAAAATCCTGCGGACACCCATGTTTTCAGCCATTGCACAAGTTCTCTGTCCGTTTTTGTTTTCTATTTGATATTGCTTGCTACATGGATTTAGTTAAGACAAAATCTTCTCGTTTCATTTCATATAAAAGAAAAGCTAGTTTTTTGGCAATTCTTTACTACTTTATAATAGTCCTAAACAATATATAAATTGTTCTTTTTCTTAAGTGCCATTTCCATAACTAAAAAATCTCTGTCATTGAGCTGAAATGAATGACCTGATGCCAGAAATACTTTTACTTCTGATTGCTTAGAGTGGACTTATCCCATTTAAAAAAAAAACATTTCTTCGATAAAATTTTACAACAAAGTTATTTTGGTTAATATATGGCGAAATCAGTATCCATTAAATGAGTGATTAAAAATATAAAAGGCGGATCATTATATGTTACTGAAATCAGTACTTATTCCGTTCTCAAATATAACGGCGCATATGTTGTTTGTATACGTTTTGGTTAGAAGTGTACAATAGCTCATGATGTGACAGCGACGCACAGTGGCTTGGCGCCATACAAAATATGTCAATAAATAGAAATAATAGTCGTAGAGTTATAAAATTTTGCATGTAAAGTGGATTTAAAAATATAAAACCATAAAAAATTTAAAACGCCATATTTTCCTTCATATTGGCCCGATTTGAAAATAACTCGGTACGGAGATATATATTTACACACAAAATTGAAAAAAATATTTGCGGTAACACCCAACTCCCACAAAAAATTTTTCTAAGTGTAATTTCTGCAAATTACAGCTTTATCGTTACATTGCATCTAAACGATATGAAAAGAGGTGGTCGTTGTTCAAGAAAAATATTTATTATATATTTTATATATATTATTTATATTTATAATACTAGCAAATACCCGCTGCTTCGCCTGCGATAAAAACATTAAATATGTACCATGTACAAATTTTAAATTTTAAACTTATTATATTATAATCCACTGTTACCAAATAATTATTCAAAAAGGACTATTTTCCCTCGGGAATCTATTTTCGTTTCCTATAAAAACAACATTTTTAATATGTTTTATTTAAAAAAATAAAAACTTTTTGAAAAATTTGCAATTTTCTAAAATCATGTTTTAAAATAAGCAGATTTGGGTTATACATTGTTCCATCAATGTTAGTTTAAAGATTTTACTCATGAATTTCCTGACACCTTATCGAGCAGTACTTTCACAGAAACGCGAGCAGTGACTCGCTTCAGCTCGTATTTATATCACTCATTAATTTTTAGAGGCGCCAAATGATATCCTTTTTAAATCCAACTTTTATCAACAGAGAAAACTTTATATGTCTTTGTGAAGGCTAATCGCAATTTGACGTCTATTCTTTGCTTTTTTTCACGTTTCTCTCAACGTCTCTTTTACACGAATAATAACTAAAACAAAATATGTTAAAGCAAATATAACGAAAATTTACCGTGTACAAAAATTTTGTGTATGGGCATTTCCCTAAAAAAATCTACCGTCATCAAAATATTGAAACTTATTAACAACTTATTATTTAATGATATTATCAAAGAGAAAAATTTTAATTCTATTAATTTATGCAATTTATAAA
Source organism: Dichetophora obliterata (assembly GCA_963920525.1). Classification (NCBI taxonomy): domain Eukaryota; kingdom Metazoa; phylum Arthropoda; class Insecta; order Diptera; family Sciomyzidae; genus Dichetophora; species Dichetophora obliterata. Next base: position 217,603,273 of record OY986437.1, on the reverse strand, counting down.
TAAATGCACTATGATGATCAAATCGTCTGCCCTGTTTCACAAATGTAGTTTTTCTTTTCGTAAATGTTTAGTAAATGTTACGTAAAATTTTTTGTTTTAGTAAAAATGGAAGGCATCGGCTAAGGATAATGAAAAAATCGTTGAGGCTAAGGAAAGACAATATATTCAATTTGTTTTTTAGTTACTAAATGACATAATTACTTGCTCTTTAATTACTTAATTACCCAATTGAACTACAATGAAAATTTCAATAACGCAATGCCATTAACGTAACGTCAGATCAAAAAGCCTAAAAAAAACTGGAAAAGATTTTTAAATTTGATCAGTTATAAAATAAACTTATATTATTTTAAACCCTTCCAAAAAAAGTTGTATACAAAAAGTCTTGCCCAATTCAGAGAGTTTTGAAAATTTTGTAATCCAAGTCAAAAATCACTTCCGTTTTTTGTAACGTAATGCCAGACATATTTTTGCTTCTATCTTTAAGTCCTAAAGGGTCGATTGTTGTCATTGTGTTACTTTATATAGAGCTACTTTATTACTACGCAAATATAAAAAAAAGTTTTTAAAAATTAGACATTGCCATTTTTTTTTTAATATTTCTTCGTACAAATCCTTCATTATGGAAATGCCCATACGCAAAATATTAACAACAAAAAAATCAATTTTGAACAATAGCTGCATCCTCGCGGTGAAGTCTGGGTGATCAAAGAATTTGGATTTACAATGAGCTGTTAATTGTTATGTCCTTATATGGAGAAATTAAAAGTGGATCCTGAAAATGTTCGTTTCTTCTTTAAGATGTTATTATAATAAGTATTACATTAATTTTCAACTTTCCTTTGGCCGGGCAAAATAAAATGTGAAAAAAAACAAATAATTTGCGCACCACCTTACTGTAAATTCATGTCAGTTTTTGTTCCAGCAGTTTTACATGTCCTTCTGTTTACATTAATTCCACATTATCCGTCTGTCGGTCTGTTTGATTTTGACAGTCCATCCACTACACATTTATTTAATTTTGCAATATAAATCAGAGCACAAAAAAAATTACCTAAAGTCTCATAATATTTCTGCAAAAAGCCATTTAACCCTTTGAGATACGGAAATTGCATTATAAAAAATACAAGAAAAAACAGTCAACAATATTTTTCTTTGTGAGTATTATTTATTTTTATTATATTAAATGTTATAATTATAAACAAAATCCATAACATAACTTATTCTGTTTAAAAAAAAATGTGGTTTATTTTATCCCAACATACCACAAAGGTTTATTTTTCAGTGGTTCAAATTTTATTCCATCCAAAGAGTTAAGGCGCTCATGAACACATACTCAAAATGGGAGAGTATAAATGTGCAAAGCTGCCCTACACCGCAATAGTAACAATGAGAAATACTATAGCAGAGGATAAGAGAGAAAAACCTTTATGCTGCTTGTGTGGTTTCTAGCATTTTAAAGCAGCTAAAATTTTTCAGTTATATTTTTCGGTTACTTTATAAACTTCAATTTTAATACCTTTTTGGAGTGCTTTTAAAAAAATGAATGATGCAAGATTTTAAGTTAAACATACAGCTTAATATTAGTGAAAGAATTACTAAAATCGGTTGAGTAGTTCTTAAGCTTAGCGTCGTCGCAGATTCGTGTGAAGTCTTTTATATTATAGTATAGATTTATATTTATTGTCTTTTCAAGCTAAGCCTAAGAGCGAGCTACAAAGAATTGTAATTTAAATCAATAAAACTCGATTTTTTTACACAAAACGAATTTAGTTTTTCATTCATAAAACTGTTTTTGCAAGTTTTGGCATCCAATTTTTTCGTAGGTTTTAGTATAAGTCCAATAATGATGTTAATGTTAAAAAAACCAAGCCACATTTTTTCAGTGGTTCACATGTTATTTAATTTCAAATATAACTCTTGTTACCAAGAATCTATTAAACGCTTTACTAATTAACAACTTTGATGGTTTCTACACTCAAAAAATTTATTAGTAAAATTTCTACGAATGATATTCGTAAACAAAATATTCTTATATTCTACAAAAATTCGTACAATATACAAAGTATTTTTATTGTGAAAGCTTTACGAATTCATTCGCAAAATTTTTCTAATATCTGATGTAGTAGCTACGAATATATTTGTTTTATATACTAATGATATTCGTTAACAAAAATAAATCAATTCGTATAAGTGCATTGTACGAATGTTGTTTACATATAAATGATAATATTCGTAAATTTCTCGTACGAATAACTTCGTAATTTCTTTCATTACATTCGTAGTATTTACTAATGCTTTCGTACTATTTACGAATGAAAAATAATATTAGAAGAAACAATTTATTTGTAGGCTGACCGTATTATTAGTAGAGTTTAAAAAATTGAAAATGATATCGTTCAGCCTTGTTTGCAGAACATCTAAAGAACATAAGGAACTGTATAATTGTCAAGTGACTGTAGCCTACTGGTAGAGTGATTGGCCCATAAATTAAAGAGCCGAGGTTCAAACCCCAGCTCGGACAGATTTTTTTTTTTTTTTAATACGAATAAAATATTTGTAATATGTACTATGTACGTCGACTCTACGAATCCTATTCGTGGCTGAAAACTACGAATAAAATTCGTAGAATGGACGCAGTATTTAGTAATATTTACACACAAATATTTTTGAGTGTATACAAAAATCCTGTAAAGATTTTACCAAGACCTTTTGGAAAACGCTATTTAGACAATTATTTAAAAAGAGGAAATTTAATATCGGCCATAACAAGTCATAAATTTTCATATTTTTTTCCACTTTTAAACCATTGTGCGACGGTTGCATGGGAAAATAATTTTTTTGATTTTAATGTGATAAAAAGGTTTTGATATGATTTTTTTTTCAAACACAAAAATGGTTATACAGATCATAAACCAAAGAAGCTATATAGATGTTTTCTAACCCATTTTATAAGTAAAATAAACAGTTATTATGATATGCAAAACGATATTATATTTATTTGTTATTTTTTACATTTTAACACATATATTTCACATTTTTCATTTATTATTATAATGAAAAATAAAGTATACTTGACATTCCATACGCTTAGCGAGAACGTTGTTTAAACAGTGGTTTCCAATTTTAATTTTTAAATTTTAAATATCTAGTAGTATGTATATACTGTTGTCTCTGTGCAAAAAGGATTAATTTTGGTATTAATTTCTGTTTAAGAAATAGAAATGATTGAATGAAATTTTTGGGTTCCTTGTACTGGGTCCATGTCAAAGAATTCTATATTACAATTTTTATTTTACGTAGTATTGCTTCTTGCTGCCATAATTGCATGGAAATTATTGCTTGCCATATATAATAGTTTTCGAACGCTCTACATTGAAGAACATAATTAGTTCAGTGGTTCAGTCCACACCAAAAATGGAATTCATTTCTAAGCCGTGAGAACAAAGAGAAAACAAATTTTTAACTTCCTTTTTGGTTTTGATATAGAACGAGTTACATATGCATTAAAAACTTTATAAAGAAATAAAAAGTAGAAAATGAAAATCAATAATTTTTGAAGGCATCTTGAGTACTTTTACTGACCGAAAAATATAAAAAATAAGGTACATCACAGCCTTATAAATCTCAGCGAACAATATAGAGGCATTTGTATACATTGTTATTCTCTTCGAGTTAAACATACTCAAAAAGGTAAGAATTTTATGCATATTCTTTTAATTTTTGTTTCTCAAAGAAACCTTATTTTGTTTAGTTTTCAAAGTAAGGAGTTGGCTTTGTCACAAATGGGGGAAAACCCAGCTCCTTTACTTTGGACACCTCTTCTGGTTGGAAAACCAAGGTACCACGCGCCAAGCTGGCCGCGTGTCTGAGTAAGATCAACGTTTAACCAGTGATGAGAAACCAGCAGGAAACCAGCACGAAAAAAGCTCCAACACGATCAGTTTTGCGTGACGCAGTGAACAGGCATGATATGGAAAAAGAATTATTAAGAGATATATAACACAAATAACAAAAAAAAAAAAGCTCTTAGCTTTACTCTATATGAAAAAAAAGAAAAAAAAAGAAAACCAACACTCACGAAATTGATTTAAAAGAGAAAAACAAAATTGATAAATATTTTAATATCGCATAAGTTCAGTTAAAACTAGTTTGTTATTTTTAAATTAAAGTCAAAACTAAGAGTTAAAACAGATAAGTGCTTGCTTTCTTTTTTTTTAAATCAAAAAGAACAAAGAAAAAGTACAGTGAGAAGAGCGTCGCTATTTTTTTTTTTTTTTTTTGTTAAATCGGGAAAAAGTAGACATTCCAAATATGTGAGAAAAAAGAAAAACAACTTTTAATTTGACGACTTCTATAAAGTTTCAAATAATGCTTCCAAAGAATACAATTTAAAGCAGCAACATTGTGCATTAAATATTGCAGCTACAACCTTTATTTCAACATCATACTTTATTTTCCTAGCAACATCATCGAAACATTGCGTCGAGGAGGCCTCAGCGAGCAGCATTCTAAGAAAAAAAAAAATAAAAAAAAAAAAAACGTGAGTACAATTGTTGTTGCCAATTATAATTTTGTTTTAACCTGTGTCGTTGTTGCACTGCGTTAAGTATAATTTAGAAGAAAAGAAGCATTTACACAAATAGTGTTGTGATGAGAACTTTAAACTGAAGTTTGAGAAATACGGGTTTTTGTTTGTTGCTCTGCAACAGAAGAGTTCACTAACAGCCCTTCTCATTGATCTGTAATAAGAATAGCCTCAAACAAAAATGTTAGTGAACATCTCTTCTTAATTAAGTTAAAATACATATATATCTATATTAGTGTTTTATCGCTTTAAACCGAACAATATCTAAAAAAAAAAAAAATCGTTATTTTTAAATCAACAAAAAAAAAAAGAGTTTAGCTGTAAACGTAATATATATATACATAATTAGAAGTTAAAATTTTTATAAACCTTAAAAATGTTAAAGTTTATTATGATATGATTTCCTGCTAATATTTTTGCGTAGTATTGTTGTGAATATATTTCATACGCTTAGGTCAATGAACCCTTTCGATGTAAACAGCTGTTTAAGCCCTTACATAAAAATAAAATTTTAAATATTTATTTTTTTTGGATTTATATTTTATTCCTAGGAATTTTAACCTTAAGATACATTTGTTTTGAGCTTCCTAATAAAATAAAATAATGGATTGTTAAAATAAGAATAATGGTCTAAAATCTTTTAGTTGCTGTTTTTGTAGGAATATCGGGGCTTTTAGTAACATCTTGTGAAAGCCAAGGATAGGGTGGGATCAGTGTAGCCATTTTAAAAAAATGTTGCGCTACAAGTTTTGGTCGTGAATGTGAGGTGTATCTAAGGTATAACTTTTTCTTGCTAGATATAAGCTGTATCTGGTGGAATATTTAAATAGTGTGCATATTTTTTTTCTTGTATGTATGGAATCGCATGGGCTTTCGAGTGGCTTGTGGTTTTTTTTCCAGTTGCTCAAAAACGTACCTACACCTACTGAAGCTCCGGGATAAGCCAGTGCACACGGAGCAATTAAAGAAAAATTATCTTTCCTTGCGGTATACCAACTTCAGCGGTATTTTCCCATATTTCATCATCAAGCAACTTGTCGGCGACTTTAGATAGCCAACAAGTATCAACAGCCAAGCCGTAGTTGAGATTCCATAACATCCTTATACAAATTTTGACATGTTAAAAATGAAAAAATTAAAAGGATCAATGCAAAGTTTGGTACAAAATTACAAGCACTACTTACAAAAAACAATACCTCAAATCTGATTGATTTGATATGGACTGACCCTCATGGAATGAGAAGCAAATAAAAGTACATCAAACACCAATTTGTCAAAATCAAAAGACCATTTTTTTTTAAATATTATTTAAGAATTTCAGATGCTTTAAACAAGGCATGAAAATATTCAACTCAATTTTTGTTACATTGCCATGAGAAATAATTAGAAACGGAAGAAATGATAACAGACGAAACAGACAATCAAAGAAGGGCCACTCACAAAGGATAACAACACCAATTTTTCGCATGGAAAAAGCACAACACCAACTCAGCACAAAAGCCACATCAAAGGCTACAAAGCTAGCAGCAATATTGTTGCCAACATTTGCTAGACAATTCCGCTGCCAAAGGGCAATAATTATGCTTAACATCAACATCAAAGAATCAAAAGCAGTAGCTGCAAAAATAACACTTTGTTGCTGCAACATTAATCAATTGTTAATAACGGCAACAACAGAGTGCCAATCAAGCAAATCAAGTGGAAAATAAAGTGTAAACAATGCAGCAAAGTGTAGCTACTTTTTAATATTTTCATTATTGCTATTGTTTTTGGGTGTAGTTCCTTTCTGTTGCCGTCGCTGATTAGTTGTTGGAAAATAAAATAAAAGAAGTTGCTCAAGACAGCAACAGAAAAGGCTCACAGCCATTTGCAATTTTACTAATTTTCTGCCTCTTGCCGTTGATGACCAGTTCAGCTGCTCGATAAAGAAATATAAATTATTTCTTTTTTATTAGTTAATATATATATTTTAAATAAAAAAAGTATATTTAGCCACAGAAAAGCAACAGCAACCCACTGAACAACAGCAAAAAACATCTAAAAATCATTCTTTTGAGTTAGTTTTTATTCTGAAATATTTTCTCCTTGCTGCAGCTCAGAAAAAAAATTGCAGATTTTCTTTCTTATATTCTTTGCGTATCTTTTTTTGATACCTACCTCTGTATTTATTATGATATAGCTGTTGCTATACTTTTTTGCTTTCCTTTTTTATTTTTTTTTTTTATAAATAAACGCATCACTTGCCACTATTCTGAAAAGACTATAGCAGAAAATTGTTTCTCTTTGTCGGACTTTTTTCAAATTGTCCTTCAGAGCAGACAGCAACAACAAACAAAATGTGGCAATAATAGTTATATGTTTTTTATTGTGCTAATACTATCTTTAGTACTTTAGAGTTAAGCTATCAAAGGATATAACAACTTTTATGAAAGAATACATAAGTGATGCTTTCAGGCAGACCCGTAGCAAGTACTTTTCATAAAAGACGTGATGTTTGTTTTGATTGTAAAAATTTAATCGTGCCAATACGATATTTACAGTAAAGATATCTCTTCAAAATTTAATACATTTTAAATTTATCTTGAATGTGACTCTAAATATTTTTTTATTATTACATTAAATGTTACCATAGATAACTATGTTTTTGTGATAGGAGAATGACGGTCGTGTAGTAAAAATCGCAAAAAACAACGCGATTTAGTTAGCTATTTTCTTTAATTCCTCTAAATTGAAACAGCTTTTCAGCTTTGAAACATTTCTGATAGTATCTTGCAGAAAATTGGAACAACTTTAAAATAGTTCTGAACTTGTTCCAAGAAGGGCAATTACTGGTCCCTCTACAATACATTTTACATTGATCGACTTGACGCTTTTTACGTATTGATGTCATAGGAAAAGTCAATTGTACATAAAAACATTCGCTTTTTTGTTATATTTGAACTAGTTCCATTATGAACATTTTCAAATTGCTGCTTTTTGCTAAAGTCTTACAGTAGATCTTCAAGTGGTTTCAAAGTATTCAAACGTCAGAGGCATTTTTATCTCATCTCTTGCATGTATTACGAAATGAAGTGCATCACTTAAAAGATGATTTATTTTTTTGTTTAATGTAGTTATTTTTTTTAATATAATGCATAAACTTACTTTTGTTGAATTCTTTAAATTGATTTTCCTCAAACAGTTTAAAAATAAAAAAAATGTGTTCAGATTTAATTTATATAAGTCAGTTAAAATGTTTGCAAGAAAACAAAATAAAATCAAAGTGAACTGTTCTACGCTGAAAGTTGTTTGTACTATTTCATAGCAAGTACAAATTGCTCTAAAAATGAGATAGTTTGTTTTTCCAATTGACTCCAAAGTAACTGCTGGGTAATGTTTCATCATTTCAATTTTCAATCATCACATATTTTGTTTTTAAAATTTTACAGAGTGACAGCAAATTGAGAAAAATATAATTTTTTCGAAAGATTCAATTTCTTGTCAAATTTTTAACCCTGGAGGAAGCGCGCCTCGCAGAGAAGCATGGATTGTCGCGCGTGAGCATTGTGCTTATTGAGGAATTTTTAAACTGCATACCTACAGCTCTAACCGTGCTGACCTCAACAAAAGCTTGCCAACACGCGGAAAACAACCGTTACCAAAGATACTCAACATAATGCGTGCAAAAATATTAATAAAAAAGATTAATTTCATCCATTTAAAAATTGCGTGAGCAAAATGCTCATAGCGCGCCTTCTGAAGGGTTAAATTGAGAAATCTTGTTATATTTTCTTTTGAAAAATATAATTATGAAAATAATGTCGACGCTATTTTTAAAAATTACTTTTAAGACAGAAAATAAAATGGAATATAAATAACAAGTGGAAAAAAAGTATCATCCAAAGATTAATCATGGAGAGCTCCTTTGCGGGTCATGGAGTATTCTCCATTGCTCCGAAGCCTTTGCATTTTGTACTCCATTTTTGCATTGCGTGTTATTAGAGGCGAGCACACCCTTTTACCTCCCCGCTTGTAAAAATTTGCTGTTGATGACATTGTAATGCAGAAATATAATTGGAAAGAAAATCTTGTTTGTGCTCACATTATTTTCTCTTCATTGTTTTATCAGTTCAACTTATTCGTATGCGTAGCAAATGACAAGTCTGGTTTAACCCTAAGTCCGTCCTCGGTGTACAATTGTACCCCAAGCTACTTTTAACGCAAAATTCAATAGACATACACACCTCTTATGACACTAAATCAATTTTTTCCCGATGTGGTAATTCATTATGTGTGCGATAGCTACGTTTTCAAGCGAATTTTATAAATATATAGCTTGCAGAAAGCAAAATAATCGAATGTTCACTATACGTCTTTTGGGTACATTTGTACCCCGTCAATTTTGCCATATGAAAATATAAGTTCCGTTATTTTTCTTGTGCTATGAGTACCGTATTTTTTGTCGTACAGCACGCTCAGCTTCATATTGATCAGTTGTCGATCGGTTTTCGTTGTGCGTACATATCATCAAGTAAAATGAGTGAAAAAATAATTTCTTTAGTAAATAAAAGTGCAGTTTGTGCTTTGAGTGCAGCCGAGCAGGAAGAATTGAACGACCTTCTGGGCGATAATGATAGATCGAGCAACAGTAGTAATGATGATGATTGGGTACCCGATGATGATGGTGATTCTGATGGCGTTATGTCTGACCTTGAGGGCCCGTATATGAATGACCCGCCTTTAGCAGACATGGCTACTCTAGATATAATCAATGATATTCAGTCTGATATCAATGAGAATGTACTTGATGAGCTGGCGGATGAACCGGTACAAGCAATTGGAGCCAATCGTGGGCAGCGATATGTGGGTCAAGGGCGTAGTGACCATACAATTTGGTGGTCAATGCCATCAGCCACTGAAAAAAAGCGAACCGACGCTCTGGCTGCTGACAGAAATGCTGCAAAGTCTTTCTGTACGGCGACATTCGTGAAAAAAGAAGACGCATTCAAGACCATTCTGACGACTTCGATAGTTGAAGAAATTGTATTGGCAACGAATCGAAAAGCACGTCAAGCAATGAAAATAAATGCGGCATTGCCAAATCCAAAAACAATGCGACCTTGGCATGATATTACAGTAAACGAACTGTACGCTTTTATTGGTCTCGTTCTTCACGCAGGTGCAGAAAAATCAAATTTATTCGAGGCCAAGGATTTGTTTGCCAACAATCACATGCCTATTTATAGAGCAACGTTGTCATTGAAAAGGTTTGAGCAGATATCTCGGTTTTTACGTTTCGACGATAGCCGAACCCGAGGGTTTCGTTTGCAAAGTGATAAGCTTGCACCGTTTCGACATATTTGGACATTATTCCTAAGTAATCTTACTCTAAATTATATTCCGTCTAAGGACTTGTGCATTGATGAGCAACTGCTGAACACACGTAATCGATGTATGATAAGACAGTATATTCCATCGAAACCAGGAAAGTATGGAATCAAAATCAATTGGATTTTTGATGCGCCCAGTAGTTTCCTACTGTTTGGTGAAATATATCTTGGAACACAGCCGAATGAAGCACGTTCAACTGGCATAGCTCACCAACTGGTTATTCGTCTGGCAAATCGTTGGCTGAATAAAGGTGCTAACATAACGATGGATAACTTTTTTACGAGCTACGCGTTGGCAAAAGATCTATGGACAAATTACAACACCACAATAGTTGGCACGATTCGCACCAATAAACGCGAGATTCCTCTTCCGTTTTCATCGTCTACTCAAGCCAAACAACGTGGCAAATTTGCATCGGTGTTTTGTTTCTCCGATGAATGTCAACTGACTAGCTACACATCGAATAAGCTAAAAAATGTCGTCCTATTATCAACAGCTCACCAGACAGAAAATGTTGATGAGAACTCAATATACAAAAAGCCTGTTGTTATCTGGGACTATAATAAGTCCAAGGGTGGAGTCGATACTTTCGACCAAATAGTTCGCTGTTATACGAGCAAACGAAAGAGTAATCGATGGCCTATGTGTCTGTTTTATAACATGATTGATGTGGGATCATTCTGTGCTTACCGATTGTTTGAACAGAGCCATCCATCGTGGCACCCACGAATTTCAGACAAACGTAAAGTGTTTTTGAAAGAGCTGGCCTTGGAGCTTATAACACCACATCTCAACGATCGGTGCAAGCCTCAGTTGAAAAAATCAGTTTTGACAGCGATGAGTTTAATCAACTTCAAGCCGTCCAATCCTATTTCGATAATTCCTCGTGCCAGAGAACAGGTAATAATGGTATATAATGTTCTATCAAATTCATCCAAATCTCTTCTCTTTATACATTTTGATTTATCTTCAGAACAAGCTGCAACGATGCGTGGCTTGTAAAAGCGTCCGCACCGAAAAAGTTGACGTAAAAACTCGCTCAGTGTGCGACCTGTGTTTAGGCCCTAACTGCCCAAAGCATTACATAAAGGTGTGTGAATGCTGTTACCTAAGCAAATTTATTGGACCATCTGATGATGACGATAGCGATGACAACAACAACAGTCGATCAACAACAACCTCAGGTGGAACAGCCCCGAAAAGAGTACGCTCCCGTTCGCCATTGTCGTTGACAGAAATTTAATTTTTTCCGCTTTTTTTGCTTTCTTTGTTATTTTTTTTGTAAAAAAATGAATTAATTAATATAATTTGGATTAAAATACAGACTTTTCCCTTATAATTCCCTTACAATTCCCTTCCCTTATAATTGCACTGGTACAATTGTACCCCGCAGACGGTTAACGTATTGTTTTGCCGTGGACGGATGCAGGGTTAAACACAAAGACTAATAATCTACACAGACGAATAAAGTCAGACTGTTGTTTTAACAAAAAAAAAATAACTATCGATCTTAACAACACAAGCAAGATTTTGTAAAATCCCGCTAACAGTTCTGCATTACAATGTCATCATCGACAAATTTTTACTAACGGGCTTCTATCTTATGCATACCTAATCCTATCGTCACTTACTGTGCAAGGTATTGGGGGTTGGAATTAATTTTAAAGGTTTTTTTTCGGTTTTTGAGCATTTATTTAGAAACAACGGTACAATGTATATTATTCAAAGTATTGTCCATCGTTAGCTACAACATTTTCCCATCTTTCTGGCAGCATATGGATTCCGCGCCGGAAGAACGATTCGTCTTTTGAGGCAATCCACGAATCGACCCATTTTTTGGTATCCTCGTAAGAATTGAAGCGCTGCTCAGCCAAGCCATGCGTCATCGATCTGAATAGGTGGTAGTCGGAAGGGGCTATGTCTGGGCTATAAGGCGGGTGGGGTAGCACATCCTAATTCAGCGCCTCCAACGTTTCCTTGACGGTTCTTGCAACATGTGGCCGTGCGTTGTCATGTTGAAAAACCACTTTGTCGTGTCTTTTGGCATATTCCGGCCGTTTAACCTTTAATGCTCGGCTCAATTGCATCAATTGTTGTTGGTAGCGTTCCCCAGTGATGGTTTCGTTAGGTTTTAGCAGCTCATAGTACACGACACCCTTCTGATCCCACCAAATACACAGCATAAGCTTGGCGCCATGAATATTCGGCTTGGCCCTCGATGTTGATGCATGGCCGGGTGGTCCCCACGATTTTTTTCGCTTAGGATTATCGTAATGGATCCACTTTTCATCGCCAGTGACAATACGATGCAAAAAACTCTTCCTTTTATGCCGTTGAAGCAATTGTTCGCACATGCAAAATCGCCGTTCAACGTCTCTCGGCTTCAACTGGTACGGCACCCAATTTCCTTGCTTTTGAATCATTCCCATGGCCTTCAAGCGTTTGCCGACCGTTGATAAGTCGACTCCCAATGATTCTGACAATTCTTGAAGGGTTTGACACGGGTCTTCATCGAGCAAAGCCTCCAATTCCTCATCTTCAAACTTTTTCGGCTGGCCCGGACGCTCTTTGTCTTCTGTATCAAAATCACCACATTTAAACCGACGGAACCAGTACTCACAAGTAGAAATCGATGGAGCATAGTCCCCGTAAGCCTCAGTAAGCGTGCGTTGTGCTTCAACCGCTTTTTTCTTCAAATGGAAGCACAAAAGTAAACCTTCCCGCAAATTGCGTTTTGTTGGAACGAAAGTCGACATGTTCACAGAGAAAAAAATATATGTTGTTTACACTTCAGTGGAATGACACATACTGAAAAATGAAGCTTAGACAATGTGCTTTGAAATGAATATAGTCACAGGTGTGCCCGATGCGATCTATTGATAGTTACGCCATCTCTTAGAAAACCTTTAAAACTAATTCCAACCCCCAATAGATGTCATCAGTGTTTTAGCGGCTGTGCACGAACAGATTTTATTCAGAATTGTTTTCAGGCGTTGCAGGCCTCGCAGCTAGATTGTATTTAAGAAATAATTGGTTGCGTCATTTGTCCATATCCCACTGAGTCCTAAACGAGCAGTCATGGAGAACTCCAACGTTACTCTTTTGCAAGCAATGAAGATTTTCATTTGCCCAAATGAACAATTAAGAAGTACTCGCCTTTTCCTACAAAGTAATCAACAATGGAGTACTTTTGTAAGTTCTTTAGTGAGTAATGTAGGAGCAATACATATAAAATATTTTTTCATATGGAAATCGATTGATGAAAATTTATTAGGAATTATTACTTTTACAATTTTAGCAATATGTTCTGTGATAAAACAATGCTTTTAATTTTCGGAAAGCAGCTTTCATTGACTTCACAAAACCCGCGTAACATTCAAAATTCTACTTCTGTAATCAAAAACAAAATTTGTTTGTAGAAATGTGGAAACTAAATTAAATTTGTATTCAAGTTACCAAAAAAGAATTGGTTAAACAACTATTGCTGAACTATAGCGGTTTGTTTCTTAGAGTCATCCCAATTTCAATACTTCACTTTCGCAAAAAAGTTGTGTTAGAACTTTGCTCAAAGGTGTTCTTACATATTTCTTTTTGATGCCAGATATCTATACTATATAATCAGAACTTATTTTAATAAAACACATTTATAAAATATAACCGTTTCAATTGTACTTTTATTCCGAAAAGTTTTATCACAAGCCTTTAATTCATCAATTGCTGATATGGGAAAAGTCTTTAAGTCATTGCAATAAATTATTAATTAGTGATTGTCCTCCGAAAATCGGGTGGGTTGGATATAAGCATAAGGGATCTTATTATTATTATTGTGACAAGTTTGAATAAAAACCTTTCGATATACTCATTTTAAGAATTTAGAGCGTAGTTTCTGTGCAACAATCTAATTTTAGTAACTTTTCATGCATATTGCAATTTGACAGTAAAAACACTTTAAGCTATTTTACAGCCGTGCTACACTCAGAAAAAAGTTTATCGCAGTATGAAAAAAAGGCATCATATTAAGTGAAAAATGGTATTGATTTTTCTCCAGAGAATGCTTTTCTCTAAAAATGATCCCAAAAATTCAGTAAAAATGGCAAAAAGCTTCCATAAAAATGAGAAGTATTTTCTCATTAATAAAAGACACCTTCTCTTTAATAGAAAAATATTTCTTTAAAATATGTTCAACCGTTTTCCTTAATGTGTAATTTTTTCCCGAAAACAGAGAAATATTTATTTAATTTTAATAAATGTTTTCTTTAAGTTGCGTTTATAGTTTCTCACAAAAATAACACTTTCTTTAAAAGAAAGATACATTTTCCTAACATTGATACAACATATTTCTTTATTGCGTATATTATTCTTTAAAACACAGAAGTATATCCGCAATTACGATTAAAAAATTATTTTTGTAAAGCGTTTGTTTTAACTCAGTTCTTAGATTCGGTTTTAAAAATATAAGTTAAAAATATGTTGAGAGGTAGAATTATTGTTGTGACATTGTTTTTCGGGACTCTTTATAAATATTCCAGAAATTTTTTCTAAAAAACTATTTTAAATGCATCTAAAGAAACAGTAGTAATAAACAACATCACTTTGTGTAGCTATGTTAAGTAAAACAAAACCTTTTGAAGAAACAATCGTCATAATATGCAACACTTGCTTTTCACAACATTAATCAATTGCTCTCACGCTTTCTTTTTTTTTTCGTACCTCATTCAATATAAGAAAAATATATCGATTTTTGAGAAGAAGCCTTTTTAATTTTTGAGAAAGGATTTGTTGTTACTGAAGAAAATATTTCGCATAGTGAATTATTTATCAACAATAGAGAACATTTTTCATTTACTATAAATTTTTATCCATAAGTGAGATTTTTTTCAGTGAGAGAAAAATACTTATCATTATTAGAGACATGAAATAATTTCATTTCCCACAAGGAAGGAAATATTTCTTCGAACATGTGAAAATTTATTATAATTGAAGTAAATTTTATTTGAAATAAAGAAAATTTCTATTATCGAAAATAGAGAAATTTTTTATCACAAAACGATGGTGTTTTTTTCTGAGTGTAGATATCTGTAACTGACCGAATAAGCTGTAGCAACAACATGACTTAATTCAGGGTTTGCTATAACGACTTCTGATCAATATTATTAAGACGTACGATTAAAAATACAATTTGAGTTTTGAAGATAAAAAACAAATGCACTCTCTTGTTAAATGTTCATTGCGTTCAAAAGTTTGTTATCCCTATTAAACAATTTTAATGGCTATCATGTTAAGGGCTAATTTAACATGGCCGGTATGACTTCTAGAGGAGTTTCATCTATAAATGTTTCATTCCTGACAATTCTTTTCAAAGTCCCATTCATATTTGCCACCAAAATGTCCCCCAACAACAACACAAAAAAGAATAGTGTGGAAATAGTTTATGCCTTAGAGAAGTCAAATGTATAAGCTACTCCTATTATTTTTTTAAATCTAGCTTTTCAACCACGTACTCCCCTTGTGTTAGTCCCAACGTAAAAAAATAACACTTCGATAGACCAAATGTATGCACCTGATCTTATTATATCCACCCATCCTGCATCTGTCACCCAAGAAACAAATTTTTTTCTCAAAGCTTATTCCCAAAAGATGTTTCATCTTTCTTCAAATAAGAACTGAATACGTTTAAGAATTCGTACGAACATTTAAAAAAATTTAATATTTTTTTCAAATGAACTATCCTAATCAGATATGTTAAAAATAATATTTATCGAAAAATAACTTGTTCTTATATAAAGAGTAAAAAAGGGGTGTATTAAAAGAAAATTTTAAGACATTCCGTACTTTTTAGTTAAGACAACAAACAAATAGTTTTCGTTTTTTCCGTAAAAGGTCCAAATATTCTAAATATTTTGTTTATGTTCTATTTAAGATCCTTTTCCTTGATATCACTCGTTGTCACAAAATCTTGACTTCCCCTCTCCAGGAAGTCACTCTGCATTCTTATTACTAAAATTGTTGGGTTTTTCTTACATATTCGTTATGCACAAATTATAGGGTCGTCCCTATATTTGGTACACATTTTTGCCCCCACCCCCGTGTCACACAAATTCGCAGAGTTTTAATTACCTCCTGATAAAACCTTTTTTGGTTTGGATAAATGTAGAAACCATCAACGGTTCTAAATTTAATCAAAAAATTTTCGACCGTGTGTTCAAAAACAATTGCATTGACGGCATTGAGTGTACATTACACGGTCGAAAATTTGGGTTTAATTTTAAAACCTTGAGGGTTTCTATATTTATCCAAACCAGAAAAGGTTTAAAATTTCAACCCAAATTTTCAACCGTTTGGTTTGAAATATTTAAAATTGTTTACCTCATAAATTAATTTTTAAGCTGTAGAACTTTGTAACAAATATAAAAACAACATTTTGAAAAAATTATTTTTTCATCAAAAAAATCATAGGGGGTGGGTGGCTCATAATTTTCGATGATAGAAACTATTTATTCAACTATGTGTCAAAATGAAGCAATTTTTGCAAATAAATGATAAGTCATATGAAAAAGTGTGGAAAAGATAATTTAAACAAAAAAAAAATACAATAAATAAAACTTTTAGCAAAAATTAAATAGTTTAGAGGTTTTTTTAAAATAGTATGAAACATTGGATTGGTTATGTTACTAACTAGACAAAAAAAAATAATGGAAATTGACTGGAAAATGACTGATATATTTGCCTCCAATATCAAAACTTGAAATTGCGGTCGTTTTTTTCTCATTCTGAAGCGATGGTCTTGCTTTAAAGAAATGTGTTGTACTGAAAAAACTCTACAGTTTTTAAGTTATCGCAATAGTTTTAATGTTATAATAACGGGAATTTATCACATACTATTCTTGGAAGATATTACCAAAAAACTTTCGCACACCGTTATTTTTGGCAACCAACGACTTTTCATACAAAAATTCGTAATACTGATAAAAGCTACAGTATTCGAGAATCGCCATAAATTTAATGCCAAAATAACGGGAATTTTTTAAATTTATTATTTGAAAGAAATTTGTCTATCACAATATATATTCGCACATGTTACATACAAAATGCTTATTGTATGGTATCCATTAGAGATACCGAAAAATGTCTTGAGTATTTGTTGTACATCTTAGCAATGTCTTATTACACCATCTCTTTTAGTTCAGATTTTATTTAAGAAATTTTTTAAACGCTCATATTTCAGGTCAAAGGTCACAAATCGAAAAACTAACCAAATTGAGCACGCTTTCACAGCCAGCACTTGCGTTCCAAATGTCTTTTACCATTCTAGACCTGCCAGTCCTGACATTTTAAAAATCCTAACTGAGATGAGCAGACTATTTTCATTTAAATATTTAAAGTATTTATTAACAATAGACCTTAAATTTCAAAACTATTTTTAAGAACTGCTACGAAAGTAAAATATAAAAAGATAAATTCAAAAAAACAGTCAAGACATGGCTAAAATATTCGCTTTGGAAGTCACGCTTTCTCATTCACATTCAAGCGAGTTCGTGTCTTAAGTCTTTTTGCCATTTTTCAAATTAAACGCTCATATCTGCTTAACGGTATCACCTATCAAAAATCTAACAATTTTGTGCACGCAGTGTTTTTATAGCGTTTGAAGATTTCCTGGAATAAGAGGACCCTTACAGGAATAAATATTTAGATTAACTAATTGTGATCTATTGATTGAATTTGTACATAATTTTAATTGTGATCTTTTTAGATCAAGTAAGTTTGAAAAAGGCAAGATCAGTGAATGAATCAATAGCGAAAAAATATGAAGTAACTACAACAGACGGCAACCGTGGTATAGTTGAAGACTTCATATAAAAATAGGAACTGCATTAATGTCATATGATTAAATGGCTGATGAGAACATTAAAATTTTTACGAATTTTTTCTAAAGAATGTGTAAGATCACATAAGACTTAAACAATCGGTTGGTCACGGCTTAATCACTTAAGAATACTAAAGAGCGAATTTTAGTAGCTTCCGAAACAGTTCTGTTTACACGGAGAAAATTATTTTGCTTGAGTCAAGCAAATGTTCTGCTTAAAAGCAAATCAGCAAAACTTTGCTCAATCACTCCTTGATCACTCCGCACTTAAATTGAAATCACTCCTCATGTATTTAGGAAAAAGCAAAATTTTGCTAAGTTATTATAAACTGCAAAAGCAATTTTCTACTTAATTCCAAATATTTGCTAATTCATTATAAACTCAAATAGGAAATTTTTACTTAACTCAAGAAAATATTTGCTAAGTTATTATAATCTCAAATTGCAAATTGTTAGTAAACTCAAGCAAATATTTGCTTAGTTATTATAAGTTAAAATAGCAAATTTTTACTAAATTCAAGCAAATTTCTTTCAAACACACGAGCACACGTTTATTTTTTACGTGTTAGTTAATAACTGCTATGGTCGAATTGTTAAGTCCATGCACTTACACTCACGCGGCAGAGGTTCAAGTCTCCGGATAATGGTCATTTTTTGTACAAGTAAAGAGAATAGATCACAATTAATTATCTTACATATTTTTAAATGTAATAAAAAAGTTGTAAAATTATTAAGGGCATCTTATATATTTTTCTTTTATATAGTCCATTTACATAGAGGTTTTGTTAACCGTGTTTAATAATGCATTGTGACAAAAATTAATAGTATTCATATTCAATCCATATACATATGTATATGAAAAAAGTTTTTAGTTTTTTTATTATTGTTTTCATGCTTACATTTACGTATTTTTTATTGCACAAGTCGGTTCAATTGTCGACAATGATAGAAAAGCGACCATTGTTTGATTTTATTTCTTTAAAAAGTTCGATGAACTCATCCACCACGAAGATTTTTCCAAATCCGAACGATAACTGTTCATTTTATAAAAATTTTAAACTCTAAAAATTAACAACAAAAATTGAAAAAAAATTCAAAATTTTAAGTATTCAAAATTATCGAATAAATTGACCAGAAAAACCCGGTTTTTCGAATGATCCGAAATTCTTAATTAAAAAAAAAATCGAAACATCAATTAAAATGCGGTTTCTCGAATAACCCGAAACCGGGAATGACAACACTACAGCATACAAAGGAAATATTGTACGGTCTTTTATTCCTGCACCGTGCAAAGGCATATCCTTGACAAAGAGAATACCCCTATTGTTATATTGTTGATATTTGCAACAATAGGTAATAACAATTCTTTTTTAGTATTATGAAGCTTTAGTTAATAGAGCTCGAATAAAATCAAACGAAAAGCCTGTTATGGGCGTTTCACTGACTCGACAATAGGCGATTTTCTTTTATTTCTCTCCATCGATACACTGCACTTAAATAATAACTTTAATTCGATTTACATCTGTCATTTCATTGGTTTTGTTATGTACTCTGTTCTGCGCTCAATCTACTCCATCACATGAGTAGGTGCATGTAGAGTAGGGCTTGAGCGCGCTCAAAATGAAAAAAGAAACACCACTTTGGTTCTCTGAGCGTTCAAAACAATAAATGAAGCGTTCAAAACAATAAATGAAACCGAGCAGTTATTTTGACAGTTAGCGCCTTACTCTGTTTGGATAAAGAAAATCGCCTAATGCAGCAAGGTGCAGTTGAGTGAGGCATCGCCATTCTAATCCATCTATCTCGTTGAATCTTTCCTTTTAAAATTCATTAAATACCTTCCATTTGTTTTTCTTTCTTTAGTCACATTGTAACATTGTGCTTCAACATGCACTTCATTAATAATACTCTTACAATTTTCGCTGGCATACTTTTGGGCATTACTGCAAAGCAAAAATACAATTTCTATACAAGGCAAAGAAAACTGCTAACCATAAAATGCTGCAATAAATACCGAGATTAATTAACAAAACAAACGCCCGCATTGGCAGCACTGGCAGCTGCCAGGTATGCAAATTTCAATTAAAATACATCTTCCAACCACGTCGATGCTTGAGGCAACAGCTTGAGGAGCCTAGCAGAAGCCAGGCGACTGCAATGCAGATGGAACATGCAACTATTTGCTGATGTTTCGTTTGTTGCTGGTATTGTTTTTACTAACAACATTCTTCTAATTATACTAAAATGGCGCTGAGCACAGCTATCAGGAAATTTATTGCTTTCATTTGCTCGAGTGATTTCAATATAGAAATAACAACAATAAAAATAATGGCACAAACCAAAAGTATGTTGGTAATTAATCGCGTGGCATGTTACTGATTGCTAACATGTGAGCAATTTATGCTAATAAAATATGCGCTACATAATTTCATGTCGAAATATTTTTTTCAATTTTTTTTCTTTTTTTCATATCGTAACTCATACACTTTTTATTAAAAAAAAATCCCTGTTGTAGAATGTGGCTTTTGAACTAAATGTTGATGTTGTTGACTATCCTTTTCAGGATTGACGCTAACTGAGCATTTTTTAATGATTTTTTGAGTAAATGGTCTGAATGTGATAAAAAACATTAGTTTTTATGATCTATTGAATAATTACATGAATTAAGATTATGAGCTTTAGATCAAGTGAGTTTTCAAGAAGGCAACAACAACAACAACTCTGTATAGAGTCAATCACTTAGCTGACTAGACAGTCTGTTTCGGAAATCGCTACATATTCCTCATCAGTAGTCTTTGAGTGATTAAGCTGTGATCAACTCACTGTTTAAACTAGCATATGAATGTGTAGATCCTCTAATTCATTCTCATGAATTGTATGGCTGCTAATCATTTGACACTTCAAAGCAGTAAGCCATTTTAGATCACCGCCATCAACTCTATCAAGGGTTGCCATCTGTTCTAGTTGCTTCTTCATTTATTTCAATATTCATTGGTGTTCGATTGTTTGTCGAAATGCACCATAGAAATGAAATGAGTTTTTTGCTTCGCCAGAAGCTAGTGTTCTAACTGAAAGGTGGCTATTTTCACAACAAAATGTTCAATTACACATGACTTTGACCGAAAAATCGATCAATTATTAGATTATTTAATTAATTTGACATTAATTAAACTTATTTGGCCGTGCTCTGCCATAGTTAAGTTAATTAGTTTTTATGATCTATTGAATAATTACATGAATTAAGATGAATTAATGATTAAGATTAAAAAAACATTTTTGCTTTTTTTCATATCTTTAAAGGATTTCAGGACCTGAAACTTATATCAGAACACATTTTTTTACACCAAATGACCTCACGGTTAGAAATCTTGTATTAAAATTTAAACTTTTCTGTACTGCATATAAGTCAACACCAGCTTTGGTTTCAAATTTGGTTTGCAAAATACTAAAAAATGGTTTTAATACAGCTTTGGTTTAAAATTTAGTACAAGCTTGGATTAAAATATTAAAAAAAGTAACAAACACCGCGAGACCAGTGTGACCAGAGTGGAATTTTATATTCCACTCTGGCATATTTTACCTTCGGGAAGCATATTTTTTTTATAAAAATATGCAGCATAAAAAGTGGAATATTTTGCGTATTCCTATATTTTTTAAAATTAACAAAAATTGCAAAAAAAAAATGTCTATTTGAATACTAATGGCGTTTTCTTTTCTCGCCAAAAAATTCTGCCCTCTGAGAGCGCAGAATTTTTTAAATTTTGGCCTGAACTCAAAAAATGTTGACCTGTTCTTAGTCGAGAAAAGAACATAAAAATGCAACTTCTATTTCAATGTTGTGTTGGCTGCCCTGCTATATCGAGAAACATCACTGAAACATCACCACTGATGTGATAATTTCGTTAATATCAGCCATTTTATGTTTACTTATAATAAATTTTAGTAAAGAAGAAGCTCACTCTTTAATAAAATGTCAATACAATGTTCATTATTTTCTAAACATGTCACTTTTTTGTTTCTTTAGGTGGTAGCATATGAGGGCAGAACTCTGAAACCGTTGATCTTGAGAGTGGAAAAATTCTGCATTTTTTATACTTTTCAGGTCAAAATTCTCGAGAAAAGAACACGATTTATTTTTAGAGGTCAACATTTTTTTGAGAAAAGAACACAAAAAGTGCGGAATTGTCAAAGAAGGCAGAAAAAATGCAGAATTTTTTCGAGAAAAGAAAACACCATCTCTGAACCACCTTGTGAATCGCAATATAAGGAATTCGTTTTGTGGTTAACTTCTTCATTGTCAATTTTATTGCAATTCATTTAATAACTTCACGCAGCTTAAAAAGTGAAGTAAATTTACTTATATGTTTGTTTGGTTGGATTTTTTATGGATTATGTTACAGCAGTAAGTACTTAAGACAACATAAGGGGTATTCACGATGTGTTGTATTTCCCCTTGTATTGTGTATTTTTGATAAATTTGATATTTGTAGTAAATTTTGTAATATAACAAACAAAATGTACAGTTTTCAAAATACAACCCAATATACTTAAGACAACATAAGGGGTATTCACGATGTGTTGTATTTCCCCTTGTATTGTGTATTTTTGATAAATTTGATATTTGTAGTAAATTTTGTAATATAACAAACAAAATGTACAGTTTTCAAAATACAACCCTGTGTGAAAAAATGCAACGATGGAACACTATTGTATTCTGTGTAATTTCGTTGCGTATTAGATCAGATGATTGTACAAGCATTTCTACTCAGCATATAGCAAGCTACTGGCTACGCTGT
Organism: Dichetophora obliterata; assembly: GCA_963920525.1. Classification (NCBI taxonomy): domain Eukaryota; kingdom Metazoa; phylum Arthropoda; class Insecta; order Diptera; family Sciomyzidae; genus Dichetophora; species Dichetophora obliterata. The sequence continues at coordinate 217,580,655 of OY986437.1, read as the reverse complement.
GAGTTTATTTAATAAACATTATTATAATTTATTCTTTCATTTAAATTTTTGTATGATTTCCTTTAGTTAAATGATGATTTAAATTAATATTTCCAAACAGAAGTTCATACCAAAATTAGCTGATTTTAAAAATACAATATGTACTTTACTGAAGGTTCGTTCACAAAGTTGTAAGTATTGTAAATTTTGCAAAAATTTATCACAAATGCACCACATCGTGAATATTGCAAACAATATTTATTTCTTTTAACTATTTTTAAAAGTGGATTCAAAGCAACAAAGCAGAAAAAAGTTATTGATCAAATTTGGGAATCTGAAGAAGATTTATCAAAATTTGTGCTTTCTTCGCATAGTTTACCATTAAGCAATGCTGAAGTTAAGAAAATTTTTAGTTATATGAATCTTATTAAAACGAAAATTCGAAATAGGATGCAAGAAAAACTCTTAAATGATTTGTTGAATGTAAAAACATGGCTACATGTTTAAAAAAAGTGTTTTAATACCTATTAAATACCAGATAGCTTAATAAAAAAATTTAGAAGTGCGAACTTCTATGATAATAATACAAGCAACAATTTAAGTATTGATCTCGAAGATGTGCCTGAATTTTAATTTTGTATATTGTATATCGTTACTTAATATTCAGAAAACCATAAAAACGTTCATAATTTTTTATAGGAGAAGCCAAAAACGTTTTAAAATAGCACATATACTAGATTATAAAGTGATAATTTCGTTTATTAAGTAGTTATTTTTAGGTATTTGTCCAAAAAACGGCTTTTAAATCTAAAATATGTCCCATTTAAAAACGTTTTTGGCTTCTCCTACAAAAAAATCAAAATGTTGTTGGGGTTTTTATATTTTAGGTAGCAATATGTAATGTACCTATATGTTTCTGATTTAAAAATGAAGTTTTCTCTATGAGAAAAGTATTTGACTATTTTTAAGAGAATATAATTCTTTAAAAGACTTTTGTAAACGACAAAACAACTGATATATGCTTTGTTTACGTGTTATTAATATAATTTATTTAATATTAACTTATGTTTTATAAATTTAAGTGTGATAGTAATCAAATAAATGTTTTTAAGCTTACTTCTGTGTTTTTTTTATATGCATATTTAGTCTTATTTAGATATATATCTTTGAAATTGAAAGTGGAATATTTTTGTGGAATATAAAAATTGAAAGTGGAATATTTAGCATATTTTTTTTTAACAAAAAGCATATTTTTTTTTTTAAATCTTCTGGTCATACTGCGCGAGACTCGATAACACGACATTCAGTTTGTAAACTCCCAACTCTAACCACCGTTGAGTCTAATATACTCTGAAATACTCTAGTTGGCCTACACATGAAAAGCGCGGTAAAAAACATGAACCGAGTCGCCTAATATTGAGTCGCAGCATTGCCAGGCTAAATTTTTACGAGTTTAAAATTTTAATCTTGTTATTTCTACTTCAAAATTTTTAATTGCATTCTTCAGAAGAATCCTTAATCGTAAATGAAAGATAAAAAAATATTTTAAATATGGGCTATTCTGAGGTACTCTGTATATTAAGCGGAATCAAAAAATATTGAGTAGATCGAAAATCTACGGACTTCATCGGCTTTTCCGAGTTTAAAGTAGCATAATAACATGATTTTGTTCTAAAGAATCGTTCCACTGTGAGATTTTCACTGGTGTTTATACTAGGAATTAAAAAGAAAACCAAGTTGTCTGAACGACGAATTGCGGGCTTGAATTTGCGTATTAATGTGAGCCATGCGTAGTATTGGAATATATTCAATATGCGAAGGCTTATGACAAAACGAAGAATCAATTTCATTTTAGAGCTTTCTGTTTTTCTTAACTTGTAAACGGCGAACATATCATCAGAAAATTTACAAATACTGCAATTTACGCCATAACTTTTATAAATATACTGTCATCGTGCAAGAATAATTAAAAATCTTTGTCCTATCAGTTCTTCATTAGTCAGAGAAAGACTTGTTGTAAAGGGGGATCGTCAAGCATGCTACCGACTAAAAGATACATCAATCAGAAATTTAACTTTGATGAGCGTATGCATTAGGTAATCGATAATTTTGTGTTAACAGAATATAATGTACAACAGAATATAATACAACACCGAAGAGTTGTATAAATTACTAATACCCAGAATATAACTAGTCTTAATAATGTGAGCCATGTGTAGTATTGGAATAAATCTAATAAGCGAAGGCTTATGATAAAACGAAGAATCAATTTCATTTTAAAGCTTTCTGTTTTTTTTAACTTATAAACAGCGAAAATATCATCTGAAAATTTACAAATACTGCAATTTACGCCTTAACTTTTATATATATACTCGCATCTACAAGAATAATTTTAAATCTTTTTCCTATCAATTCTTCATTAGTCAGAGAAAGACTTGCTATAAAGGGGATCGTTGAGCATGCTACCGATTAAAAGATACATCAATCAGAAGTTTAACTTTGATGAGCGTATGCATTCGGTAATCGATAACTTTGTGCTTACAGAATATAATGTGACACCGAGGAGTTGTATAAATTACTAATACCCAGAATATAACTAGTCTTAAAAGTGAGAGATAAATTTTGAAACAGTCTGAGATACAGTAACACTGCAAAGAGTTGGAGGACGATATCGTCATAGTGGACACAGGGAGGGTTAAAGATATTGCTAAAAAACAAAGTTTTTACCAAAATCAAAAGTAGTTTCATCAGATAAAATTATTTTTTTTTAATATCATATTAACTTTATGAAGTACGTCTTTGGAACTCTCTTCCACATCAACTTCGTAACATCGCAACGCCAGCATTTTAATAAAGAGCTTTTTAAAATATTTCAGGAAGCCTAATTGTTAATTTTCGCATCGTCAGTATTTCTGTTAGTGTATATGTCTAAAATTCTTTTCCTTTTCTGTTTATTCTATTTTAACTTATAATTAAATTTTCTCTTTGATTTTTAATTTAATTTTTATATCTAATTTGAGTTTAATTTTTATATATATTAAATATAATTTAGCTCTTCATATAAGATTCTAGTAATCTTTAGCATAAAGATATATTCCCGCAATGAAAATTTTAAAAAAATAAATAAATAAATAAAAATACATTTTGCTTTAAATATAAATACGCAAAACTTAAAAGATTTTCGAATTCTAATGCCTAATATATTCGAAAAATGCCTAATATATAAAAATCAAAGACAACCTTTTCCGGCCAATGGATTAATAAGAATTAACAGTTTTTCAGATTTCATAACTTCTAAACTCAAGCGATGGGCAGAAACGGACATTTTTAAAATCTGCCCAAAATTATAAATCCTACAAATTTTTTACTGTTCTTATCTTAAATTGAACTTAATTCTGCTTATTTAGCAACTTTCCTCCACACGAGCAGTTTCTAGATCATCCGCCACTGCTACCAATTTACCTCAACTCCATCGATCGCTTGACACGGTTCGTAATTGTCAAGTTTAATTAATTGCATGGTCTTTGCACTTTGAATTTTTCAAAGGAAACTAGTTTGTTACATATTTTTGGCCAAGAAACTGCAAAAATCTAAATCGAAACCTCCTTCCTAAAAAAACATCGTTCACACTTTAAAATATTACCAGCCAGTTGTTTGATTTAGTAAAATTTTTTAAGTTCAAACAACTTTTTTATTTTTAAGGATATGTTTTAGTTTTTGATATTTTCGAAAAGAGAATTGGTCAACAAAACAAAGTTGATTTATCACGCGAAATTCTGAGAAAAATTCGCTCAAACTTGAAATTTAGTAGTTTCAACCGATTGATTTCATCTTCACACGAATACAGCTCCGTAATAAATAAGCCGGGTGGGTTCGTTTATACATCGTTTGAAAGGCTAATTCTTTGCCTTTCAAATGAGTTCTTAAAATAATTTTTTTGTGTGTTGGTTCTTCTGCTAACAACAATAATGTGCATCAAAATCGTGAAATACTAATTAACCCAGTAACTCTTAAAGGTGTGAAAATATACCCCCCTCCCATACGATTTTTTTCCCAACACGAGATCACCTTTCAACTCCGTAAATAATTGCACTATATTGCGGGACACCACGATCTGCAATTTATAAGAAGGAGATGTTTCAATTTAGTTTTGTGCAGTTTATTAATTGGTCAAAAATATGTAACAAACTAGTTTCCTTTGAAATTTTTCCTGTGCAACGTCCTCGCAATTTAACTCGTCAATTACGAACGGTGGTAATATTTGTAACTCGCTAAACAGCACAAAAATATGCAATAAAATGCAATTATATTAAATAACTGACAGGTAGAATATTTTTGCTAGCACAGCATGCGGCACACCTTTTATAAAGCTTCAATATAAAACATATGCACAGAATGTTCCTGTTTATTTGTGTGACTAACTGTCACTCACTCTTACATAATAAACAGCAGTAGCAGCAGACAGGATTGCAACAATTTACAACAATATAAATTGCTACAAAATCCCAATGAAACTCGTTGTCAACATTGCTTGCACCAAATAGTGTTGCAGAGATTTCAGCGATTAGGTTGCAAGCATATGTAAAAAAAAAATGCAAAAGGATTTGCATGTCAGTGTCAAGTAAACATTTAATTTTTTGTTATGTCTGTTGTTGTTTTTTATTCAAAAGAATAAGGAATTTTCTTGTTGACAATAGAAGACGTGCGCAATATGTTGGGAAAAAAAATTGATTCCTTTAGTATCATTGGATTGGCTGTTGGCTGTGATTTAAATGAAAATGGTTCCGTGCCGTGCCTTTTCAAAAAGGTACTTTATTGTACAAATAATTTCTTGTAAAAATTATTACCTTATTTAGTAAAACGAATGCAGACACTTGCGTTAGATTTTTTCATCTGGCAATATATTTTTAAGGGAAATTTCAGTTAGAGAGAGAGAGGTTTTGTTCTAATTCAGAGCAGGGTTGAAAAAGTAGGTGCAATCGTACCTTTTTCTGAGATTTTTGACCTTAAAGGTACATTAGGTACAATCGCTTCATTTTAGGTACTTCGCGCAACTAAAACAGTTTGCCCAACAATATTTGTCAACAGCGATGTTTGCCATTATTTACACTCAACATCGGAGGCAGCTACATTAGAGCTTCCTAACAAAATTGAGAAGCTGATTCGGGACGTTAATCATAATTTTTACCGGAAAACAGATTTTTTAAAAGTTTCAACAAGATTTTGGAAGAGAGCTTCATATATTCTTGCGTTATAGCTCCACGCAATGGCTTTCACGGCAGGTATGTTTTATTTATTTTTATGGCTGTGTGCCATTCGGAATTTTTCACTCGGATGACGAATTTTTAATATCAGTGAGGTGAGTATGATTGTCAAAAATTCATGTAGCCCTAGGGGCTAGTAGAAATTTTAAAAAATTTTACTAACATTTTACAAAAATTAAAGTTTTTTCTAAATGACCTCTATATTAATTATGTTGACTTTATATGATTTAAATACAAATTCTAAATGTTTGATAGTTTAAATCATACTTGATTTTAAATACAAATTCTAGTTGTTTGATAGTTTAAAATCGTTTATTGAGCTTAAGGTCAAAGTTAGAACAATTAATTGTTCTAACGAATTTTTCCAAAGAAACAACAACAACAACAAAGTTTTTTCAATATGAAAAGGAAAAAATCACTAGCTGATCTGATTGCAATTTCTACTCTGCTAAAAGCGTCATCAGAAATCTTTGTGATACCCGTGCAAGCGCGCGCTAACGCACTGCACCATCGGGGCGATGAGATTTGAAGCGTCAATTTCTCAGTTTTTCCTCCATTTCATAATGTCACATTTGTTGTTGTATTTCTGTTTTACTTTTAGTTTCTATGCTTATGTTATTATATGTAGTCCAACAGCCTGCTGGAAGTCTGCACTAACAAAGCATGTTTACTGAAGTTGTTTTTAGAATTTTTGCTGATTTTGTTTTCAGCTGTTTCCGTTTGGTCGAGCTCTACCATTTGATTAAAGTTTTTTCTAAATGACCTCTATATTAATTATGTTGACTTTATATGATTTAAATACAAATTCTAAATGTTTGATAGTTTAAATCATACTTGATTTTAAATACAAATTCTAGTTGTTTGATAGTTTAAAATCGTTTATTGAGCTTAAGGTCAAAGTTAGAACAATTAATTGTTCTAACGAATTTTTCCAAAGAAACAACAACAACAACAAAGTTTTTTCAATATGAAAAGGAAAAAATCACTAGCTGATCTGATTGCAATTTCTACTCTGCTAAAAGCGTCATCAGAAATCTTTGTGATACCCGTGCAAGCGCGCGCTAACGCACTGCACCATCGGGGCGATGAGATTTGAAGCGTCAATTTCTCAGTTTTTCCTCCATTTCATAATGTCACATTTGTTGTTGTATTTCTGTTTTACTTTTAGTTTCTATGCTTATGTTATTATATGTAGTCCAACAGCCTGCTGGAAGTCTGCACTAACAAAGCATGTTTACTGAAGTTGTTTTTAGAATTTTTGCTGATTTTGTTTTCAGCTGTTTCCGTTTGAAAAAACTTTGTTGTTGTTGTTGTTTCTTTGGAAAAATTCGTTAGAACAATTAATTGTTCTAACTTTGACCTTAAGCTCAATAAACGATTTTAAACTATCAAACAACTAGAATTTGTATTTAAAATCAAGTATGATTTAAACTATCTGTATGAGAATTTGTTGACTTAAGAAGACTTCTGTTGTCTTTTGTAGACTTCAATTAAAAAAATAACAAAGAAAAATGTTTAAGGTTTTGATTTTTGCAGCAAGGCTGTAGTTCTTTATTTTTCTGACTGTTCGCAAAAAAGTTAAGTTAAAGTTGTTTTACAAGAATGCACCTAGCTACACTCATTTGTAACTGTTCGTTTATACAGCTTGCAAAGTTATAAAAATAACTAAAAGAGTATATGTTTAACGGAGATTAGAATACTTAAGTATATATGTATGTACATGAGATTGAGTATAGGAATGAGTAAAATTAAAAAATGAGTAATAAAGTATGTTAGTAAAAAATGAAAGCAGTTAAGTTGTTTTAATGCACAGTGATTAGAGTACGTGTAAATGACGCTAACATTTTCCCCCACGAAGAACGACAGTTCTTAACCCGTATCATGGTGTGATGTCTTCCTCTGACCTGTTGGAGGTAGATTGGTTCGGTCGCCATGTTGACCTAGCTGTGCCTCTGCTCACAGCTACGGGCTGGTCAAATTCATGATTTACACCTGGTGTTACATCGTTGATCGGTAAAAATGCGGTCTTAGATACTGGTCGCTTAACGCTCTTGCCATTGCAAAATAAAGTGACCACTCTTACACACCCATCTGGTCCGGGGTGCGTTTGTTGTACACGGGCCAGTGGCCATTGGCCTGGTGGACAGCGCTCATCGACTATAAGCACTAGATCCCCCACTTCAGCATTTCTGTGCATCTTCAACCACTTCGGTCTGGCTTGTATGCGGCAAAGATACTCGCTTACCCAGCGCCTCCAGTACTGTTGCTTCAACTTCTCAACTACTTTCCATCGGTTGAGGCGATCTATGTTGAAATCTATCAGATCTTCTTCTGGTACACATAGCGTAGGCTCACCAATAAGGAAATGAGATGGAGTGAGTGCAGTGCAATCTGATGGGTCAGTAGAGAGCGGACAAAGAGGCCTCGAATTAAGACAGCCTTCTATTTGTGCCAGCAAAGTGCTTAGCTCTTCGTAAGTTAAAATCCTATTTTGCATAATGCGCCGAAGGTGATGCTTCGTCGATTTAACGCCTGCCTCCCAGAGGCCACCAAAGTTAGGCGAAGCTGGTGGGATGAAGTGCCACTGCGTACCACTATTTGCTAGAATTTCGATAATTTCTTGTGGTAGTGATGATAGACTGCGGTTATTGAGCAACTGAAGTTCCTTGCTGGCTCCAATAAAATTTGTGCCACAGTCTGAGTACAGATCAGTACATAGGCCGCGCCGTGATGTAAAGCGTCTGAAGGCGGCGATGAAAGATTCGGTTGAAAGGCTAGTCACTGCCTCGAGGTGCAAAGCTTTCGTCACCATGCATATGAAAAGGCAAATATACCCTTTTGTTGTAACTGTGTTGCGTGCAGTAGACTGTTTGATAGTGATCGGCCCCGCGTAGTCAACACCACTGTGCTTGAATGCTCGTGCTGGCTGCAATCGAACTTTCGGCAGGTTGCCCATGAGCTGCTGCGATACAGTAGCGTTGTATTTAAAGCAAACGATACAACGCTTCTGAACACTCTTTGCTAAGTTGCGTCCTGAGAGAATCCAGTACTCCCGAGCCACATACGATTGCATTAACTGCAAGCCACCGTGCAGTGTTTTCACATGAGCATCTGCAAAAATAAGAAGTGATAGTGGATTTTGCTTTTTAAGTAAAATTGGGTGCTTTCGAGAAAAGCCAAAATTTGAATTTTGTATACGACCACCAACTCTTAAAACACCTGCTTTATCTAAAAATGGACAAAGATTAGAAATTTTGCTACTAGTATGAATGTTGGTTTGCTTTTGTAGTGCAGCTATCTCTAGCTGAAAGTCGATTTGTTGAGATATTTTAATTAGCTGTTGAAGAGCACGGTTTATTTCACGCGTTTGAAGAAACCCTGTTGTTTTTTCTTTATTGATTTGTTGTTGTCGCAGTCGTGGCGATGTATTGTGGTAGAATCTAAAGGTATATGCTATTACGCGCACGATTTTGTTTAGAGAGGAATATTTTGTTAAGATTTCTGGATACTCAGTATTTTGAGTTGTTGTCGTATGTATCTCTATTTTGGATTTCCGTAGATCAAGGCTGGTGCAAAAATTAATTTTTGGCTGTTCCGGCCATGTCTCTGGTGGCTGACACAACCACGTTGGTCCCGTCCACCATAAGTGATGATTCAGAAGTTCTTCTGAGGAGATGCCGCGCGACGCGCAGTCTGCGGGGTTATCAAGTGTAGATATGTAGCGCCACTGGTCTGCACTTGAGCGGCGTTGAATTTCTGATACTCGATTGCCGACGTAGACCGACCACTTTGATGACTGGCCACGTATCCACGAAAGTACTGTTGTACTGTCAGTCCAGTAAATAGTTTGAGTTATTTCTCGATCCAGCTGCAAACTAATTTTATCAACTAGCTTTACCAGTAAAGTAGCTCCACACAGTTCAAGCCTCGGTACTGTCACAGTTTTTAGAGGAGCGACCTTTGTCTTTGATTGGAGTAATGTTACTCGTCCTTTGCCCATATTGTCAACTACTTTCACGTACGCCGTTGCTGCGTATGCCGACTGAGACGCGTCGCAAAATCCATGTATTTCAATGCGGCTCAACTTGTTTGCTCCAATCCAGCGTGGAATTTTTATGTTCTCCAAGATTTTAAGATTATGGCGATAGCTTACCCATTTGCTGCCTAAATCTGCAGGTAATGCGTCTTGCCAATCAAGTCCTAGTAGCCACAAATTTTGAAACATAATTTTCGCTAGTATTGTTGTAGGAGCCAACCAACCCAATGGATCGTATAACTTTGCAGCGTCGGATAAAAGGCTACTTTTTGTGATAGCTCGTTCTTCGTCATAACTAATTTTAAATGAAAATGTATCACTCACAGTGTCCCATTCAATACCAAGTGCCTTTACAACATTTTTGTCACTTATCTTAAATATATTGGAGATTTCACGATACTCTTCCGGTATAGCACTCAGTAAATCCATGGAGTTTGAAGTCCACTTTCTAAGATTAAAGCCACCCGCATTCAATAATTTACAAAGTTGTTGTTGCAAACATTGGGCTTCCGCATAAGTATCAGCGCCAGAAATAACATCATCCACATACGTGTCGCTCTGCAGTACTTTACTAGCCTCGGCGTAATTGACTTCTTCATCGGCCGCAAGTTGCTGTAGCACTCGAATAGATAGGTACGGAGCTGAAGTAGTTCCATACGTTACAGTACATAACTTGTAAATAGAAATATCATCGTTCACCGAGTCACGCCATAATATCTGCTGGTATTTCTGATGTTCTTTAACCACACGAATTTGGCGAAACATTTTTTCCAAGTCTGAGCGAAATCCGATTTCGAAGCGTCGCCAACGTGTAATTATTGTAGGAAGTTCGGTTTGAAGAGCTGGGCCCGCTGAGAGTTCTTCGTTAAGAGACTGTTGAGGGGGGCGCTTGCTACTTCCGTCAAATACGACTCGCAACTTCGTCGTAGTACTATTTTCACGTATTACACCGTGATGTGGCAGAAAATGGCAATGCTCTGTTAAGTCCCGGGGATATGAACCAATTTTTTGCATATGACCCAATTGTTCATATTCTGTCATGAAGTTTCGGTAAGCTTCTTTTAGAGCTGGTTTCTTTTCGAATTTCGCCTCAATTTGCTTTAGCCGCCGCAGGGCGCTGTAGTCAGTATGACTGAATGTAGGCATAGGTAAATTATTTAATGCTGATAAAAATGGTAGAGCAACAGTGTATCGCCCAGATTTATCGCGAGTACAAGTGCTTTTAAAGTACTCTTCACACGCAGTTTCTTCTTTCGTCAGTTGCCTTTTTTCGCAGAGCTCTTCTTGCTCCCAAAAGGAACGAAGTTGATCATCAAGAGAAATTAAATTCACATTTAAGGTAATATCATATGCGATTTCCGATGTAGGGCCTGACACGATCCAACCGAAGTGTGTAAATTGTAAAAATATGCCCTTATCAAATTTCTTATGATTCGGTAATACGATGTTTCCATACACATCACCACCCAGCAGCAAATCAATGCTGCCACTCTTATTAAAATATGGGTCGGCAAGAGCATATTGCGTTAGATTAGGGAGGGAACTTTTGTCTACATGCAGAGGCTGGTAAGCTGTAAGCGATGGTAGAACTAGTGCACTGCATTGCAATTGAAAGTCGCTTTCATTCGATGATAATAGAGTTAAATTGACATATTTGCGAGTAGTGCAGGGTGTTTTGCCTCCTACTCCATTGATTACAGCAAGCGTATTTAATTTTTGCAGTTGTAAAAGTTGCACTGCGTCTTCGGTAATGAGTGAAGCTTGCGCACCTTGGTCGAGTAGCGCTCTTAAACAATAATTACCAGTTGAAGTTTTTACAATAACACGAATTGTAGCGAGTAGAACCTGTGGCATCGCTAAAGTGTTGAAATTGCAAGCTAAATTTGCTGCTGCAGTGCTCGTGGTAGGCGTCGAAGTATTGGGTAATGTTACCACAGCAGAGGTAGCCTCTGTTGGAGAAGTGAACTCGGTGTGAATGTTTAAGGACTGATTTAAAAAGTCATTATGGACAATCGTGTGATGTTGCTTTTGGCAGATTTGGCAGCGAGCATTTATGCGACAATTATTGGCGAAATGGCCAATGTTTAAGCAGTTATGACAAATCTGCTTTAATTTCAACAAATCGCGTTTAGCAGCAGAAGGTAGTGAGGCGAATTTAAAACATTTGTAGAGTAAATGACGCTTATCGCAGCATGGGCAGTTTAAGTCAGCAGCATTGGCAGTAGTAATATGTACATTTCGACGAAAAGCATTTCGTGAAGCATTAGGAAGGGGCTTGGGTTTTGATTCCATTGAAAAAGAATGATTTTTACCATGAATGGTCTCAAGTGTACGAAAGGTGGTTTCGAGAAATTCAAACAGATCTTTAATTTTTGGGATTTCAATTGATGCCTTAAGCGACTGTTCCCACTCCTTCCGAGTTTGAGCGTCGAGCTTATTGACAGTCATATAAATCAGAATAGCGTCCCAGCTATCTGGGTGTATGTCCAGTGTGCGCAAAAGTGCAAGGCAATTGCGAGTGGTATCTAAAATTTGCTGAATGCACTTGGCAGTGCCATTCGAAGGTGCAATCGAAAAAAGCTTACTTAAAACTGTATCGACAATTTTCCTTTTATTATGATACCTAAGATTTAAAGCGTTCCAAGCAAGCTCATAGCTTGCGTCAGAAGCCGGGTACTCATTAACGATGTCGAGTGGTGTATCTTTGCATGAACCCTTTAAATAGTAGTATTTTTGGATTTTAGTGAGATCACTATTATTGTGAATAACCGAAGTGAACATGTCTTTATACGATATCCAAGCAAGATAATCACCAGAAAAGGTCGGAATATCGATCTTAGGTAACCGAACTGTTGAAAACAGGCTTTCATTGCGGCTTTGTGACGGAACTGCAAAGGTGCTCGCATGAAATTCTAGCGAAGCTGGACCATTCGGTTCCATGAGCAAGTCCAGTAATTTACCCTTGAACGTAAAATATTTATCGCGAAACGTATAATATACCTTTTCTGTCATATAAGGTACATCAATAGCATCGATAGAGTTGTCCCGAATGAAGTCAAATAGCTGGGAATGATTTTCTTTAAATTCATTAAAACATATTTCTATTTCATCCAAGAGACTCTGAACAAAACCGCGTGTTTTTTCAGACCTTGGTTTGCGATCAAAATTCAGCGCCATGCGCTCGAGTTCACTCAACATGACTCTTTGATCTTCAATTCGGTGGTCAATTTTTTCCATTTTATTTTAATAAAATAAAACTATATACATACGTCACAAATCCAAATTAATCAATCCCGTTGCCCGTTGTTAAAGCAGTGTTTGTTACCAAATGTCCAGATAGAGAGATGTTCCAATCAAATTCCTTTACGCAGCACGTGTCCAAGATTACAGCAAAGTCGTCGACTATCCAAGTTAAAACGCTTGAAGCATTTGTAATAATTGAAAGTTTGATAAATATCCCGGGTTTCGGCACCAAATTTTATGTATGAGAATTTGTTGACTTAAGAAGACTTCTGTTGTCTTTTGTAGACTTCAATTAAAAAAATAACAAAGAAAAATGTTTAAGGTTTTGATTTTTGCAGCAAGGCTGTAGTTCTTTATTTTTCTGACTGTTCGCAAAAAAGTTAAGTTAAAGTTGTTTTACAAGAATGCACCTAGCTACACTCATTTGTAACTGTTCGTTTATACAGCTTGCAAAGTTATAAAAATAACTAAAAGAGTATATGTTTAACGGAGATTAGAATACTTAAGTATATATGTATGTACATGAGATTGAGTATAGGAATGAGTAAAATTAAAAAATGAGTAATAAAGTATGTTAGTAAAAAATGAAAGCAGTTAAGTTGTTTTAATGCACAGTGATTAGAGTACGTGTAAATGACGCTAACACTATCAAACATTTAGAATTTGTATTTAAATCATATAAAGTCAACATAATTAATATAGAGGTCATTTAGAAAAAACTTTAATCAAATGGTAGAGCTCGACCAAACGGAAACAGCTGAAAACAAAATCAGCAAAAATTCTAAAAACAACTTCAGTAAACATGCTTTGTTAGTGCAGACTTCCAGCAGGCTGTTGGACTACATATAATAACATAAGCATAGAAACTAAAAGTAAAACAGAAATACAACAACAAATGTGACATTATGAAATGGAGGAAAAACTGAGAAATTGACGCTTCAAATCTCATCGCCCCGATGGTGCAGTGCGTTAGCGCGCGCTTGCACGGGTATCACAAAGATTTCTGATGACGCTTTTAGCAGAGTAGAAATTGCAATCAGATCAGCTAGTGATTTTTTCCTTTTCATATTGAAAAAACTTTGTTGTTGTTGTTGTTTCTTTGGAAAAATTCGTTAGAACAATTAATTGTTCTAACTTTGACCTTAAGCTCAATAAACGATTTTAAACTATCAAACAACTAGAATTTGTATTTAAAATCAAGTATGATTTAAACTATCAAACATTTAGAATTTGTATTTAAATCATATAAAGTCAACATAATTAATATAGAGGTCATTTAGAAAAAACTTTAATCAAATGGTAGAGCTCGACCAAACGGAAACAGCTGAAAACAAAATCAGCAAAAATTCTAAAAACAACTTCAGTAAACATGCTTTGTTAGTGCAGACTTCCAGCAGGCTGTTGGACTACATATAATAACATAAGCATAGAAACTAAAAGTAAAACAGAAATACAACAACAAATGTGACATTATGAAATGGAGGAAAAACTGAGAAATTGACGCTTCAAATCTCATCGCCCCGATGGTGCAGTGCGTTAGCGCGCGCTTGCACGGGTATCACAAAGATTTCTGATGACGCTTTTAGCAGAGTAGAAATTGCAATCAGATCAGCTAGTGATTTTTTCCTTTTCATATTGAAAAAACTTTGTTGTTGTTGTTGTTTCTTTGGAAAAATTCGTTAGAACAATTAATTGTTCTAACTTTGACCTTAAGCTCAATAAACGATTTTAAACTATCAAACAACTAGAATTTGTATTTAAAATCAAGTATGATTTAAACTATCAAACATTTAGAATTTGTATTTAAATCATATAAAGTCAACATAATTAATATAGAGGTCATTTAGAAAAAACTTTAATCAAATGGTAGAGCTCGACCAAACGGAAACAGCTGAAAACAAAATCAGCAAAAATTCTAAAAACAACTTCAGTAAACATGCTTTGTTAGTGCAGACTTCCAGCAGGCTGTTGGACTACATATAATAACATAAGCATAGAAACTAAAAGTAAAACAGAAATACAACAACAAATGTGACATTATGAAATGGAGGAAAAACTGAGAAATTGACGCTTCAAATCTCATCGCCCCGATGGTGCAGTGCGTTAGCGCGCGAGTTACGACCCCCACTCAAACGACAACAACAAATACATATACTTCTCAGCCACCACCCAAACCATCGAGGCTCAATACGCCGCTGCAACACTTACAGTAACAATTACAACAAACACAACAACAATACCAAATTAACCAACAAGTCAAAGACATCGTTACTACATTTACAACAACAGCACAAACGGCAATTAAATCTCGGCACCCACAACAATAGCACCAGAAACAACAACATAATAAGCCCCACTGCACTACTTAAAGTGCAGCGTAATCAATAAGATATTTTAAGTGTTCCAATTTTATTTACACTCTTTCTTTATTTTTTTCCTCATAAATCGCAACTATTAAAATAGGTTCAATTTTAAAGTATAACATTAAAATCAAACTCTTGCATTTCTGATATTATGTTGCAACCATAAATTGGGCAACATTTTACGATTATTTATTCTACATATTAACCACAAGACATTAAAATGAAACCCTTGCATTTTTGATATTATGTTGCAACTATAAATTAGGCAACACTTTGCGACTATTAACTTTTACATATTAACCACATTGTATTTCTTTTACATACATTACATTTCTCCTATTTTACAATTGTATTTCTTCCATTTATATCTTTACATACTTTTACACATTTACATTTCGAAAACGAATTGGTTAGATTTTAAGAAAGAGTTGTAATAAAGTTCAGTTCTAAGTTTACAGCAGAAAAGAAAAGTGTGTTTCAATCAAACTGCTCTAAGCAAGGAACATAACTGGCGCAGTCTACGGCTTGGCGAACCATCTTGTGAATAGTGAATAATCAGTATCCTTCTTATTTGAAGAATAAGTGATAAAATAATTGTTCGAAAGAATATCGAACTAAAATTATTGTAATTATCAGAAGTTATTATCGAGAGAATATCGATACATAATATTCTGAAATAAGTGTTGACTGAATATCAGCACATTTTTTTTTCACAAGATCGGTTAAGTATCAACTTTTAATCGCCATTGGAACTCAACGCTCTAAAAGGACGACTAGCGAACAACAAGCATCATGCAGCTAAAGCAGTTAATCATCATCATCGTTGGAAGCATGTAAGTCGAAAACTGAAAAATAATTAAATAAAACAAAGCTTAAAAATAAAACAAATAAATTTTTTCAATAAAAGGGGATAAGAAAAGAAAAATTTCAATACGTTAACAATTTTATTCAATAAAAAAAAAAGAACAAAGAAAAAAATTCATGTGGAAAAAAACCCAGAAAAAACGTGCAGAAAATCAGCCCTATTCAGTTTCCCTCAGTAATCTTTTTAAAAGCAGAAGCCTTAGTTCAATTCTAGAAGAACCAAGTAGAGAATTTACTATGGAAAATACAGCCCCCATCCCAACCCTTCCCACCCCTGCCCCTGTATATGTGGATATTTTTCAGTCACTTCGCATTCCAGATGCAATAAAGGATTTGCCTCAATATGATGGCAATCCTCGACTACTATACGAATTTCTAAATAACGTAGAGGAAATATTGTTACATACAAGAGGTGCTAGTCATACGCCTCAAGGACAAATACTACTAAGGGCAATACGAAATAAGATAGTCGGTCAGGCAAACGAAGTACTAAATATGTACGGAACGTCACTCAATTGGGAAAACATAAAAACTAACTTAATTCTGCATTACTCTGACAAAAGATCGGAGACTTCACTTATTAGGGATTTACACAACTTACGACAATACAACAAAACTGTAGAAAATTTTTTCAGTGAAATAATAGAAATTCAGGCTACACTGTGCAACAATATTTTGATACACGAAAGTGATCAAAATGTTGTAGCAGCAAAAAAAGAACTATTTGCGGAAATGTGTCTAAACTCATTTTTAAGTGGTCTTAGAGAGCCACTTGGCTCAAACATTAGGGCTATGAGGCCAGAATCCTTGGCCACTGCTTTAGCCTACTGTATAAAAGAACAAAATATTCATTACATGAGATCAGAAAGAAACACATATCAGAGTAAACAATATAAGCCATATAATACGTTCAATAAATATCCAGCAAGAATGCAAAACCCACGTAACTTTACACCAAATACGTCTAACTATAATCCAAACACATCAAATTACTACCAAAACACATATAACCCAAACCAGTCCCGATTTAATAACCCACCAACATACAATAGGTTTAATCCTAATCATAACCCTTTTAGAAATAACCACAACAATAATAACAATTCGTCATTTTCTGCCAGACAACCACAACCAGAACCAATGGACACAAGTTCAGGTTTTACAAACACTAAAAACTCCACTGTATCTCAAAGGAATAATAATTCCGATGTAAGCATGCGTTCTAAATTTTCCAGGATGACAAGACCAAGAACAGAAGAATTTCATAACATAAATAAAAATCCAAGGACCCAACGCCCCAATACCTCTTACCAACAACAATTAGATCAATATACAGATGACTCAATAGAAGACATCAATAACATTGAAGATGATCAAAATTTTTTCCGATCAGCCTCACCGAACCAACAGGATACATAGACGTAAATAGACATGGATCTGAGCTAGCATATGTTAACATATCATCCCCTTTTGGTAGACCATTGAGATTTCTTATAGATACGGGAGCGTCAGCCTCATTTATTAATCCCGAATTCATACATAAAGACGATATTAAAAAATGTAAATTAACTTCAATCTCTACTATACTTGGAAAATATACTCTTAATGAGCAAGTATCATTACCTATATTTCGTGAATTCAATCAACGCGGTAATCTCATATTCCTTCTCTTCAAATTCCATAATTATTTCGATGGACTAATCGGACTTGATGCCCTTACTCAACTCGGTGCAACAGTTAATCTTGTTAGCAAATCACTTAATACACAAAACTCAACTATTAATCTACAATTTAAACCAAATATAATATCAAAAAACTACTTGATTGCACCTAGATCTAAAACAGTTATTGAATTGCCAGTAGACACTCAAAATGGATCAATTTATCTCAGAAACACAGAACTTAAACCTAACTTAGTTATATCAGAAGGTATATACGAATCAAAAAACTGGGTTGCTTCACTGGAAGTAATAAATTTTTCTGAAAATGAACAATCCCTTTTTCTTGAACAGCCTCTTAAAGTAAACCCTTACAACACTTCTGACTTTGTCGAATTAAATAATATAAACCCAGATAATACTTGTGACCCAAACCACTTTGTAGACTTATCAGAAATTCTCAGATTAGACCATCTGAATTCAGAAGAAAAACAAAAGTTATTGAAACTCTGTAAGAAAAATAACGACGTATTCTACAAAGAAGGAGAACAATTAACATTCTCCAACGAAATTAAGCACAAAATATCCACAACAGATGACATTCCAATTTACACCAAATCGTACAGATATCCATACGTCCACAAAGACGAGGTACAATGTCAAATCGCAAAAATGCTTCAACAGGGAATAATCCGCCATAGCTATTCCCCTTGGAGTTCTCCCGTTTGGATCGTTCCAAAGAAAAAGGACTCCAGTGGAAAACAAAAGTGGCGCCTCGTCATAGACTATCGGAAGCTTAATGAAAAAACAATATCAGATAGGTACCCGCTCCCCAATATAAATGAAATTCTGGATAAACTAGGTAAATGTGTATATTTTTCTACGCTTGACTTAGCAAGCGGTTTTCATCAAATAGAAATGCATCATAAACATATACAAAAAACTGCGTTCACAGTAGAAGGTGGTCACTATGAATACATAAGAATGCCATTCGGTCTAAAGAACGCTCCATCAACGTTTCAGAGAGTGATGGACAATGTTCTTAGAGAATTAGTAGGAAAAATTTGTCTTGTCTACCTAGATGATATAATAATCTACTCAACTTCTCTTCAAGAACATCTTGAAAGTCTTGAAAAAGTTTTTGAAAAATTACGTTCGGCAAACTTCAAAATCCAACTAGACAAGTCAGAGTTCCTGCATAAAGAAGTAGCGTTCCTGGGACACATTGTATCAACAGATGGTATCAAACCAAATCCTTCCAAAATAGAAGCCATCCAAAATTATCCAATTCCGCAAACTAGGAAACAAATTAAAGCTTTTCTTGGGTTACTAGGTTATTACCGAAAATTCATTAAAGATCTATCAAAACTTATAAAACCTCTTACTGAGTGCCTAAAAAAAGACAAGAAAATCGTAATTAATGATCGATATATACAGGCATTCAATACATGTAGACACCTTTTAACAAATGACCCAATACTGCAGTATCCAGACTTCTCCAAACCGTTTATTCTCACAACAGACGCTAGTAATTATGCTCTAGGCGCAGTCTTATCCCAAGGCACTATAGGCAGTGATAAGCCAGTTTGCTACGCGAGTAGAACGCTTTCCGACTCGGAAACAAATTATTCTACTATAGAAAAAGAGTTACTCGCCATTATGTGGGCGACTAAGTACTTTCGGCCATACCTTTATGGTAGAAAATTCAAGATAGTTACTGACCATAGACCTCTAACCTGGCTTATGAGTTTGAAAGAACCCAACTCTAAACTCATTCGCTGGCGCCTTAAATTAGAGGAGTATGATTACGAGATAGTCTATAAAAAGGGAAAGCTTAATTCAAATGCCGACGCTTTAAGCAGAATAATACAGGATAAACCAAACACTAACGTGGACGTAAACATTAACGATACAGAATCTAATCACGCTACAAACGGAAGCACAATTCACTCTGCTATAGAAAATCTCAACGATGGAATAGCTATTTCCGAAAAACCACTAAACGATTTTAATCTACAAATAATTCTACAAATATCAAGCCAAGCACCTGAAATCACAGTCGAAATTCCATTTAGAAATAAACAAAGACGCATAATCCGAAAAACTAATTTTAATGAAGACAGTATTACTCAAATTTTAAAAAACTATATGGCACCTAATAAATTATCTGCCATCTATACGGATGACGATACATTCAGAATAGTCCAGGATGTATACTCCAAATATTTTTCACATACCCAAATATTCCGTGTAATACGCTGCATGGAAATATTACAGGACATAACACAAAGCGACGAACAAGAACAGTTGATTAGGGATTATCACAATCGACATAACCATAGAGGAATAAATGAAACACATTTGCATCTCAAAAGAAAGTACTACTTTCCATTTATGAAAAATAAAATCACACAAACAATTAATAACTGCGAAACCTGCAAAACTCAAAAATACGATAGGAATCCCCCTAAAACAAAATTTGAAAAACCAGAAACACCTATTAAGCCACTCGATATTTTGCACATCGATATATATACAATTAACAATCACCCTATCTTAACAATAATTGACAAATTTTCTAAGTTCGGAGCAGGTTATAATCTACAATCGAAAAATAGCGTATCCATCCTAAAAGCATTAAAAACATACATCAGTGTTTACGGTACACCTCGAAAAATTGTATGTGACCAAGGTCAAGAATTTATGGCAAATATATTTAAGGACTTCTGTCGTCAGTACCAAATAGAACTGCATTTTACGTCATTCCAACAATCGAGTAGTAATTCTCCAGTAGAGCGTATGCATTCCACTTTAACTGAAATTTACAGAATTTTACTTACAACTCGAAAAGAAAACAATCTATCTCTTGAACATGACGAAATTTTAGCAGAAACATTTATAACTTACAATAACGCAATTCACTCCGCCACCAAACACACTCCCTACGAGTTATTTTTTGGCAGAACATACAAATTCAATAACATAATTTCATTTCACAATGAACACGAATACCTTCAAAAGTTAAAAGAATATCAGGAGATTCTATACCCAAAAATATGTGAACAGCTTAAACAAATTACAAGCCTTAACATAGATAAAATCAATGTAACTAGAGACGAACCCGAAAATTTCGACAGCAACAAAACCATATTTAGAAAAGAAAATAGAAGAAATAAAATGACTCCTAGATTCACAAAACATAAAGTAAAACGCAATAAAAAAGTCACATTAACCACAATAAAAGACCAAAAATTACACAAATCCAAACTAAGAAAACAAAATAAACCATAAATTTTAACATTATACCTCGAATTTTTTTTCCAATAGGCACTTTTAGCTTGCATTATATTTGTATATTTTCACTTTTTAGGGTACAACTGGTCATTGGACAGTTAATAGAGATTCATAACGTCAAAGATAACCAAGGTATAATTCCACTCAGACTCGGACCGGCACGAGTAGTAAAAGGGTATAACAATTTAATCCATATAATCGACCTAGACAAATACCATGAAAACATTAACAAATTATCCACTACCTTTACTGAAATTAAAGCACAAGGTATACAACCAAATCTTATAAAAGTAACTGAAATGAAACTTTTCGAACTAAAGAATAAAATTCAAACACTATCACCTGTTGCTAGACAAAAAAGGGGTATCTTGAATGGACTAGGATCAGTAGTAAAGTTTATTACAGGAAACATGGATGCGGTTGATGCACAAAATTTAAATAATGAAATAACAAAATTAAAAGAAAATGAAGAAAACTTACAAAAAGAATCGGTCAATCAAAACAAATTGAATATGCAAATGATCGCAAGATTTAAAAATATTACTGAACACATGAATAATGAACATAGCACAATTGAAAAATTTGTAAACAAATATTCAAAAGAAACAGCCAATAAAATTAAAAGAAATGAAAATATTCTAGAAGAAATGCAATATCTTAACCAACTTAACTACAATATAGATATTTTATTCAATCATATCACAGACATAGCAGAAGCCATACTATTAGCCAAACTAAACATTATATCCAAGCTTATATTAAACCAAAAAGAGTTACAAGAAATTAGAAATTATATGATTAATCAATCCATTAAAATTGAAACAGATGAAGAAATATACGAACTATTACAATTACAAGCATATTATAATCATTCTAATGTCATATTCAATGTTCAAATACCTAATCTTTATACAGAAAATTATCAGCTATATCATATTATACCTACCCCTATAAACATAACAAAGCAAATAATAACAAAATCATACATAACTTACAATAACAAAACAATTCAGTTTTTCGACAAAACATGCCAAAGAATATCTAAAATATACTTTTGCCAAAAACCAATCCAAAAAGAAAACACTCAAGAATCTAAATGCCTGGGGCAGCTCATGCAAAATCAACCTGGACACTGCGACCTGTATGACCTCGGAAAGATAACAACAATCTTCCAGCCAGAAGCCAACTTTATCGTCTATATTAATATACCCTATACACTAATAAATTCTACTTGCAGTCAAAGACAATACACAGTTGAAGGTACCGGTGCTATTCATTTCCAGAACTGCGACATCGCTATAAGAGGTATCATCTACAAGAGCAATGTTGGAATTTTCTGGGACGAGATACATATCCTGCCAATAACACACTCAGGAATACAAGCCCTGTCAGTAACCGAAGCCCTAAACTTGGAAAAACTTCGCGACCATCAAATCGAAAGCTACGCATCAGTTAAACACCTCAGCACAATTACATATGCCCAAGACGCACTGCAATATACGTTAATTGTAATCCTTGTCCTGATCTTCATTTACGTCCCTAGGAAAATAATGGCATCAATTTATACACCGCAAACCAATTTCGTAAGGGCCACTGCACAATCTTTATGGCCCTCACTTCATACTGGGGGGGGAGGAGTTACGACCCCCACTCAAACGACAACAACAAATACATATACTTCTCAGCCACCACCCAAACCATCGAGGCTCAATACGCCGCTGCAACACTTACAGTAACAATTACAACAAACACAACAACAATACCAAATTAACCAACAAGTCAAAGACATCGTTACTACATTTACAACAACAGCACAAACGGCAATTAAATCTCGGCACCCACAACAATAGCACCAGAAACAACAACATAATAAGCCCCACTGCACTACTTAAAGTGCAGCGTAATCAATAAGATATTTTAAGTGTTCCAATTTTATTTACACTCTTTCTTTATTTTTTTCCTCATAAATCGCAACTATTAAAATAGGTTCAATTTTAAAGTATAACATTAAAATCAAACTCTTGCATTTCTGATATTATGTTGCAACCATAAATTGGGCAACATTTTACGATTATTTATTCTACATATTAACCACAAGACATTAAAATGAAACCCTTGCATTTTTGATATTATGTTGCAACTATAAATTAGGCAACACTTTGCGACTATTAACTTTTACATATTAACCACATTGTATTTCTTTTACATACATTACATTTCTCCTATTTTACAATTGTATTTCTTCCATTTATATCTTTACATACTTTTACACATTTACATTTCGAAAACGAATTGGTTAGATTTTAAGAAAGAGTTGTAATAAAGTTCAGTTCTAAGTTTACAGCAGAAAAGAAAAGTGTGTTTCAATCAAACTGCTCTAAGCAAGGAACATAACTCGCGCTTGCACGGGTATCACAAAGATTTCTGATGACGCTTTTAGCAGAGTAGAAATTGCAATCAGATCAGCTAGTGATTTTTTCCTTTTCATATTGAAAAAACTTTGTTGTTGTTGTTGTTTCTTTGGAAAAATTCGTTAGAACAATTAATTGTTCTAACTTTGACCTTAAGCTCAATAAACGATTTTAAACTATCAAACAACTAGAATTTGTATTTAAAATCAAGTATGATTTAAACTATCAAACATTTAGAATTTGTATTTAAATCATATAAAGTCAACATAATTTTACAAAAATGTTAGTAACAGTGTGTTGTTGTGTCTTTTTTTCTGGAAAAAGTAGTTTTACCATATGTTTCCGTATATGTACAAAAAACAAAAGAAAACTAAAGGCGCATTTTTTTCTGGAAAAAAAATTGTTTCATTTCATTTATTTGTTTCTACCCTCTTCAAGAGTCTTATTTTTTTTTCTGTTCTTTTCTAAAAAATAGATTTACCTAAAAAAAAAATTGTGTTCTTTTCTCGGATATGTTGACCGCAGAAGTAAGAATTTTCTAACCTGTGAAATTGAAATCCGACGGATCTGCACTCTGCCCTCTAGAAGTACCAACATATAAACAAAATAAAATAATTTTGCCATTTCATATTTTGTGCTGTGATAATTGTGAGATGCAAACATTTGCAATTTTTAACAATCTTTCAAATTTCATCCAATATCTTATCGATTAAAGTGGTAAGTTTTATTTTATAATTTTATGTCGTAGGCTTGGCGATAAAACTTACCACTTTAATCGATAAGATTATATGCCGATAACATCAATAGTGGTTAGTTTTATTAATATTTAATTGCTTGATGAATATTTGATTGAAAATTGCAGTCGGCAATTATACATAACCTCAATCGTTAATACATAGAAATTCAAAATAACAGTGCAGCCAATATCAAATGAAAATAATGTTGCATTATTTTCGTTCTTTTTTCAGCTCAAAAAAGGCCAACATTTTGTAAATTCAGGTCAGAATCTAGAATATTCTGCATTTTGTGAGGACAGAATATTTTTACAGAAAAGAATGCGCTATAATTATGCTTTGCTTTTAATATTGAGAAAATTTTTATTTTTAAAAGCTTAAAACGCAAGAGTTGAAGACCAATGGACCATGGAGACACTCCAGTCGTCTTTATCTAGAAGAATCCTGATGATATTGATATTCTGTTTAATTTATTTTTTTTAATTACTGCAAATTAATTTCTAGATTTTTAAAAACTAATTTTATTAGTAGCTAAAGGGTTTAAATTAAATATTTATGTTTCATTATGGAAGTTCATTACTTCTGACATGAAGCATTCATTACTTCTGTACTGTTAACTTGTAAAACTAATGCATTGAATAGACTTTTTGAATATTTTTACATATGCCCGATAAACATTTAATACGTGTTCACGAATTATTTATGGTTTTCTAATTGGTTGACTGAGTATGAGTCAATATTTTCTTTCGAATTACAATTTGAGCGATTGAGCTCAAAATTTGGCAGTAAGAGTATTTCAGGTATGGCAACATTAAGTTACAGTGCAAATTTTATCCGCGCGCATGTTTGACCTTCGTATACTATCGCCAAATAGTGCACACATATTCACGCGCACGGTCAGTGCGGCTGAAAGTGCTCAGGCCATTTTAGAATGCTTTTAATAAAACTTTATCAAAATTAACTGAAGTTAACAGTTTTATGGGATTGTGTATACATACAAAATAAATGTTTTTAGAAAGACTAACTTAAGTCGTCGGTCTGACAGACCAACGCGCGAGTATACGAAGGTTAAGATTTAGGATTTTTATGTCCGAATAGCAAGAAAACATTAACATTGATACTGATTTTACATCAGCATATTAAATAAATGGAATAAAATCTAAATACAGTGAAAGCTTTCACAGACGGACGCTCTAATAAGCGGACATTTCCTATAAGCGGGCACATTCTTTGGAACAATTAGTTTTTGGTTTTTCCAATAGAAAAGGCTCTCCCACACACGGACTTTCCAATATCCGGATGCGGACACACAAACATGTCTATTTATGAAAAAAATAAATCTCCCATAAGCGGATGCCAAGCTCTAATAAACGAAAAATTTTGTTTCACATTTTTTTTTTGTGGTTTCGACAGTTCGACTTTTTTACGAATTTACTATGAATGAGAAATCAAAGTCCAAGAAACTTACTTGCATTGCATCCAAGAAACTTACGCCAATAATATTTAATTGGTGACAGTTTATGTGAAAACTAAAACTATCCTATGTCCATTTCTCGGTGTTTTTTCACAACTTGCATTTTTAAATTTTTGGGGATTTTTTGCGTAAAAATACTTAAACTCGAAATTTCCAAAAAGCTACGCTTCTAGCAAAAATTTTTTAACGACCAGGTAATTTAATGTAGTCACATAATTTTTTGTATCTGTTATAAATATAGTTTTGGAAAATATTTCCACAGCATTTCAATGAAATTTGAATGGGAGGTTTTATCTGATTCTTTGCAAAATTTTTGCTGATTTTTAAGGAAGGATTGTGAAATAACAGATAGATATATTTGAGTGAAACTTTTTTATTATTTTGCATTTCTATTAAATTTAAATAAAAAATTTTATTTTTTTTACCTCATTCCGCGTGACATAGGTGTAACTGCGTCGCTGAAAAAAAGAAGTCCCAATTTTTTGTGCGGGATGTCTTGACTTTGGATAATCTGAAAAAAAGAAACTTGGTTGGAGTTGAAACATATAATTTCGGGATGACTTCGAGATTTTTTTTTAAAAGTGCTTAAAAATTTGTACAGCTACTTTTGTCCTGAAATTATATTTTTTTTATAAGTTTTTACATTTGACTTGGCTCGTTCGCATGTACAGTCACACAGATAAATATACGTACCCCCCACAAAAACTTTTTTCTGACCAAAGTATAAGCTTTCCTTACAAAAAAATTATATAGGATAAATCTGTGCTTAAAATAAATTAAAACGATATGCAAAAATTTCAGAAACAAACAATTTATAAAAAAAAAAACACAGATTTTCATTTTTCGCAACACAGAAAAGTATACAGGGTTGCCCATATTATTTTTAAATAAATCAAAGAAACCACAATTTTTTGTCTGTTCGTCATGAATATCATTTAATTGGGTTCAAGTAGATTTGCTTACATTATTTCTTGAATATGTTTCTTATCTACGACATATTGTGCCCGTTTTGCAGCATTTTCCATGGTTTTCTTCAACATTTCGATGGGAATGGCGGTTATTTCTTGATGGATGTTGGTTTTCAGCTTTTCTAGGGTCTTTGACTTGTTGACGTAAACCTTTAATTTCAAATAACCCCACAAAAAGAAGTCTGGAGGCGTTAAATCTGGTGATCTTGGCGACCAATCGAAATCACCATTTTTTGACATTTTTTAGCATGAAAAAATTGTTTATCATATCGCGATAACGCTCCTGATTGACAGTAACTCTGTGGCCATTATCATCTTCGAAAAAGAACGGCCCAATTTTAGCATTTTAGCACAAACGCCGCACCAAACAGTGACTTTTGCATCGTGAAGAGGTACCTCTTGAATCTCTTGTGGATTTTCAGTGGCATAAATACGGCAATTTTGTTTGTTTACCGTTCCGTTCAACTGAAAATGAGCTTCATCGCTCATGATAATTTTATGCCAAAATTGCTCGTCTTCTTCAGCCATTTCGATGACTCTTTGGGCCCATTCCAATCGACGTGGCTTATCGGTAGGCAACAATTTGTTTACCAATTGAATTTTGTACGGAAACAAATTCAAATCAACACGTAAAATGCGCTGTAAAGTGGATCGGGGAATGCCGAGCTGCTGAGAACGGCGATTTTGGGATGTTGTTGGTGACTGCTCAATACTGGCTCGTACGGCTGCAATATTCTCATCCGATCGCCTTGGTCGCTTTTTATTTGGCCTCTTTGGGTTACCAAGAGTATTACCAGTTGTAAATCTTTCATACAAACGATAAATTGTTTTCTTGGAAGGCGCACTTTTCACTTTATTTATATTTTTGAAAGCACGTTGAGTTTTCACTATTGACTTGTTTTGTTGAATGTAAATTTCAACAATTTTAGAGCGTTCGCATGGCGTGTACTGTTCCATTGTAAATATTTGCTTGGAATGACGCTTCAAACGCGGTATGTCATTAGTCGATTTGGCATCACTGCGGAAAGTTACAGTGTTGCCAGATGGGCGCTTCGAATATGGGCAACCTTCATACTTCTTACAAAATGTTTAATGGAAACAAAAATAAAGAAAAATTTAGTATTTTGTTGGTCCGCCATTGCTCTCTGAAACTGCGCTCAATCTGTTTTTCATCGAAAATACTAGTTTTGTTGTTGTTTGCATTGTAATTTTCGACCATTCTTTCATAAGTGCATTTTTAAGATCATGTTTGTTTTTTATTGTCCTTTTTCGAACATGGCGGTCCAACTCATCCCACAAATTTTCGATGGGGTTTTAAGTCCGGCGACTGGGGAGGAGAATGAAGCTGCTTTAGTACATTGTACAGCAACCACTCCTTAACAACAACCGCTGTGTGCTTGGTGTCGTTGTGTTGTTGGAAGTATCAGCTTTCCGTATGACCCATTTTATGCATCAATTCTATCAAACTTTGTTGGAGTAGGTTCAAATATACGAATCGATCCATGGTTATGCCAATAAACACTAAGTTTTCTACCCCAGTTGCCGACATGCAACCCCATACCAATGCCGATCCTCCTCCATGCTTTATTGTCGGAATTATATTTTTCGGAAGGAGCGCCTCGTACTTTTTGCGCCATACCTTCTACTTACACAATCACATCCGAATAGCTTGAATTTGCTCTCATCGCTGAACACAACGTTCTTCCAAAACGTTTCATCTATATCAAATTCAGCTTTGCAAAGTTAATACGTTTTTTCATATTATTAGCACTAATAAACGGTTTTTTCGCGGAATGCGGCTATGAAATCCACTTTTCCTTAATACTCTTCGCATTGTTTCCGGGGGTACAATAGCAATTTCGGCATTTTCCATATCTTTAGCTATGTCTATTGCTGTTTTTTTCTATTTTTTCGGATTTAAGTTAGTATATGTGTTTTTACACGTGTGTCAATTTTTGGAGGGTGACCGCATCTGGGTTTGTTTTTCAGTGATTTGATTTGGTTTCATTATAATTTTTAATCACTGTTTGTACACTCGACTTTGGACGTCCAACTATATTTGCGATTTTCCGTAAAGATTTTCCATTTTTTTATGCTTAATAATTAGTTCACGCACGTCAAAACATATTTCCTTAACTTTTGGACCCATTTGCAAAAAAACTTGCACTTGATCAGAAAGTGGTTAATATAAGACTAGAAGTCATAACTGTCCATTAAAATAATATACATTCATCATGCGATTGCTTTCTCTTTAAATAACTGTTAAATGAAACTCTCGTATGTATACTTTTCTGTGTTGCAAGAAATTATGTTTTATAAATTTAAATAGTCAATGACTTACAACCAACTATTTTCCAATACCTTTTATTCAAGTTTTTGCAATAAATATTCCTGTAATTTTTTTAAGGAAGTTTAAACTTTGGTCAGAAATGAGATTTTGAGGGGGGTACGTATATTTATCTGTGTGACTGTATGAATGTATGTCCGTCAAAACTTGCAAGCCATTTTTCGACAACTTGTTCGTATCCGATTAAGCTGAAATCTAGCATACATATGTACCCTGCAAACCATATGAGTTTTTAAAGACTCTTTTATGACTCATTTGTAGGAGCCTGAGCCCTCATAATGAGCTCTTATAAGTTTCAAAAAAGAGCATTTTTCCGTTGAAAGTTGTCCCACTTTAATAGCTGAAATAAGAGCACAAAAGTAGTTTATTCGGACTCCTAATAGACTCTTTTATGAATCTTATATTGGCATTTTAAGAATCATATAAGACTCTTCAAAGTTTCAGAAAAGTGCTAGTTTTCCTTTGAAACTAGTTGCTCTTATGAGGCATCAATATGCATCTTAAAAGACTCTTTTATGATTCCTACTTTTCTATATATTTCTTCATAAAATAATCATAGAAGTGCTGAAAATGAGCTTGTTTTTTTAATTTAGTCACTTTTTATGATTTTTTTTTTTTATGAAAAAGAGTGTCAGAGAACGCGGATTACTCCTTAAAATTTTTTCGCTCTTCCGCTTTTCCGCTGAAATATTAAGTTGTTAGCATATTACGATTTCCGAACCGAATGAAATATTTTAAATTTAAAGTGAATGAACAGTATTTGAAACCATGCTTATTTTTTTTAAATTTCTACTCCGAAAATGCTCCCTTATATTTTTTAGGACCTTATATTTTTTAAATACAGAAAATACACATAAATCTCATATTCAGGAGGCTTTTCACAAAACACTCCTCAATGTGAGCTCTTTCAGAGCTCAAGACTGAAATACTCCAAAAACAATCCGAAATATGTTTTTTTCGGGAGTGTACGTTATGAAACAACCAAAAATACACTTTAAGAACTCATAAATAAGAGGGAACTCATAAAATCCACTTCAATAAGGCTCTTTTCAGAGTCAGAATTATGAGCTCTGCGAACTTGGTTTAAACGGTAAGTCCGATAACAATGCAATATTATGATAAAAAAATTTTCCACACCCTCTTTTACCGCCTACAAATCAATAAAAATGCTATCTATTTAAAATAAATAGTGCTGGTTGAATAAAACACTATTACATATGCATTTCTTTTGAATAATAGTACTGAAAAATATATTTGCTTAAATTTATTTATAAATATATAAGTAATGTTATTAATTTCAATATTTCATTTCAATAAACCAAGTTTCAATAATCAAGTGTCAATATTTTTTTTATCGCTATAAATAAATTTTCCCCTTTAAATTATATTGTGACTACGTTTCTATTTAACCACTTTGACAAGCTCAAACTACGTCACAACAAATATGGCACAACAAAGATGGACAAATAATTTTTGTTTTATTAATAACATACTGTTTTATCACGAATTATTCTAGGCTTCAACAATTTGTTGGTATAAGCAGGCCTGTACCTAGACCAAGAAGACAGAGGGGGCAGGCATGAATCTTGAGGGTCAAGTTTTTGTTTTTTCATTTAAATAAAAAAACAATTTTTTAAAGTGTGAAATGAATACATTATTATTCACATATTTATTAAAAAACAGTTAATTTTATAATATTTACATGGATATGTAGATCTTTTTATGCATGAGATTAATACATAAAAAGTAATACAAAAATTAATTCAGGACTTTGTAATAAAATAAAGGTAAAAATACAAGATTTATTTAAGATAAATATAAGAAAGAGTAGCAAAATGGGCTAACATATGTATAAGACATTTTTTAAGTAAAACAAATAAAAAAATTGAATTAACCCGCATTTGTCGTTTGCATCAAATTGATGCAAATTTTTTATTCAGATTTATATATTAAGAACAAACATGCATGTTTTGATTTAAATATTTTGTTTCTTTAATTTTTTCCTAGATTTAAGATTTGCAGTTTTTTTTATTTTAAAATTAATAAACATTCATCATGCACAAAAAAAATTAAAATTAAAAACAATTCAATGAATTATATATTCTTTTTGTATCTGCATCAAATTGGTGCACAACGTGCTTTTCATTTCTAGAATGAATGCGGGTTAAAAAATTATTAAAATTCAAATCTTATTTTTTAGTAGCAAATGTTAGCGACCCAGTAGAAATTTAAAAAATTGTAACGATTTGTCTGAAATGTTTTGTTAAACAAATTTCATATATGTACATATTCAAGTCAGGAATAAGGTGAATGAGTATATTTTTTGTTATTTTAAACTAAACTTATTTTAAAGCAATAAACAAATATATCAACAAAATGCACATTAATTATTCATTTAAAGTTTTTCATTGTCTGATTTGGTCAGAGGGCAAACGGTTTTAGTAGGCATTGCCCCCCTTGCCCCCCCTGTCTACAGGCCTGGGTATAACATCTTCGGGTAAAATGGTCCCATATGTGGACAAAAGTTCTTGTATTGAAATATTTTCTGATTTGTCGTAATTTTTTTCAAATGTTGGCGCAATGGATAGATAAAATACTCTCCCTCATAAATTTTCTTTTAATTTCTCAAATATGTCGCGTAAGAAGGCTTCTTTGTATGGTAAGTGAAAAAGTGTTGATAAATAATAAATTTATTGAAAAAAGTGCAATACATCCACATATCTGCACATTTAGAAACTATTACTTCCAAAAAAAATTTGAATGAAAAATGCAAATATGTCGCATAAGAAGGAGAGGAAAGGAAGGACATAGAAATGTCTAGAAAGTAAAAAAGTGTTAATAAACAAAGAATTTATTGTAAAAAGTACAGTATGTCCATATATGAGCACATTTAAAAACTATTACTTCCAAAAACATTTTTAAATTTTTTTTGCAGAAATGTCTTAACAAGACCCTATTTAGTAAGAATAAAACCTTAAAAAATATTTTTTTATTGTATTTCTTGGTGCGGTATTGAAGAGGTTAAACCATAAAAGGCGTGAAGCAGATTTTTGAAAGTATAAACAAATTTTGAATTTTTTCATCTGTTTTTTATAACATAAAATGAATGAATACTATTCTAATGGGCGCTTATTGCCATCAGTACTCTCCCTCACTCCGCCTTTTATAGATTTGTTTTTTTTTTTTATTTTTAACACAGTTTTTGTGTTTTTTGTGTTTGTTGTTTGGTCACGCTTTGCATTAACTCAAACGTGTTAAATGCAAAGTTTATTTTCATTTCATTTTTTTGAATAGCCTGACGCAATTTTCATTTCCGCTTCCTGTCTAGTTTATTTCTTTCCATCATTTCTATTAGATTTATTTTTCCTTTTTATTTTGAATTCAGTTTTAGTTGTTTTTGTTGTTATTTTGTTGCCTTGCATTTTCTTGCAAGCATGTTTCTCAATTTATATTTACTCATGTTTATTTCGTGTCCATTGCATGAAAATTGCTTCTTATGGTATTGTATGGCTTTTTGTTGCTGGTTGTTGTTGTAGATTTTGTTTTGTTGTTGCTGTTGTAGACATTGACATTGCGATAATAGTCTTATCTCTTTATACAGTTGATTGTCTGCAGTTGCTGGTGGGTGACTTCATCGCAAGAGTCTATTCAACATTTTTCAATATTGCACGTGATTTCATTGAAATATCTTAACTCATTCACAAAAATAAATAATAATAATATTTGCTATAATTTTAGGAAAACTGATAAAACCTATGAACTTTCGTTAAGCAAAAGATTTACAATTACAAATTTTAATAATAATTTGACCATGAAGGTTTTTTGAGCTTTAAATAGACTTTCTCTACCGTGACAGCTGCATATTTTCACGAAATTATATACCCAAAAAAAAACTGCAGAAAAAGTTACTACAGAAAGTGTATTTATTTTGTAAATACATGTGTACACCCAGAAAATAATCTGGTTAATTTGACCATATTTTAACTAAATTTCAGGTTAAAATTTGCCAACATAAATCATCAAGTAAAGATTACCACATGCCATTCAGGTAAATTTAACCTATTTTTAATTAGTTTTTATGATCTATTGAATAATTACATGATTTAAGATTGTGAGCTTTAGATCAAGTAAGTTTTCAAGAAGGCAACAACAACAACTCTGTATAGAGTCAATAGTCTTTGAGTGATTTAACTAGCATATGAATGTGCAGATTTTGGAATTCATTCTTATGAATTGTATGGCTGCTAATCATATTGAATATTGAAATAAATGAAGAAGCAACTAGAACAGATGGCAACCCTTGATAGAGTTGATGGCGGTGATCTATATATAGCCCACTGCTTTGAAATGTCATATGAATAGCAGCCATACAATTCATAAGAATGAATTCTAAAATCTGCACATTCATATGCTAGTTAAAACAGTGAGTTGATCACAGCTTAATCACTCAAAGACTACTGAAGAGGAAAATGAAGCGATTTTCGAAAAAGACTGCCTAGTCAGCTAAGTGATTGACTCTATACAGAGTTGTTGTTGTTGTTGCCTTCTTGAAAACTTATTTTAACCTGTTTTTGTTCTTTAATGAAACTGACAAATGTGGTTATCTTAGCCGAATTTTAACCAGTCTTTCTGGTTAAATCAAAACGATTCATCTTTATGTAACAAAATGATTTGTTCAAATGTTTGTACCTCAATCAACTCCGTGCAAATTTTTGGAATTTTTTAACATTTACATCACAAGAAACATAATTAAGACTAAAAAAAATGCCCTTTTGATCCCAGCGGGGCCAGAAGGATAGTGTAGCAAATGAATCATGGAAACTTTTTTAAGCCCAAATGACCACAGAATTAGATAAAATTTAAAACTTAAAGACAAGTTAATTTTACCTACGAGGTACCCTTTGTAATAAATTCTGCATACCTAAAGACCTAATCCGAGCCAGCATTTAGACTATTAAAATTATTAGACCTAAGTAAATCACAAAAAATAGGCGTATTTTCAGGAATGTTTTTTGGCTCAATGAAAAGGTCATTAAGAAATCTGTTAAGTACGTTTTATAATATGAATATTGATATAGAAAATGTAAGTTTTTAAAAATTTGACCGAACAAAACGATTACAGTTTTCACAGAATAAGTCACAAAATTGTTGATAAAACAAAAAGTAAGCAATACAAAAAAATTCTATGTGTGTCGATAGATAAAGGTATTTTGAATATACCCAGCGGTGAAAAAACACTCCGAAAGGCCTTTCTGAGTGCTTACAAGTCCGTTGAAAGATTGAAAGTGCTGACCCGACGTATGACACACCATTGTAATTTTAACATTGTATGTCATAGGAAAAAAGCACTCCAACTTAGCTTGCTTTGAATTGCTTTAAAAGGCCTCTCTTCGAAACCTTTGGGTCAGCATTTCATTTTTTTTTTTCAAGCCTTTTGAACTGTTCACTTGCATAATAACAGAATAAAGTGCTGACGTTTTTCTCCAGGAGGAAGCTGCTGACTTTCCGGCCCGTTGGATACTGTCAAAATTGGTTTTTTTATTATGCTAATCGTAATATTTTTGTAGTGCTGAGCATCAATGGTAATGCCTTTGAAGGTTATCGTATCGCCATCGCCGATATAACTTACGTACTTTACATCATGTAACTCTTCAGAGCGCTGAAAAATTTCAATTACTGCATCGACCTCCATTTTTCCAGGCGATCCCTTGAGGTTTGCTTGGCTCGCTCGCTTGATTTTCTGCACATTCTTTTTATTCTTCGGTGCCTTCGTTTTTCGTCCAATATTTGCGCGCTTTGTAGTGTTTTGATTTTAACATGACATCAATAATTTTGACTGTGTACCAGCTGATGAGTGAAACGAGGCCATATAAAGATGTAAATCCGCGTTTACGTCATTATCCATCGCCCGATACCGTGATTCCATTTTGTTGTCCGTTTTCGGAGGAAATTTTTTTTCGTCTTGTGCTGCATTCGACATACTGCTCTTGGAAACTACTTCTGTTGCAGTACAAATGTGTGCAATGATATTGTTATAAGTCGATTGAAAAACGGGCCTTATTTTTCGCATTTGCCAAAGGATACAACAATTTTAAAGTCCAATCCTCACTTACTGTGAATGTAACTTCTGAATGATATACTTTGCACACAAAAACGTTCGAAAGGGCAGCAAAAACTGCTACGAAATTGTCGAAATGATAACCAAACGTAGAGTTCACTTTAATATCTTTCAAATCACATTTCAAATTCCTGGCCGATACGCTGACATTCAAATCTTCGGGCTTTTCCATTTCATGCGAATTCCATGGTTTCGCATTTTCTCGTATATCGCAAATGTCTACATCTTTATCGCTCGTATAAAGTATTTTTTTTTTTTGCTCCTTGCCGTTCGCGACCCACATTTTTCTCACTCATATTCAAAATAAATTCAAATTGTCACTGTATTTAAGAAAAATTAATCGAATATTTTGTACACTTATACGCTACTGTAAAGCGTAGTTATACTACTAGTAGTTACTCCTGTAGACTTTCTTAACAATATAGACTTTTCGGAGGAAAGTCCCTTGTTTATCGAATGTCATTATACCTGCTCCCATACTTATAAATCACACCGCGCCGGGATCACAAAATGCGCTAGTGCCTTTCCTGGGAGGCGTCACGCAGAGTGGTAATTTTGGGCATTTAGACACTTTTGCCGGACGCTATCACTTGGTATATTATTTTTAAGACCCTAAACCATCTTTTAAGCAAAACCAAAATTTCGATTTTTTTTAAAATGTTATTTAGGTTTCCCCCTAAAATTATTGCTTTTCGCCGGGTCGAAGCGAAATCAATACTTCTCGAATATGTTTATTTATTTATTTATTTATTTATTTATTTATTTATTTATTTATTTCTTTTTAACTATCAACAATCGTTTAACAGTTTGAGTAAAAACATATAAATTATAAAAACAATATGATATAAAACTAATAAAATGTAAACATAATTATATTAAAGAATATTACACTTTTATAAATTCATTTTAAACAATTCTTAATAAATTTTGTTTAAAAGTTTGTCTATTCAAAGTGAGATCTATTTGAGCACTTATGGAATTGAACGCTAAGCACATATTATTAATTGGATCATTACGGCCATAGTTTGTCCTATGATACGGATTGTAAAAGAAATCTCTTTGCCTAAAATATCTCTCAGGCGCATATATTCTTAAAAGAGCGAGGAGTGGCGCGCAGTCTATATGTGACATTATTATATCGCGAACAAAAATAACAAGAAAAAATTTACGTCTGGAGGCTAAGGTATTAAGACCCAGAAGAGCACACCTGGATACGTACGTTGGCATAAAATTCCAATTTAATTTAAACATTATGTAACGAGTGAAACGTTTTTGTATTCTTTCCAATCGCAAAGAATCTACCTAGTAATATGGATCCCAGATCACACATCCATATTCCAAGATAGACCTTACTAAAGATAAAAATAATGTTCTAAGGGTATATGAATCCTTAAATTCCTTCGAATTATGCCTCAAAAAACTTATCATTGCATTAGCCTTAGTAATTATGCAATCGTATTGGTTGGAAAAAGAAATTTTTCTATCAAATAGAATTCCCAGATCAGATTTAGACTCGACACGTGAAAGACCACTATTTGCGATTGAGTAATTAAAAAAATTTGGTTGTTTTTTCATATAAAAAGACATAATGTTGCATTTGGCAACATTTAAATAAAGTCTATTAACTGAACACCATTTAATCATATTGTGAAGAAACCGAATTAAACAGTTTAACATCATCAACATACATCAAACAATTAGTATGCTGTAAAAAGTTTGGGAGGTCGTTGATGAACAAGACAAACAATAGAGGTCCAAGGTGGCTTCCTTGGGGCACACCAGAATGGTTGGTAATAGATTTTGAGTAGCAGTTACCAATACGGACAACTTGATATCTATCAGAAAGGTAATTCCTCAGCTAAGACAACAAAGAGGAATGAAATCCCATTAGGGAAAGTTTTTTAACCATAATGAAGTGCTGAACTCTATCAAAGGCTTTGGCGAAATCAGTAAAAATGACGTCAATTTGATTGCCTTTTTCCATTTCAGTTTTAATGAAGTGAGAGAACAGTGTTAGGTTTGTAGAAGTAGATTTACCACTATCAAAACCGTTTTGGAATTCAGAGATAGAGTTTTTAATTCTAGCATAAATGTGTTTTTTGGCAATTGACGAGTTCCTTCGTCATTTTTTCGTAATTTTGATATTTTTTATCGGTTTTGGTTTTCAGGTAATTTTAACTAGATTTAGGGCATTAAGCGATTTTCAAGTTATTTTATTGTAATTTTTAATTTTTAGAGCATTTCTCGGTTTAAAGGTTATTTTAGTGTAATTTCAAAATGATTTTTTTTTATTTTTTTTTTTTTTTTTTGTAGTAAGAAATGTAAAAATGCAAATCTTTAAACATATTCCTTTAACAATAGAGTCCCTTCAATAAAAAAAATTACCTCTCGAAAAAGAAAGACTGACGAAAGGGTATGTAGAAAGATGAAACACGTGCAAGATAAAAACTCAGGATATGCTAGTTTTTGTTAATTCAATTTTTATGCTCTATTGCTAAAATAAATATTGTAATATACTGTAACGCTATGCATAAGAATTCTATAAAATACATTTTAAGATTAGTAATGTTTTATTTTTAAAACTTTTTTTTGTATTTTTATGTAATTGTTTTCGTTTTGTAGGTTTTTAGTTAATTTTTAGCATTTTTTGTGGGGCATCAAAATCCTTTGCAAAATAAGACTTTTGCTATTTTCAAAATTCCATGAAAGTTAAAAACCTAGTAACAAAGTCTTTTAAGAGTCACAACCAAAATAAACTAAAAAATAGTCTTTTAAAGTATATAGATGGAGTTAAGAAAAGAACAGGGTGATTTTGTTAATAAAAATAACCATCGTTAGCATAGCAGTTGCATTTATAGTTTCACAAAATTTTTATATTTTCTTGTAAATAAAATCCCAGAATTCAGGATTTGGAATCAAAGGGTTCCGAGACTTAAAAATGGTTCGGGATCCCGGATTTTTGGGATTCGGGATCCCGAGATAGAAAGCCTTAGTAGGTACTTATAGCATTGGTTATTTTTACTACAACATTTTTTTGGATGTAAAATTTTATTTCTGCCAGCAGAAATTATTGACATTAATACAAAATAAAAACTCTGGCCAAATGATGTGAAGCCGTCCGAACAATTTTTGCATTAAATTAATTTATTCATGCAACAAACTGATTTTCAGACAAATAACAATCAATATAATTAACCAAATAATAACAATACGAACAGTTAAAAATGGTAGATATCAAAAAACAATAAAACCAATGAGCCA
Organism: Dichetophora obliterata; assembly: GCA_963920525.1. Classification (NCBI taxonomy): domain Eukaryota; kingdom Metazoa; phylum Arthropoda; class Insecta; order Diptera; family Sciomyzidae; genus Dichetophora; species Dichetophora obliterata. The sequence goes on along the minus strand of OY986437.1, from coordinate 217,542,641 downwards.
TTGAAAAAAATTTATAAAAAATAGTGCAAAAAAAATTATTCGGAAAAATACAGCAATTAACAAAATTAGCATAAATATAACATTGGGAATAAATGTTACTGCTGTTATTTTTAATATATGTATTTTATGCATCACAAAATAAGCCATCATCTCTTTCATTATGCACTTTAATTTAGCTTCTCTTTGCTTCTTTTTATCATTTCAGATGCAGTACGCCTCAAAGTATGCTTTCGGTTATCGCATTCGTGATTTTAATACAGGAAATGATTTTGGCCACAAGCAAAATCGTGATCTAGATGGTGTAACGCGTGGTCAGTACCACATTTTATTGCCGGACGGACGCATACAGAATGTCATCTACCATGCCGACGATACGGGCTTCCATGCTGATGTCAGTTTTGAAACCGGACATTGAGCGAGCACAGCAGCTTACATTTTGATGTGTTTATTTCTCATTCGTTGTTTCACATTTTGTTATTTTTTTTAATCTATAAGCCTGATTTTTATTTATTCTCGTTTCTTATTTCTTGGCTTATAGTGTTAACCTCTGTGACTGAACTCATTTTTTAGTTTTTAAATTTTTAACTAATTGTTTGCTTACAAAACTTCTAAGAAAAGTTGTTTTGTTTTTTTATTTTTTTATTTTTTTTATTATAGTTATGACAATAATTAATTGTTATAATTAAAAGAAAACAAGTAACACTTTTTTGAGTAACACTTTTTTGTTTTTATTTTAAGTCTTTACATGTGCAATATTTTAAAACAATTTTTAAAAAATAAAGTTAATAATGTTAATAAGTTAAAATTATAGATTCTTATTTCTTTTTTTAAAGTCGGCTTGACTGAACTTTGGGAAGTGCCATCACTTTCGGTGAAGCTAGATGATTAAGCATATAAGTAATTTAAATGATGATTTAAAAAAATAATAAATGATTTAAATAAGCCATTCGGCTTATTGCAATAACGTGATAGCCCACATTATATAAAAAATCGATTTTTTACTCTTAATACATTACTCAATGCATTCTTAGCAACCACTGAAGAAATTCTGGCTATTTCTTTGAAAATTTCGAACCTATTTGTAAAAGTTTCCGTGTTCAATTTCCTTTGTACACACAAAAATGCATTTTTTCAAAACTTTACAGACGAATATTTCAAAATATTTTGTGTGTGGCTTATCATGTTCTTGCAATAAGCCCTTGATATATTTTCTTAATATTTTTGGTAGGTGAATACCGAATAGCGGGAGAACCTTAAAAAATACTCTAAAAACACGTAATATTCTCTACCTACTAAGGCCTTTTTTACATGGAGAAATTGAAAAATAATGCAACTAAAGCGCAACAGCTCAAAAAAATGCAAACCATTTCAGTTTTAAACTGAATTGCAGCCTTTGCTTTCAGATGAGCAAGTCACATTGCAAACGCAAAATTGAAAAATTCATAACACCAGAAATACTTATTTAATACAAACTAAAACAGGTTCAAGCGGTTCGAGTGATAAAGATATTATTTCATATTATTACGAGGTATTCAAATTATTATTACAGAAAATGGTCGGAGAGGCCAAATCAGGAGAATTTGCTGAATGAGGAAGTAATTTGTGCTTGAATTCATGGAATTTTGCCATGGGAGTTGGGCATGTGTTTCTCTTTCAAAGCGTCATTGAAACGGTCCAATTCGGTTAAATAGTATTCGCCATTGATCGTTCTTTTCGGTGGAAGGTAAGCAATGTAGATTTTACCGCCTTTATCCCAAAATACTGATGCCATAACCTTTCCTGCCGATATCACCGTCTTCGCCTTCTTCGGAGCACGTTCGGTCGGTGAAGTTCACTGTTTTGACCAGGACCGGATTATCCATAAGGCAGTGTAAGGGCCCCACATTGGCGAGGGGCCTCGCGCATTGAGAAAAAAAAATTTGAAAATGTTTCATCAAGTGAAAATTTAGTTTGAAGATTTGTATCCTCAATGACAATATTATTGCTTTATTTTTTTAACCGACTCCAAAAAGGAGGAGGTTCCCAAGTTCATTGGTTTCTTCTTTTTTCTTTTTCTTTTAATATACGTAAATTGGAGTGGAACAAAGTGTATGGAAGCAACAAATCTTCATAGGCTTCATATATTCCTGAAAACTTCTCGTCAAAACAAATTTTTCTGCATCCTTTGTTTTTTCTGCGACAGAACTTTTGACTTTACCCGAGGGTTTTTGTATTTCATTGCCATATTTTTTCACTGAAATTTTTTCTTTTGTTAATCTGAAATTAAAAAAATTTTCGTTCCAATTTTTTTGATGCAATCCTCTTAACTAAGTCATAATTAACAACTTGTCATGATTTCCCTGATACCATGTACGCGCTAAAAGTTATACGGATTCAAAGTTTACCGAAATCGGTCATTCGCGAATATCGCCGTTCCTCTATGTCAGGCATAAAATATGATTGTAACAAAACTGTAAATCAGATAATTATATTCAAAAATGTCTAACATAGCTTTAACGTAAAACTAACAGTTTACACGCTATAAAACTATTAATGTCTAAACAGTGCAAAGTAGAATTTTTTTACTTTATTTACTTTAACATATATTGTTCTTATGATCACAATACTTTTTTAAAATATATACATTTATCACAAATATTAAAACAAACAAATATTAAAATTCTGCCATTAACCTACTTATAATTAAAGTTAAAAATCTGCTCATAGTAAGAAATTTCTACTTTGTGCATTTAGACATAAATAGTCTCACAGCCTAAGAACTGTAGGTTTTACGTTACAACTGTTGATGGCAGTGTTTTTAATTGTATTTTTATGGTGTCCAGTAGCCGTAGGATTATGGTACCAGTTAATTTTAAGTGTTGTCTTTACTAATTACAAGGGCGTATAAATATGGAAGTTTTCCATTTTTTTCTTTTTCCATGGTGAATTTTATCCGTCTATGGAATGTTTTAAGTTTGTCTAGAGTCTCATTGATAATGAACTCTGATGGAGTTGGAAACATTGAAAATAATTAAAAAATAATTAAAACTGACTAATGTACCTACAGTGAACGGAAAACGTACTTATTATCAATGTAAAAGTTCATTAATGTTATGTTTTTTACATTAAATTGGAACCTATGTAAAAGTGCATTAAATTTATGTATTTTACATAAGGACAATGTATCCTGATACATAAAATATAACATAATATTATTAAGGGTGTCCCAACAAGAACGCAATTTTTAAATTTGGCGCCATTCGAAGTGTCATTGTTTGACATTTGAACAATTGTTATTGTTTGCTAGTAGAAGGTACGAGGTAAGTAAAAATGGAGCGCTACACGAATGAACAACGCATTCTCATTGTGAAATTGTTTTACCAAAATGGTGAAAGTTTTGCGGCTACAGTTCGCAAATTGCGATCAATTTGGGGTCACAATAATGCTCCAAAAGAGTCAACTGTAAAGAGATTAATGGATAAATTTGCCGAAACTGGGTCTGTTAGTGATGTAAAAACAACAACGCGCCTTCAACCAGGTCGATCGACCGAAAATGTTGCAGCTGTACGTGATGATATCGCTCAAACTTCATCCACCTCAATTCGACACCGAGCTCAGCAAATTGGTGTCTCCAAATCCACTATGCAGCGAATTTTGACGAAAGATTTGCATCTTCATGCATACAAAGTTCAATTGACTCAGGAACTGAAGTCAGCGAAGGGAGTTCGTTACTTGGGTATTGGAGAGACAACATGAAAATGCTGATTTTGCCGCTAAAATCATCTTCAGTGACGAGGCCCATTTCCATCTTGATGGCTTCGTCAATAGGCAGAATTGTCGCATTTGGGGTGAGGAAAATCCTCGAGTGATTCACGAGAAGCAAATGCATCCTCAACGTGTCACTGTGTGGTGTGGTTTTTGGACTGGAGGAATCATTGGACCTTTTTTTTATGAAAATGAGGCAGGTCAAGCGCAAACAGTCAATGGTGTTCGGTATCGTGAAATGATAACCAGTTTTTTCTTGCCTAGAATTGAAGAAATGAATGTGGAGGGCATGTGGTTCCAACAAGACGGCGCCACATGTCATACAGCCAGAGAAACAATTCAATTGCTGCATCAGTCATTTCCCGGTCGTATTATTTCGCGTTTTGGAGATCACAATTGGCCGCCTAGATCGTGCGATTTAACACCATTAGATTTTTTTTCTTTGGGGTTTTTTGAAGTCGATGGTTTACGCGAATAAGCCGACGACGACTCAAGCCTTAAAAGAGGAAATTGGACGCTGCATTAATGAAATACTGCAGCATTTATGCAAAACGGTCATTGAAAATTTCATTAAAAGATCGCGTGTATGCCATCAAAGACGCGGCGGCCATCTGCACGATATGTTGTTCCATACATAACCTCATTCTGTCTACTTTACGATATAATAAAGTTTCACGATTTTTTTTTAAATATCTGTGTTTTATTTAAAATTTAAAAACTGCGCTCTTGTTTTATGCATTTAATGTACCATACATTAGATAAATGTTTTTTACATTGAATTATTCAATGTATTTCATGGGCGTAGCAAGGGAAAGGTTGCTCGGAGAACAAGTAAATTTTTTCGTAATTAGAAAACCATAATATTATTATAAATTAAAAAAAAATTGGAGGTGTTTTGAACCAAATTATTTTTTTAATTTTAATTCAAAGGGTAAAATTAGCTAATTTAAAAATATCAAAACAATTTTAAAAAATTAGCTTATTTAATAACACCCTTAATTTTTTTAACTAAACTTTTTTAATTTATTCTTATTGTATGGTTTTCTTACTTCGAAAAAAATATAGTTGCTCTCCGAGCAACTGTTCTCTAGCTACGGTTCTGATATTGACTAATAAAGTTATAAGGCTTCAGAACTTTTTCACAGCCACATTAATATTATCCTGTGAGGCTATTAAAGATTCGCATCTACAAAACTACATCTGAGTTCGTTAGAACCATAGTAATCCATAGGGAAGTGCTTTTGGATATAAAGATTTCTCAAAGAAAATTTTTCTAAAAAGCATGGCATCGAAAAATTAAATTTTTTGCCGTTAATAATAATATCTAGTTTTTGACAATGTCACTTGAATTTCGTCAGCAGTAACTAAGGTAAAAGCAAGTATTTTACTTAATTTCATATTTAAATCCAAAAACTGTGTGTTTGTCATATGTATTTATTTATTCTTTATCGCTTTGGAGGATGTAATTTTTCTTTACAATAAATAGTTAATTCATTTGAAATCAATAAACTTTCCTAAGAAAAAATTTACAAAAAAACTTAAAGTTTGATACCAGTTCAAAAACATTATATTTTTATAATTATAAAATAAAATTTATGGAGATCAATATTAAATGAAATATAGTATAATGTATAACGAATTAATATAATGAAATGTTGAAATGTTTAGTGAGTTTATAAAATTAAATGCAATTATTCATTTAAAGCGTTTAATAAGATGCAAACTTTAGGTACCCGCTTTGCCTGTGTAGTAGGTATATCATAAAAATAAGCTTCTATAAAATTCCAGAAAAGTGTTAAAGCTTTTGGATACTCAAAATTAAATAAGTGAAAATATTTGAAACAGATGTCAACGCAAAGCAAAAATTTTTCAAAGATTATCTTAGATCCATCTAAATAGATAAAGAAATCACTAGTCTTTCTACTGAATAGCTAATAGATATAGCTAATAAAAATGGCTGAATATTTTCACGACGTTTTTTAAATGTTCAATGTGATCTTTCAAATGTTGTAAGCACTGACCAATGAAAATAAATAATTATTGTGAGTCCTTGACCGTAAACTTTGTTGTGGACTTCTTTCCGGTGTTTTCTTTGCGGACAATTTTTGAGGTGGGGCAAAGGAAACCATGCAGAGACCAAAGAGTTTTAAAAATGTATGTTTCGCTGTCTAAAAAAGAAAACAGAAAATTTAAGTTAACAAATTTTTAAATAACTTTTCATTACCTGTCTCAATATCACTATCTTGAATTGAATTGAGCAGAAATTTGAGTGCAACATCTGTAATATTATTTTCCTTTTTCAGGAACATATACAGCGTTTTCATTTTTGGTTTCCACGATTCTAAGAGCCCAATATGTTTCAGAAAAAGTAGTGTGAAATCTCTGTCAATCTGTTAGAAGATTTAAAAATGTATTTATTGTCAATTACAAATTAATTTAAAAAATGATATTATAAGAGTTTGAGCTCACAATTTTTCTCTAATTTTAGTTGTTATGTTTTACCAATCTTTGCCAAGATTCTTGCTTGTATGGAGGCCATAGCTCAAAAATCTTAGCTTAAAATTAAAACTTGTTTAAAACTTTAATTATCAATTAAGAGATGAAATTAAACTTAACTGAATAAATACAGACACACGAATAAATAAAAACGCTTCTAAAGTGACAAAACATTAAAAGAACGAGATTTACAAAAGGTTTAAGTTTTCGTTTACATTAATCCAATGTATTTCTTTGTTAAATCAGTGTTCTTTACATTGTATTGAAGTAAGGAATAATGTAAACATACATTAATCAAATGTAACTTTACATTGTTCAAAAGTACTTTTACATTAAGCCAATGTTATATATTATTTAACATTAATACAATGTACTTGTAAATCGCTTTTAGTTTATTATAGGAATTAAAGCATTATATGCATTGAATTAATGTATTTTTACATTAGGCTAATGTAATATTTAATGTGATTTTCTCTGTATTCGATAACATTAATTCAATGCAATATTACATAATTTACATTCATACAATGTATATTTACATTATATGAATGTATTTTTCAATGTTTTATTTAATGTATGGCGTACATAAAATAAATGTACGTAAATTCGTTCAGTGTAAAGACTACTAATTTGTCTATAATTAATAAATTTTAATTTATTTTAGTTTTGAATTCATTACATTGAATTAATTTTATTTGATCACATATATCATTTACAATTTATATTACTTGTAGCGAGGCACTTCCTAACTACTAGTTTTGATAATTATGTACTTTACATTTATTTAATTGCTTTTAGTATTCATGAAATTCGAATACGATTCAATAAAACTCATTAAGAACAAACCTAGCTCCAATGACTGGCGACCAACGTAAAAACTAAAAATAAAAAATTTGAAAATTTATAAAACTCCAAAAAAAAATATAAGAAAAACTTAAAATTATTCAACTTACATCACCATTGTACTTACATCACCACGCTTGGAAACACCTCAGGAGGCTCCACCACCCAGGGTTCAGCCTACGCAGGTTCCTTCAATTTCGTTGTCTGATGCCTAGTTTAAAGTGCTGCTAAACTCAGGAAATTCATCATTGAAAACATTGAGCTGTTTTCCGTAAAGATTTTGTGGAGAACTAGACCTCGACACTGTTGATTCGTTCAAAATTAACTTTAACATATTTAAAGATGTTAAAAGTATATCTGATGAAATCGCTCTCAAGAAGTTATCACTCTTACTTCGTGGGTATGCCGGAGTGCGCTTTGAAAACAATAGCTGGTCTTCCGCTATTGAGAGACTCCGTGATCATTTTGCTCCTAAAAAGCAACCATATGAAATAAACAATTGCATTTTTCTGGAGAAGTAAAAGCTGAACTTTTACCTCCACGTTTCCTGACAGTTGTCAAAATGAACAGAAGATATGGCTTACTTAGTTTAGATATTCAATAAAACTTTAAAGGTAAGTCATTTTCTGACCTATCGTTCAAGGCACGTATCTATGAATCCCATTTAAATACAGAATTAAACCTTGAACATGATACAACAATCAAGGGCTAGGTCGAAAGAAACGAGTCTGATGAAAAATCCAACCGCTTCAAATTCTGTTGTGCAAATCATACCATTGAAACTTGCCAAAAGCGCTTAGCAATTCTGAGCCAAAAAATCTTCCCCGAATGAATACAATTAACACCGAACCTGTCAAGTGTCACAAATGCGTTACATTAGGCTATTACAGGTTAAGTTGTCCTCATTGCTCACAATATAGAGCACCCAATATCGCATATATAAACAATGCATGTAATTTTATAAAAGTATTTTCCGATAATGGTTTGCCAAAAGGAATGATAACCTTTAAAGATTTTCGAAAGGGCTTGTTTAGAAAGAGTCAACAACAAGACGCGATGGTCCTTATTTTATATTAAAAATACTTGAAGATTATAAGTTCCTATAATGTATAGCATGCAAGATCCTAAATCATCAATAGATGTTTTTCATACTTGACACGAAGCAATGCTTACCATCTTCAATAAAGTGAACCTATATATTATATTTATAAAAGAGAGAGGCCACGATAGCGCGATGAAGGCGGGTATTTCCTTTTAGCGAGGCACTTCCTAATTACTATTTTTTTACCCCAGATGCAGGATGAGGTCTGGCCAGACCTTTCAAATTTTTGAATGTATGCAGCTTTTTTCTTTGACAGTGGAGAAGAACACACCCAGTAGTTTGCGACATCATTGACGAACTTTTCGTGATGATTATTTAAAAGAAGTTTCTGCATGAGCTGCTGGACTTAAAAAAAATTCATACGAAATGCAAAGTAGCGGTTGTCAGTGCCTAACTTTTTCCACTCTATTACAACAACTTCAAGATATTCATGATTGTTGTAATTCGCCGAATCGTTCAGAGGCTAAGCTGTAGAGTTCACAAACTATCGATGACACTATAATTTCACACTATCGTGACTATCGATAGTTTTGGACTGACTATCGATGGTTTTCGATAGTATTTAAATATTCATTGACACCACTGTTTAGGTGTCATTGCCATTGCGGTCGAATTCGTTTGATTTTGACAATTTGGTATCATTTTTTTCTGTTTTGTAGAGTGAAAGCTCAGGTGTTGATTCTTATAAATGTATGAGCATTGTGTTGATTTGGAAGATGGGTGATAGTTAGTTAGAGGTTTGAAAAGATGCAGTAGTTTCGGTGAAGATTTATTTTAAATTTGCACAGCTCAAAACTGACGGGAAATATGCTCGCAGGGAGACTATTCCACAACTTTACCGTTACTAAAGAACGTGATCACTACAACGTGAGGTTCTATGTGGCATCAAGGCAATGGTAAAGGAATGGGTTTGGACAGCTGCCCGAGTGAACCTGGAAAATATATGGTGTGGTGGCGTCAGGCCAATACGAAACCAACATTACGTCGATTCCAATAGAGTTGAGAGAGGATGAAATATTTTTATCCCCTTTCAAGTTTTTATCTCCTATCACACGACTTTGAATTCGGTCCAGAAGCACGTTGCGATTTTAATTCATGGACGAATTTTCTTTATATTGCTGTCTACTTTTCGTTAACGAAACTTACTCAATATTTCGATATTGGGTTCGTGCATGATAAATCCCGACGTTTCTGCATTGCGTCTTGCATGAATTTGAAACATTTATATGAAATTTTCGTCAATGAAATGTGTGGCCAAATCAGTATGTTTCGTCAAGGATCAAGAAAAATCGTACATGATTCATTTGAGATTTATTCAAGACTGGAACTACTGGGCAATGAAGCAACGAAAAATCCAAAAGAATTTTTTTGTATTGATAACTTTTTTATGTCGTTTCGTGAATGCAGCAGTATGAGGTCTGGCCAGACCTCATATAAAATGTATGGAATACTGAAACTTACAACCTAAAGAAGGTATCTGAATCCAAGGCTTAATTATGTACTTTACATTTATTTACTTGCTTTAAGTATTATTCTAATATTGAGTATTCTATGTTCTTTTATAAATATGCAATTTCAAATACTATTCAATTACAATCGTGACTCTTCATATAGTTGATAGGCTGCAACATCGTCAATTATTGTTTCCTCAACAGCATCAAATTGGTCCCTTTCTGTTTTGCTTATGTATACATTATTTGCTACAGGACGAGCACAGTTATGGTAGGATCCTGTGATATTATTGTGTATGAACGGTGTGGCGAAAAATGCCATCGACGTCTTTTATTGCTTGAAGCAATCTACCAAAATCCAAAGAATCGTTGATTTTTACCGAAAAAATCGGAGAAACTTTTGGTTTCCACTAAAGAAGAGATCCCACTATAGACAGATTTCCCTTAGCGTCATTATAATACGCTCCGTTTTTTTCAGATAACTTCAGATTTTGGCGGTTCTTGCAAATCATAGTTTTCTTAACGCCACCCAGTAGGAAGAATTTTCATTTAAAAACAAAAGTTTTGGATATTTTTTTGCATTTGTTATATATATGTAAAAAAAACTTTAAGTTTCTGTGTATCGTAGTTTTTTTAAAATTAGTCCTTAAATCCAAGTATATATTTAAATTGCCAAGGTCACATGCCACCATAAAAGAAATTCAACTTAATAAATTTTTATTTGTTAATCTTTAATTCTAGCCTTTGCATATGGATAAATCTATAAAACAAAGTCGGGTTAGTTACACCATTAATAACTCAAGAACGGCTGGACCGATTTTAATGATCTTTTATTTGTTGGATTTGTGTTCATCCCAAATAGCAGAATAACTATTAAAGTATCGGAAAAACTCAGGGGTCGTGGCACCTCCCATACAAATCAAATCTTCTATATCGAATAGCTTTGGAATTATAGATCGTACAGCAACGGAATTCGGTATTCGACCTTAATTTTCTCTTGCCGTTCTACTGGTAAAATTTGATGGGCGTTGGACGTAGGGCGTGGAACTTTTTCAGTAGTCCAAATTTTCAGTATAACTTTCAAGCTATAAGTCACACATTAATAAAACTCGGCTAGAACGTACTATTTAGTCGTGTCTTTCGACTGGCAAAATTGAGCAATTATAGATCAAAGGGGTGTGGCACCGCCCATACAATTAAAATTTATGATATCAAATAGCTTTGGAACTAAATGTCGTATGACAACGAAATTCAGTATGGAATTACTATTGGCTGATATCCTTCTACTAGAAAACTGAGACTGTCATTGAACAAGGGGGTGTGGCCTCGCCCATACAAGCGAAATTTTTGATATCGAATAGCTTTGGAAATACAGTGGCTCACAGCTTATTTAATGCAGTGCATACTTTCAATTTTAGGGCTTTATAACAACGAAACTAACAGAAGTATAAAAATAATATAGTATCATTTAAAAGAACAAGATCATTTGTTTAATAAATTAACTTAATTTATTGTAAAAATATATATTAAGTTGGCTTAAAATTAAGAAACCAAAAAATACTGCTTAATTTCATATCACAGCTTATTTTATGCAGTCATTTGTTATTTATAAATTTTTCGTATTAATTAATGATATTTGATATTTTTATTATTTGGTATGATAGCCCTTGTTGTCCACAACAGATCTAAGGTGGTTTGGCATTGATGCGACCAGTTTTTGAGTGATAGTTGGCGAAATATTCGCCCACTTCGTTATCAATATCTCTTTCAGGTAGTTTTTGTTTGAAATTTGATGTTTCCGGATGTTATTTTCCAATAAAGACCACACATTTTCAATAACATTAATGTCTGGCGACTGTACTGGCGGCGTCATCAATTGTGGGCAGTTGTATATTAGCCTGGTTTGCACAATATTGATCATCATCCTGGTGAAATCGGAAATTCAATTTTATACCCAGAACCTTTGCACTCTGCAACAAATTGTTCTTCAGGATCTGTAGGTACTTAAATTTGTTCATTGTGGTTTCAATAAACGGCAACTTTCCAGTACCAGCAGCTGACATTCAGGTCCAAACCATGACGCTGCCACCGCCATGTTTCACGGTTTGTTTTAAGTTTTTTTATACCGAGGTATTCGGTTTTCGCCACATATAGCACATACCATCTGAACCGAATAAATTTATCTTCGATTTATCTGCAAAAATAACTGAAGTCCAGTACTCTAGGCCCTTGGACATATGTTCTTTGTCGTAGTTGAGTCTGCATAATCTGTTTTTGGGGCTAATGAACGTCTTGTTTCGTGTTACTTGGCCATAAAAGTGTTTTTTGCGCAAGACACGTCGAATAGTTTCAGCACTACACTGTTTGCTCAGGTCAGTTTGAACTTCAAAAGCCATTTTTGGAGCTGAGAGTCTCGGGTTAGCCTTTATCTTCCGTACAATATACCGCTCGTGGGTTGCATTAAAAATTTTGTTTGGTGCTTCTTTGCTCTTATTGTGCAATCGATTCTTTGTAGAGGAATTGATATTAGCCATTTCAGCCATTTTTCGCTGCGAGCTGCTGTTTTTAAAATAGAATATAACAAATTCTTTTTATTGTAGCGTTGTGCGCGCTCCTATTTTAAATAATCATAGAAGCAGACACTTGAAGCAAAAAAATCAGACTAAAAAGCTAACACAAAGCAATTATAGAAATAGAACGAAGGCATAGCTAACGAAAGTACCGTTAGACAGCGCAGCATTAGAGTACCGTAACAGAGAGAGGTGACTGCATAAAATAAGCTGTGAGATGAAATTAAGCAGTATTTTCTGTTCTCTTATTTTTTAAAAAACTAAATATATGTATTCACAATTAATGAAAAACCTTTATTTAACTAGACTTTTTGCTCTTTTAAATGACACCATATTATCTTTTGTATCCCTGTTAGTTTTGTTTTTATAAAGCCCTAAAGTTTAAAATATTCACTGCATAAAATAAGCTGTGAACCACTGTAAATATCATATAATAATGAAATTCAGTATGGAGTTACTTATTGGTCAGGCATTTCTACTGGAAAACTGGCACGGGCATTGAAAACTTGGCGTGGCTTCGCCCACACAAGCTAAATTCAATTCAATATACTTTAATGCAAAAACTAACATTTTCCCTATAATTTAAGGGGGTCCTCTGGTAATCCGAAAAAGTTTAGGAGATACAGGCATTTTTGTGTAGGTATGTTTTCGTCAAAATAACGCATCAGCAAAGTTGTTTATTTGCCTGCAGTCATTAGTCGAAAATTCTGTGGAATTCTTCCAAAATATGTATTGATATTACAAAATATACACACACAGTATGTATACATGCAGTATGTATACATGCATGTTTTGATTTAGGGGTTGAAATGATTTTGAGCCCAGGTGTTCACATGAAAGAAGCAAACGAACGAGATTCAGTTTATTTTCGAACGCTGAAAGCTACGCGTGCGCGATAACTGCTGTTGTAAAATAAAAGAAAAATCGTTTTGTGTTTTTTTTTTGCTATGGATAAAAAAAGCCACCCAAACGCGCCGCGTAAGTACGCGTATCGAACAAAAAAGAGGCATTTCCGTGGAAGTCAGCACTCCCAAGTAGAGGACACCGACTTTGCCAGCACATCGGCCAAAAAATTGAAGAAAACGCAAGACAATGAAGTCATCATCGAAAACAACCTCCAGTTCTGTTTCTTGGAATTTTTTTCATTTTTCCAAACGCTTGCTGCTCTGGTTATCTGCGCCCAATGTAAACAAAAAATTCGATTTGGAAAAACATGTATGCGTGGAGTCGGCTTCAAAGTGAGTCTGCAGTGCCAATGTAAAGCTACACAGTATATTAATTCTTCGCCGGTGGTCGGTAAATCTTTTGTTGTAAATCGCCGGTTGATATTTGCCATGAGATTGCTTGGAATAGGGAGAGAAGGTATTAATATGTTCTGCGGATTAATGGACATATGCCAAGGATTGTGCCTTGATGCGTACTATGGCACCTTGAAAAACATGCATGTGTCTGCTAAAGCAGTTTACAAGCAGTGCCTGTTGAATGCGGTTAAAGAAGAGCAGGGACAGCAGAAAGAAAAAAATCCTGACTGTGACTCCTCAGTGCTGACCGTTTCAGGGGATGGCACCTGGAAAAAACGGGGATTCTCGTCTCTTTTTGGTGTCACTACGCTCGTCGGTAAACATACCAAAAAAGTGGTTGACTCCGTTGTCAAATCAAGCCTTTGCCAGGCATGCAAAATGTGGGGAAAAAAAATGACTCTGCAGACTTCGAAGAATGGTACGAATCGCACCAGAAAACATGCACAAACAACCACAGTGGGAGTGCGGGCAAGATGGAGGTAGATGCCGTGAAGGAAATGTTTGCCTCATCGATCGAAAAATATGGCATAAAATATGAAAAATATATTGATGGAAAGGTTCTGCAAGTAATGAAGCCCATATACGAAGCGTTATCATCCGACGATCTACTCAACCGATGCACTGGAGGTGAAACGCAAAATTGTAACGAATCGTTCAACTCGCTTTTGTGGACTTTTGCGCCGAAACATATCCACTGTGGTGCTACCACAGTCGAAATCGCAAATTTTCTGGCAACCTGCATTTTCAACGAAGGCTTCACAAGTATTTTAAAAATAATGTCAACAATGGGTATTGTCATCGGCCCACAAGCCGAGATGTATGCTGAATCTCGCGACGGAAAACGACTTCAACGCTCAGAGCTAAAAACGTACGCATCATCGAAAGAGGGTCGCACAGCCCGCAGAGCCCAAAAAGCCATGGAAAACTCGTTTTATGAGATGGAGGAAGGCACACTTTATGGGGCTGGAATTGCCGATTAATATTCGTAAGTATTGTATTAAAAAAATATGTGTTAATGTCATTTGTGTGCCTCAAAATTGAAGTCAAAACTTTAAACGCGTTTTTCTCGAAACCATGTTTTTCAAAACTTTGCGCACGATAACTCAAACAGTTTTTGACCGATTTTGATATATGAGGCATGAAACGACGCAAAACTTACGCCGCTATAGCCCCGAAAAAATAATGTTTACTATTTTTTTTCTACACTAGACTACAAAAAAAAAAGGTCGAAATTCGATTTTTCATTTTCAAAGTGGCGGCTCCCCCCCTAAAAAAATTTCGATTTTTGTTTCCGAGGTAGGGGCTATAGGGACATTCATTCTAAGTAACTGAATATTTTTTTTTTTTCAGACGATGTTTACTCTTGGAATCGTGCGCAATTTGGACCCACCTTTTTTCCGGAGAACCTCGTTACCAGGCCGAGAACTTTCTGAACGGTCCATAAATTCACTTTTTCAAAATTTTGTATTTTTTTCAATAAATTAAGCTACCCAAATCAAAAAACGGAACTAAAATATCTTTACTCGTTCTCTTTCCACAATATTTTGAAAAAAGGCTAAAATTTGGCATAGATTACCAGAGGACCCCCTTAATGATCAAAATCAAATCTTCTAAACGAATAAAAATTTCTTCATTTTTAATTTTAAAGCCGTAACTTTTGCAACTGAAAGAGATTTTTATCTTCATTACTTTTTGGTAAAGTTGGTTTTGTTGCATTTGAAAAAATTTTTTTTAAAAAATCATTTCTTTAGCTCATTGTGGGAATCGATCCCATTACCTCATGGCTTCAAAGCTGATGGTTGAGCCGACTGAGCTATCGAAAGTACATTTATTCAAGTTGAAATATACAAAAATAATTTCCTAATAGAATTTGCTATAAAATTAAATGACAACAGTGAAATGACAATGACGGCAGTGTGCTATATTTTTCATAGACACAAACCAATCGTGTTTGTTATATGCATATATATTAATAAAAATCATTTTCTGTAAAATAAAAGCAAAAACCTCTCGGAATATTTCGGTGCCGCTGCCTGTCGAATTGTCGAACATTGCGAATCAATCTATTGAAGAAGAACGAGAAATAGCACGAGAAAAGCGCCGCGTAAGTATGGCCCGACTTCGGGCTTCTCAAACACAAGAACGCAGAGAGGCAGCCCGTGAAACGGCTCGGTTGGCAAGTAGAAATCATCGAGCTTATCGCACAGGTCAACAACGAGATAATCTCAGCCGCGCAAGAAGAAATGCTTCAAGTGTTGATTTGAATCGAGCACCATTTCAATACGATGGCACAATTGATTACAGCTCGCATCCTTTCGTTCGTTGTTTCCGAGCATTGCGACGCATTAAAGTTTGTGCTGCCTTAATGGCAAAGTGAAATTGCCATTATTGACTCCGCCACCTGAGCCATTGCATTCATTGCTTCGTGGCGAAACACCAGAATCACGACATTTTTAGCTTCTCTGAACGAATAAAACCTAAACATCAAAATTTTACGTTTTTTAATAAATATAAGACAAATTAACAAAAAAAATAATTTTCATTGCTTTTTATATTTTTTGGAGTTCCGATTCTACAAAATGTTAACCAAATTATTAATAAAGTTCTTAAAATATCCTAAAAAATACGTTTCTCTGTTTTTGTTTTTAGTTATTCGCCCATATCTCCAATAATTTTAATTCGATCTGCAGAAATTTAACTTAAGCGGATAACTTGATAAGTCAGTGACTTTTTGATATAAAGGTATATTTTTTGGAAAAAATCGTTTTATTTCTCAATATATTGTCCTTTTAAATTTAATACTTTCAGTTTAACGACATATTTAATTCTTATGTATTTAAATTACTTATTAAGTGGACTAAAACTATTTTGTGTGTCAGTTATCCAGTTTAAGTAATTGTTTACTTTTATGAACCCAACTGGTTGACCCTTTTCGCACCCAGCTGGATGAGCAAATGAAATAACACCTGCAAGAACATTATTTGAGTCCACAACTAAGGGCCCACCGGAATCACCTACACACGTGGAGATTTTATCAGGTGTTGCAACGCATAAATGATTATCTGTTATAAACATGCCATAAACTTGGAAGCAAATCTGGTTGTTTACGATTTCCATCTGGGCCCACTGCAATTCATAGGAAGGATATGCGATAGAGTCTCCTAATCGACCCCAACCAGTGGCATTGGCTGCATAATCCACATACGTAGTAGTCGTTGTATTTTGGGGCAGTAAAATGGGTTTAACAAAATCAGTAATGTTTGCTTCTGGTATATATATCAAGGCAATATCGTTAGCAAATGTCAATCTGCTATAATCTGGATGGTTGATTATATTACTTGAGTCAACTTCAAAGGATTGCTCAGCGCTTTCTATATCCAAGAAAATTGTACCCAATGCAATAGATACACTTAGAGCGCTAAACAAATCGACAAATACTCATACATGTATTACTTGATACATTTTATGATACCATTTATTATAACAAAGTTATACTTACTTATCAGTGCAGTGAGCTGCAGTCAAAATCCAGTTTTTATCAATTAAAGTTCCACTACACAAGGAATTTATTAGAGTTTTCTGCACTCTTAGTAAAGCTTGAAATGGAAACTGCCCAGGTTCAGCGTTTTGTCCATTGGCAATGCGACCATTTATGCTAGCGGCTGTTCGAAGATCTTGTGTACAAACGATGGCTATGACTAGCAACGAAAAAATTGTAAAATCTGTGAATTTCATTGTAATTTCGGCTAAATAATGACAGTCAAAATAGTGCAAACGCCTTTTATACCAAATAAATTTACCAACATTTTTAAAACGCTACCTTCAAATAATTAAAGGTAGACCCCTTTTATATTGTTCAAGTCTAGATAGCAATTTTTTTGCTGATATGATCATGAAATAATCATCTGATGAAATGTTCATCTGCTAATATGATCAACGAAAGTGTCAAATGATATTAACTTGAATTTGTAATATTTTTATAACTTCACACATTTTTTGAGCTTAAAATTTTATTGCTTCTAATTAACATTTGAAAAAAGTTTATGCTAAACAATCGCATTTTATGTTCTTTTATTATGTAATTACGTTAGTGCTGTAATTAATTGATAAAAGAGCAATAAACTTTATCAACGTCGTTGATAGAAACTTTTCAAGAAAAACTGTGTTAAAGTACATAACTAGAAGCAATCTAGATTAATATTACTCAATTTCAGTTTGTTTTTTTGTTTGATCCGAAATCTAAGCGGCTTAATGGATTTCTCTTAAATTTCAACATTTCTCGTCTATTTAATCTTAAAAATGTAATTTCTATAGTTTCTACACCAAAAACATTTACATATCTTCAAATATGTTGAAATTCTTTGTACAAAATAATTTTTATAAAGCAAGTATAAAAAAATTTGTCCTTAAAAATTTGTGACAACTTTTGAAATCAAGTGCAAGTTTTAACTAAATTCTCTTCCTGTGAATTACCATATGTTAATAGACTTTTGTCGAATATTAATCAAGTTGCGCATCATTTAGTTTGTGTTTGACGGCAAAAGAAAGTGAACAATCACGTGAATTTCGACAAAAAAGGGAAAAAATTTCATTTCGTGTATTCATCAAGTATTATTTTTTGCGTAAAAAAACCATTACCGAAACCAATGAAAGGCTTGATAAATACTTTGTTGACTCTGCATCATCAATTTCAATGTTAAAGACGTGGTTTACTGAATTTCGATATTGACGTACCACCACAAGTACGTCAATAAACGTTCAGGTTACGCCAGAAATCTTCGAAAAAATTCATTGAATGATATTAGACGATCGGAGAATAAAAGTGCGTGAGATGACTGAGGCTGTAGCCAGCTAAACTGAGTAGGTTCATCAAATTTTACATGAATATTTGGACATCAAAAAGCTATCCGTGCGAAGGATGCCGTGGTTGCTCACTCTCGACCACTTCAAAGGAGTGTTTGGCGATGTTCAACCGCAATCCGAAGGAGTTTTCGAGTATTTCCTAATCTTAGACGAAACATGAAAACATCACAACACACCAGAGATCAAGGAACAGTCAAGGCAGTGGACTTCTTCGGGTGAACGTGTACAAAAGAAGGGCAAGTTGGGTCAGTTTTTTTTTTTGGATGCATGCAGAATCGATTAGATCGATTATCTTAAAAAGGGTAAAACGATCACTGGCAAATATTATTCACAGCTGTTGGACAGATTTGGTATTGATTTGAGGCAAAACCGACCGCATTTGCCGAAAAAAGTGCTCTTCCACCATGACAACGCACAGTCGAACATGTTTACAGTCACCATGGTCAAAATCCAAAAATTGGGCTTTGAACTGCTACTCCATCCGCCCTATTCTTCAGATATGACTCCCTGTGACTATTTCCTATTTCCAAATCTCAAAAACGGTTCGGTGATAAGAGAATCGGGTTAAGAGGTCATCACTGAAACAAACACCTGTTTTAAGCAGCTTGATAAAGCCTACGATAAAATTTGGAAAAAATAAACACACAGGTTAAACGCTGGACTAAATGTATCGATCTAAAAGGAGACTATGTTGAGAAATAAAACGGTTTTTTGCCGTAAAAATAACTTTTCTTTTCAAAAAGTGACTTACTTATAAAACTACTCTCGCATATTTTAATTCCCGAGTAACACCGGGTATATCAGCTCGTCTAACTCATAATATCTAAAATAGTCGGTTGCATTATAACCTTCATTGAGTTTTTTCAAGGAAACCTAATTAGTTACGAAAATTTATTTTATATTTATCAACACTTAACATTATTAACATTATAACACCGAAAATTATAAACACTTTAACTTTAAAAAAAGAATAAAAATAGAGTCATACTAGAGCACAGTAAATTGTATACACGCCATAAAAAATTGCATTTCTATTTACAAACTTTAATTTGTGGCTCTTTTAAGTGGGAGTGATATGCAACAATTCTAATCACTGTATCTAAGCATAAAAAGAAGCAATCAAAAATTGATAAACGACTTTTTAGAAGCTCTAACACATCTTACATAAAAGATAGATCAATTGAAGCCGTCAATTAAAAGGCAATCCTTTCAACTTTTTGATAAAATTCAGCAGCTGAACGGAAGCCGTCTTTGAGCCATTTGACAAAAACATTCTGTCTGAGCTGGGAATTGAACCCATGCTACCGCGGCTCTTTAGCATACGGGCCACGCACTCTACCCAGTAGGCTACGGCCACCAAAACCAGTCAGAACATAAATTAAATTACAAACGATGTATGAAATGTGTGTGATAGGAAAATAATTCGTTCCTACGTACATTTATTGTAAGCCAATTATTATCGCATTTACAAGTTTTTTCAGATAAATTGACAATCATGCGCAGCTTTACTATGTTGCACCAAAAAAAAATTTTTTTGCACCTTGCTAATTAACAATATGTCAAACATGTCATCACAGGCTCTTCGTCTCAATTTTATATAAAGGATTAAAAAACGCTTAACCTATAAATCGCATTATTGTCAAAACTATAAAGATAATAAATCGATATGATTTTTTTATTATCCAAACACGCGGAGTTACTCATTTACATTTGTCCTAAGTGCACACGTTTGTTTAATAATTTTATGTTACATGCAATTATTGTTTGTTTTGAAATAAATTAATTATTTGACTTGAAGGGAAGATTTAATCCGAGGAGTTTTTTAAGATACAAATACAAACATCTACAAAAATTAGCCTATTACTCATATAATTATAGTAATACTAGCTGAACCCGGTGTGCTTCGCTACCCCCTCGTTTAAAATAAAATTAAAAGTATTTATATATTTACAAAAATTTATTTATTTAATTTAATTATTGCAATGCTTCGCCTCTTTTTTTGTTGTAAACCAATTAGAATTCAGCGCTGAATCGCATGTAATTTGCTTCATGCTCCCCCTTTTTATTTTTAGACCAATCAAAAAGCAGCAATTACACAATCAGCTGTTTCGCAGTCTGTTGTGGGAGAATGAGAATGGGGTTACCCCACTCTCTATTTTAATTAACACGTATTATAAAATCAGCTGTTTTGAAGACAGTGGTAGAAGAAAGAGAATTGAGCTACCCCACTATTTTAATTAATATGTATTTTAATGATTTTAATGACATGATTTGTGGTATAGCCGTTAATTAACGTAGTAAAAAAGTAGGTGCAGAAGTGTGCATGGTCGAAAAATATTATCATGTAATAAGTATTCCTGAGTCAAAGCTGAACGCTGTGAAAATTTAAGATCGGTTATCAGGTCCAGTCTCCAATATATCGCAAACAAAGGGGCGTGCTACGCCCACTTTTCTTTTGGTACGTATTTCTATTCATGCTAATACCATATATAGCAAATACTGCCGCCGTTGGTCAAAAAATGCCCAAGATATGACGATTTTAAAATTTGGGTTATATGGGCGAGGCCACGCCCCTTCGTCCACTCACAACTTTATATAGTCAAGAATTTATTATTTCGTAAGAATATCCTATTGTGAAAATTTAATGATGATCGGTCCAGTAGTTAAGACTATATTGCGATTTTTAATTTTCCTAAAAAGGGGCGTGGTCCCACCCACTTTTCTCCTGGTACGTATTCCTAACTATGCCAATACCATATGTACCAAATAGCATCAACGTAGGTCAAAAAATGCCCAAAATATGGCGATTTAAATTTTTAGGTTATATGGGCAGTGCCACGCCCCTTTGTCAAACAAAAACTTCATATAGCCTTTTATTCTTTCCAGATTCATAGTAAAATGCTGTGAAAGTTTCAGGAAGATCGGTCCAAGGGTTTGGCCTCCTATAAAGCACAAACAAACAAACAAACAGACAGACATTCATTTTTATATATATAGATTGAAAGCAGATTTATTATAATTAAAGTAAAATGGGGCGAAAAAGGGGGATTTGGTAATAAAAAATCTATGGCTACCTTACCTGTAGATAAAAACTATATAAAACTTTAGGTAAATACATATTACAAAAAAAGTATTTTGTATAGCAAACATTGTTAGTGGTATAAGTAAGTATCTGAATTAAAAAAGGGGCGGTGAAGTGGGCGTGGTTAATAGTAATATGGCGACGTTAACAGTATTAAGAGCAATATACTACCAAATAAAAAATAATCCGTTGGAAGGAACAAATTTGTACATAGAACAAAAAGTTTAAAACTTAAATTTGGCGTGAAAAGGGGCGTAAAAGGGGGCGTGGCGTAAGAAATGTTTATTTCTACCTCGCCTGGAGTATAATGTGTATACAATTTGAAGTAAATCTGTTAAAAACTATATGGGAGCCATTACATAATTTTAAAAAAGTGGGCGTAAAAGTGGGCGTGGTCGAAAAAGTACACTATTAATCATGCCAGAGTCCCAGTTAAATGCTGTGAAATTTTCAGGAAGATCGGTCCAGAGGTTTGGTCTCCTATAAGGTACAAACAAACAAATAAAGAAACACACATTCCATTTTATATATATAGATAGCTTAAACCCGGCGCGTTGCTGCCGCGGCCCCGTTGCCACATGCGAATAAAATGTTATCAGTGAAATTGTATGTGTAAATTGTGGTCGAATACTCAATTCCATGGCTGTGCGACCTATAACTCAAAAGCTGTAGAATTTCTCAAATTTTGGTTGCATGGGAGGTGACACGCCCCCTTGTCCAACGCCATACAGTAAAACTGCATGTGTAAATTGAGTTCGAATGCTGAATTCCGAGGCTTTGTTTGCTTTGTTTGATTGACTCAAAAGCTATTCGATATCGCAAATTTGGGTTGTATAAGAGGTGCCACGCCCCTTTGTCCAACTCCCATAAAATTTTATCAGTAAAACGCCACGTGTAAATTGTGGTCGAATTTCGAATTCCAAGGATGTGCGGCCTATAACTCCAAAGCTATTCGATATCGCAAATTTGGGTTGTATGGGAGGTGCCACGCCCACTGTTAGTAGGAGGTTGAAATATACTTTACGACCTATTCTCATACCTACAAAATATACATACAAAATTTCATGAAAATCGGTCGAGCCGTTTCGGAGGAGTTCGATTACGTACCCCGTGACAGAAGAATTTTATATATTAGATATCTCAGTGACTTATCTGACTTTGAATGTTTTATTATTTTTAAAATATATTAAATACAAATTAAAATACAAATTTTAAACTCAGAGTTGGTACATTTTGAGTATCGAAGCTTATGTGTAAAGTATAAAGTCATAAATACATTAATTTTTTTTTTGTATTTGTAAAGGTTTTGCTATTGTGATTTTATCATGCTATGATTAAAATTAAAATGGTAAAGTTATCTTTATGTATCAAGAAATTTCCTTTAAAATGGAATTTCATCGTTAGTGCATATTTTTTCATATTTTGCAATAAATGCATGGTTTTGCATATTTTACAAAAAATTACTATTTTTACAAATTTATTGCGCATTTTTTTTGTATATTTTATAGTTTGTATATAGTTTGTAGTAGTTTTGCTTTTTTGATTTGCAACAATTCAAATTTAGTGCGTTACCTTTTGAGAAAAGATTACTTATAGTTATTACTTTAATGTTGATTTCATATTTTGTTGTTTTTTATAAATGAATTTTATATGTACTGAATATGAATTTTTTTTTTGTGTTACATAACATGCAATATTTATTTTTTTTCCGATAATAATATATTAGAAAAATATTTATAATTGCATATTTAACCTGTTTTTAGTGCATATGTTAAAGTTTTAAGTGCATGTTATATGCGCATATTTTCGATTTTTTAGTGCACCAGATTCCGAGCCCTAATGATAACGTTATTTTGTATAAAAATTTACCGAGTTTTATGAAATTTTCCTAATTTTGAACTAAGTGTGCAAAGTAAAAATAAAGACATTTACAATTAAATTGTGACCTTCTCATGATTTTACAAGGATATAGTTTTCTTAGCTTTAGGTCAAGTAATTTATGAAGTAAAGCAACACCAACAACAACAATAACTCTGTTTAAAGTCAATCACACAGCAGACTAGACAGCCTGTTTCGGAAATAACTGCATTTCCGCTTCAGTGGTCTTGAGTGATTGAGTTGTGACCAGCTGAAGACTTATAGCAAATTTTGAAGGCATTTCAATATCATTTGAATGTATCATTTTTATGAAATTATAAAAATATGAAGATTTTACTACTTTCATATTTTTGCAGTCGGTTTGACAAAGGTCGAGTTTGATAGTTTAAAATCTTTTACTGAGCTTAGGTCAGATTAGAACAATTAATTGTTCATTTAGAACATTTAGAATTATTTAAATCATAGAAAATCAACATAACAAAATAATTTTTTTCTTCAATCATCCATAATAAACGTACTCCTTTAATTCAGAGTTTGACGATTTAGACCAAAAAACTGCTGAACCGATCTGGACAAAGCTAGTCAAGGCAAAGGAAAGAGCTAACGAATGAATAGCTTTTGTAGGAAATTTACTTTTCTATGCGATAACACTCGTTTACAAAATCCAGAAAAATTTCCCTGTCCCTAGATCTAAAATAAAAAATAAAAAAATTATCTAGGGATAGATTTCTAAAATATCGACCAAAGAATTTGTTTGCTTTTTTCGAAAAAGGTGACTTGTCATTATTCGTAATAAATTATGTTTGGACTGACGGATTTGACAAAAATTTCATTTTTATAAAAGACAATTAAATTCGCAATAACTTTTTTATACTTATTGACCTCATCTGAAGTAAAATTATGGAGATATGAATTATTATTAACAAAATTTATTTTTTTCGTGAAAATCTTTGGTCGAAAACTCATTTAAGCACCTGAAAAGTAAAGAATTTGGCAACTGACCACAAAATTTTTAATTTTTTTTACAGCATAAGCATAAACTTTTGCAAAACTTTTAACCCTAAAATAAACAAAATGTATGGACTAGTAACAAAGTTACAGACATTAAAGTGAGTTCACCCATTTTTAATTTTTTTCAAATTTTTCATCTTATCTGCTTCTAATGAAAATTTTTGCACCATATTAATAAAAAATGTATTTTAAACCTCTAAATATTACAAAACTGCATTTTATCATCTTTATTTTTATTAATGCCTTAGAGTTTTACAATATTTTTTTTAGCTTAAGAAAGCATAAGGAATAGGAATTTCACAAAGAAGTCTTGGTCATTTTCGGACTATAAACTAGTGTTATTGGTTACTGAGATATCAATGATCAAAGGCAACGTTATCCTTTTCCTTTCATAGTCGGATACTCAGCAAAAAAATGACATAGAAAAATAAAAAGGAAACCAAAATTAAGCTTAATGAAACAGCTAACTTTTATTCCGTGTTTTTCCTTATGATTGTGCTACAATCGTAACTGATTAAATTTTTTGACAACAAGGCTAACTTAAAGGTGGTACGATCATTTTTTTAGAAGTTACAGCTTTTAAAATAACTAAAAAAAATTACAAAATTGTTGTGCACCCTTAAAATTTTTGCTGAATTTATTAAAATTTTCTTAGGTTGTTTCTTTATTTGAAGTACGGTATGGCTCTTTAGAAGGTATTAAAAATCTTATTGTGGCTCTTAGTGGTCTCACCCATGCCCGCTCCGGCTATATAAACTGTTCTCTTCCATTTATAATAAATAAGTACTTAACCCATTAAAGACTGCTCATAGATTCCGCCGCACGATTTTTTCAAAATTTATAAAGGAAGCTTATATAGGCCATAGAAGTTGCTTTGCAAAATTTCAGGTTTGTAACTGTCACCGTATTTGAGATCTGCAGTGGGTATTTAAATACCCAATCGGCTAATCCGGGTTCTTGGTGTAAATAAAAATTTGCATATAATTTTTTGTCATAATGAACACCTGATAAATAGAGGATACTAGAGGCAAATTGACCACGAATTTTTCCCTCGATCTTTCCATTTTCTAATTTTCTACATAGCTTTATACATGAATTTTGTCATTTTTTAAAATCACACATCTTCGATCTCGAAAAGGAACATTTTAATGTATGAGTTTCGTTTCACATTGTAAAGACAATAAATAGTTTAATTTTTCCGTATGATTTTTAATGATAAAAGCAGTGGATGTCATATATCATTTGAGGAATATAAATTAAAAAATAAAAGAAGAATAAAACAAAAAAACTTTGACCTATTTTTTAGCGAACATTGAATATCTTGGAGGCTTTTAAGCTTTTTGTGAAAAAAAATATTATATGAGATTGGTGGGTAAATCAGAAATATTTTTCAATAGTGATTTGATATATTGATTTGATTTAATTTGATCTAAAAAAATTTCAGGGAAATTGATAAGTAAAAATGTATAATATTTGCTAGCAAAGTCAAAACTTGAAATTTCAATAGTTTTTTTCTCATTCTGAGGCGATGGCTTTGCCTTAGAAAAATGCGTAGTATGCTCTTAATTTTCTTAACGTACTATCTGTAAAAAAGTTTGCCCATAAAGCTTTCGTATAACATTATTTTTGTTAATAATCGAATTTTTATACAAAAAGACGTTGTACTGAGAACATCTACATTTCTGGAGATATCGAAATAATTTTTATGTCAAAATAACGAGAACTTTTAAATTTACTATTTGTGAAAAATTTCAAAATCGCAAATTCACATGTGCACGAAAAAAAAAATTATTGTGGGTATCCGTAAGAGACGGCGAAAAATGTTTTTGCACACCTTATCAGTGTGTAAAATTCCTTCTCACATCTTATTCTTCTATCTCTTACAGTTTTACTTTTTTTAAAGTGGAGCTCTTTCTACGCTCATGCTTTAGGTCAAAAGTCAACAATCTACCCAGGCCATTTATAAAATTAAAGCCGAATTTTAACTTTTATTTTTGATCAAAAAAATTAAAGGTAAGTTTTAACCTATATGTTTGATTGAAAAACTAAAAGTCAAATATTATCTTTTATTTTTGATCGAAATAAAATTGGTCAAAAACTAATGATTATTTATTAACTTTTTTAAAAAAATCAGATAAATTAAAATCATTAAAGATTATTATTACTTTTTTCCATTTGAATTTTTGAATAGAAATTTCGAAAATAACTGTTATTTTCGGACCCTGGATAAATAAATTAAATGTAAAAAAATTGTATGTCATTTCCATAATTGAAAAAATGTAAACATACGTTTTTAATGTTTAATGCAATAAGGATAACCTAACACACACACATTATTATCATAGCAACGAAATATTTTAAAGGATTTTTTATTTATAATAACTACGAATTTAGGTTATTTGCATTTGTCAAACCAATTCGATATGAATTATTTATGATAGTTGATATCTTACAAAAGTTTATAATATACTTTATTATATTATAACTTCTCAAACTTTTACTTATAAAATGTAATCAAATTGTTTGTAAACTATTTCACTATGAACAGCTATGAGTTGTAAGTGTACTAAGTTCTTATGAGTGTTTTGAGAATTATTAACGTACATAATATAACAAAACATAGCACAATGTTTGTCCAGATATGCACTGAAAAACGGCCATGCTTTTTTCTGTTGTTTACTATAAGACAAATTTTACTATAATCAAAGACTGATGATTAAATATCTTACATACAGTGATGCTGCGGCATATACATATAAAAAGGTATTCCTGCCAGTCAAAAATGTATCCAAAAGTATCCACCTTAAAACAAAGGTATCAACGTATTTAATTTTAAAGTTCCGAAGCCACAAAAAAATGTCACTAAGGGTATTCAGCAAAATTTGTTTAGCTGCTAAATTGTTAAAGTTAGCAGCTGTTGATGTGAACGCACCTGCTAAGATATTTGCAAATGTTGGTTTGGCAACTTTCAATGCAGCAATAAATATGTGGTTTTTTGATAACTTGTGTCACCAAAAATATATTTTAATTTTTATGTTACAATGCGTTAAAACTTTTGATACATTTGCTACTCAGAACCTTTGAAATATTTCAAATCTCTACGAACCCCATTACAAAATTTTCATTTTTTTGTTAATAAAATTCAGTTTTTAGACTTAGAAACTGCAAATTAAAAATAATTTGGTACTTGTTAGAACTCATTCCTAAAACAATTCATCAACACTCAATCAGCCCTATCATGAATAATTTTTCACGCGTAATCGGATAAGTTAGTTTTCGTTTTTAAGATAAAGCTCAAGAACAATTTGGAAATGATGAATAAAATTGAAATTTGGGAAAAATTTCCTTAATATTCTTGAGCTTTATCTTAAAAATGAAAACTCCCTTTTCCGATCACGCGTGGAAATTAATCATGATAGGACTGAATAAGTTTGACGTTTCTAACTTAACAAATGGTATCTGCTAAACTATGACACGGTGCTGAGCTTCTTAACTTGCTAAAAAGCTGCTGTTTGTTAAGTTTAGCAAATTTGCCCTGGCCATAGGTCATCAATTTAAAATCGAACATGTGTAAAATCTAAAATTCATGGTGCGGTACCTTTCGAACGAAATACATACATACGTTTCCTTACACTTCTATAAAATAAATATAAAAAAAGCGTATGACAACTTTTGTTATTTACGTTTTAATAATCGAAAAAAAAATAAATACCGCACCTGAATTTTTCAAATTCAATCGCCGCACCTAAAAATTTTCGAATTCTTGTACATATAAAAAGGGCCACAAATTCTGCTGCATTAAATTAACTTCATTATGCATTGACAGCAACAAAAACCAATATCAAATAAAATAAATAAATTAGAATTAAGTGTTTGATCAATTACTACAACAACAATCACAGCGATTAACATCAAGCTGTTTAATAAACTGTAATAATGCCAACTTATTTGATTGCCAATGTAAATTAACATTTGCAACAACAACAACAACGACAAGCAACGAATATCAAAACTGCGATTAGCAACTAAAATTGACAATATAACGCATGATTAGCAAAAAGCCATGTCAACATTTTTCTCTAAAATTGGCACAACGTTGACATGTACATAATTTAAAAATAAATTTTTATTTTAATGTTAAAACAGGTGCTGGGAAAATTTTTTAATCTTACGAGTATAAGATAACCATCATATTAATATAGTGCATTATATCGATGATGCGATCTAAAGCTGTGGAACATTGGAATATTTTCGCAAAACTGTGCGTTTTTCTCACCTGGATTCTCTTTATTTAGGCATAAGAATTTAGAGGTGTATGCAACTACACCCCAAATAAGTTAGGGCCCCAATAAATTAATGAAAAAAATGCCACAATTTGGGGTATAATCGCATTGCGAAAAAAGAAAACAAAATGAAAATTAACCCAAAAAAATAAACACCCCAAAATAGTTTTATTTTAAAATTTTATTTATAAAGATTTAAAATCACCCCAAAAAAATTAAATAAAAATTTGCATTCAGTCTTGCCCAATTGCTCTGCAAACATCATATGTATAATTTTGAGCACCATCAGCTAAAGAAGCAGCTTATATTTTAAGATGCTTGCATGCTAAAAACATATATTTGCAGTGAACTGCTTGCATATTGCACAGTTGCGTTTTGTTTGGCTTAAATTAATTTTTTGGGCCTAATTTCATTTCAGATATTTTCTTTTTGGGGCTAAGTTTCATTATGAAAATATTACCCCGAGAAAAATTAAATATGGCCCGATTAAATATCGCCCCAAATTGTTTTAATGTTGCTTCCTGTATAATTTTTTTTTTGGGCTTTTTACCAATTTTTTTTTTTTTTTGCATACCTTATTGGGAAATACGAAAGTGGAATCAGTATTCTGTGAAATCACTGGTATTTTCTATATTTTTTATTTTACATTTTTAAGCTATTGGAAAACGCTTAAAACTCTACTATTTTTTCATTTCTATATCATTCTGTTTTTGTCAAAGTCATGGTCCAGGTCATTTACAGCTACAGTAACTATCCGTTCGGTATTATACATTATAGTTCTATGATGCAAAGAACTATAGATAATGTATTTCCAGCTCAAGGAACAAAATTTAGCGCTCACCTCGTCATTGGTGCTCGTCAAATGTGACACTAAATGAATACATACAAGAGAAAATGTCAAAAAGAGAAAATTAAACAACAAAAAAGACGAAGATAGCAAAATGAAAATAAAAACAAACAGTCAAAATTCTGTCAAACACATCAAGCAACGTAGCTGCTTTTTGTGTAAAAGGGTAAAAAGAGGAGAAAACACCCCTACAAAATATGCAATTTCTTTCACAAACTGTACTAAGAAAATATTAATTTTATTTTGGACATGTGTTTTATTAAACGTAATTTACTGCATTTCCTTTAAATAAAAAAAATTTAAATCAAAAGCAAAAAATAATATTTTTTTCCCTAGCAACTTCAGTATTATTGTCAAAGATTCTTAATTAAATTTAAGTGACACAATTTAAAAGTAGTTCTAATTCAAGAAAACAAATTATTAATAACAACTTTGTTATTATGTTGATTTTATATGATTTAAATACAAATTCTAAATATTTGATAGTTTAAATTATACTTGATTTTAAATACAAATTCTAGTTTAAAATCGTTTATTGAGCTTTAGGCCAAAGTTAGAACAATTAACTTTTACAATGAATCTTTCCAAAGAAACAACAACAACGTTTTTTTCAATGTGAAAAGGAAAAAATCACTAGCTGATTTTATTGCAATTTCGGCCCTGCTAAAGGCTTCATCAGAAATCTTTGCGATACCCGTGCAAGCGCGCACTAGCGCACTGCACCACAGAGGCGATGAGATTTTAAGTGTCAATTTCTCAGTTTTTCTCCTACTTCATATTTTCACATTTGTTGTTGTATTTTTGCTTTACTTTAGTCTTTATGCTTATGTTATTATTATGGAGTCCAACAGCCTGCTGGAAGTCTTCCACTAACAAAGCATGGTTACTGAAGTTGTTTTAGATTTTTGCTGATATATTTTC
This sequence comes from Dichetophora obliterata, assembly GCA_963920525.1. Classification (NCBI taxonomy): domain Eukaryota; kingdom Metazoa; phylum Arthropoda; class Insecta; order Diptera; family Sciomyzidae; genus Dichetophora; species Dichetophora obliterata. The sequence goes on along the minus strand of OY986437.1, from coordinate 217,512,249 downwards.
AGCTTGTTTCTGTTTGGTCGTGCTGTACCATTTGATTAAAGTTTTTTCTAAATGTCCTTGTAATTTATTATGTTTATTTTTATAGCAAAATTTACATTAAAATCGGTAAAGTTCAGTTCAGTTTTTTCAAAAACATGGAAAATGTGTGCTACCAAAAATGCTTCATCGATTTTTTTAACTTTTTGAAGACAGTTTGTTGAAAATTGTTTAATAAATTTTACAAATAACAGGGCAAACATATTTTATTCACTTTGTTGAGCAGTGTTTGACAACAATATTTCGGTGATTTTCTGAAGTGATTACAATCTTACTAATCCAAAGAAGAAACAAAAAATTTATTTGAAAATCAATTATTCTTTTCAACGCTATCTTAAAGATTAGTTAAATTAGGAAATGTAAAATTTGTATTGAACTGTTTTATTTCTTTAATCTAAGGATTTGAAGTCATGTTGTTTTTTCAATATAGTTCTGTACTTTTATTGGAAAAATATGATCAACGTTGTTATACCTACCCTGCTATCAAAACTATCATCCAGGTCGGCCTCAGATCTTGTTTCAACTTCGGAATCCACCGACTGCATTAAGTTAGTACTTCTTTATTCAGCTTTAAAAAAATTTTGGGTCAGTCAACGTTTCAAGTATATAGTTGAAAATTTTCAATAATTACTTGTTATAGCGATTCTGTCCAGTTCCGCCAAAGACTAATACTGTACAAAGGCGTTGGCAGGGCAAAGAGGGCAGGGGGAAACTGCTCCTAAGTCTCGGATTTTTTATTTATTCGATGGATTTTTCAGTAGTTTGTATTTTTGATCATTTTTTAATGTATGCTTTTACGTTTTTCTTTGAAACTAGAGCTGGAAAAGTCAATAGCAAATCAGTATTTCTAAAGCGATATTGAATAATTTTGTAAAATCTGGTTAGTTAATATTTTCTGAAAATTGATACTGTTAAAACGGAAAGTTAAAAACGTAGATATTAATATGGAATAGATAACACTGTGGGAACGTTAAAAGATACACGAAAATGCCGAGACACGTATTCTAATTTTATGGCCGTGGAATTTAGTGGCATACTCAGCTTTTCACAATCAGATCAAAATCTCGAGATATATGCGATTGAATTTCAGTCACCTTTAGACCCATTTTTAGCTATATTTTCCTCATTTTTGGAGACCAAACATTTTGAACACGTCCGATTTTGCTTAGAATTTTGTTCAGAATTTAATTTGCTTTTGAAATAAAACTTATTTGAGTAAAAAAATTTCAAGATTTTTCGTAAAGCTTTTACGTTCAACATTAAAAAATGGGTTAAAAATGGAAGTGAAAGAGAAATTGCTTGACTTTTGCAAAATCATAGATTCCAAAAAGGCTAACTCGATTTTCACGAAAGAGGTATTTTTGAAAAAACAATTAAAAGATAATGGTAAAACCTATTAAAATTTTTTATTGAAGGTCAAATGAAGGTCAAATATAAGAAATCTGAATATCTTGATATTTTGATCATAATTGAAAAAACTGAGTATTCCACAAAATTCTACGACCGAAAATTTAGTTTACGTGGCTCGACATTTTTTTGTGCCTTTTCAAAAGTTGAAAATGTACCTTTATTTTAATATAAACATTTTTATTTTATTACTAATTTTTGTATAAAAATGAAAATAGTCTTTTTTAATACCGTTTGTATTGGAGGTTTTAGCATCGGTAGTAACTGAATAGATTTGAGAATTGCCAATATCGAACTGCTTAAAAATATTTTCCACTTCAGTTTTTGTCGACACTATATCGGATCACACAAAAAATAAAATACAAATTTAAAATATTGGGGGTTGGAATTAATTTTAAAGGTTTTTTTTTTCGGTTTTTGAGCATTTATTTAGAAACAACGGTACAATGTATAATATTCAAAGTATTGTCCATCGTTAGCTACAACATTTTCCCATCTTTCTGGCAGCATATGGATTCCGCGCCGGAAGAACGATTCGTCTTTTGAGGCAATCCACGAATCGACCCATTTTTTGGTATCCTCGTAAGAAGTGAAGCGCTGCTCAGCCAAGCCATGCGTCATCGATCTGAATAGGTGGTAGTCGGAAGGGGCTATGTCTGGGCTATAAGGCGGGTGGGGTAGCACATCCCAATTCAGCGCCTCCAACGTTTCCTTGACGGTTCTTGCAACATGTGGCCGTGCGTTGTCATGTTGAAAAACCACTTTGTCGTGTCTTTTGGCATATTCTGGCCGTTTAACCTTTAATGCTCGGCTCAATTGCATCAATTGTTGTTGGTAGCGTTCCCCAGTGATGGTTTCGTTAGGTTTTAGCAGCTCATAGTACACGACACCCTTCTGATCCCACCAAATACACAGCATAAGCTTGGCGCCATGAATATTCGGCTTGGCCCTCGATGTTGATGCATGGCCGGGTGGTCCCCACGATTTTTTTCGCTTAGGATTATCGTAATGGATCCACTTTTCATCGCCAGTGACAATACGATGCAAAAAACGCTTCCTTTTATGCCGTTGAAGCAGTTGTTCGCACATGCAAAATCGCCGTTCAACGTCTCTCGGCTTCAACTGGTACGGCACCCAATTTCCTTGCTTTTGAATCATTCCCATGGCCTTCAAGCGTTTGCCGACCGTTGATAAGTCGACTCCCAATGATTCTGACAATTCTTGAAGGGTTTAACACGGGTCTTCATCGAGCAAAGCCTCCAATTCCTCATCTTCAAACTTTTTCGGCTGGCCCGGACGCTCTTTGTCTTCCGTATCAAAATCACCACTTTTAAACCGACGGAACCAGTACTCACAAGTAGAAATCGATGGAGCATAGTCCCCGTAAGCCTCAGTAAGCGTGCGTTGTGCTTCAACCGCTTTTTTCTTCAAATGGAAGCACAAAAGTAAACCTTCCCGCAAATTGCGTTTTGTTGGAACGAAAGTCGACATGTTCACAGAGAAAAAAATATATGTTGTTTACACTTCAGTGGAATGACACATACTGAAAAATGAAGCTTACACAATGTGCTTTGAAATGAATATAGTCACAGGTGTGCCCGATGCGATCTATTGATAGTTACGCCATCTCTTAGAAAACCTTTAAAACTAATTCCAACCCCCAATACCTAAAACAAAACAGGCAAAGTGTTAATCCGTTCGGCTATTGCCAGTGGTACGTGAATCGTAGCAGCCTATTAAATTTTAACTACAGTCAGAGTGACATTTCAAGTTGACCAGAGCTGCTATATGATTAGCAGTCAGCGCTAACTCTTTGAGTTGGAGCAGTGTGTTTAGTACTTCTTAATTTGTGTTTTTGCACCTTAATTCTCATTTTATGACCTTACTTTAATTTTTTGTATTATTTTGTTAAGAAGTCCTTAGTTTGAGTTCTTGTAAATTTTTTTAATTTTTTTTCAAATTCAATTTTTAATCGATAACATTCCAAAATGAATTTAGCTGCATTTCAAAATATGAAGCTTTTTTTGATCTCCTTACTTGCGTTTGTATCTTTTCCCGTTTAGCTCGATTAGGGGGCGTCCATTAATTACGTGAGGCATTTAAGGGGACTAATTCTCACGTGGGGGAGAGGGGGTTCTCGTAAAGATAACGTATTTTTTCTCATTTTAAATGACTTACTGTTTTTTACTTAACCCACATCTAATAGAGAAATTAGAGAAATACATCTAATCGGTCCCATTGCATGCGCGCGCATACACATATATTTTTAACTGTAAAAAAGCTAAAAAAAATTAACAACCATTTATGTTTTGTAATTTTTTTATGTTTATTACATTGTTTACTATCATATTAATACATTTGAACTTCATAAAGGTAGATTTAGAATGAAATTAATTAGAATATTACATATATTAGAAAAAAAAAATTGAATTTTTAACTTTTGTCAATTATTTGTACATTTTTCGCATAAATTGAAATTATGTTCAGCACAAATGAAATTTCTACACTTTTCACAGCGTGTAGCAAAAAGATTTTTGTTATTTTTATATGTGCAGATGTAGCATCGGCCTCGTTTTGATGTACTTGGTAAAAGATGAATCTCCCGAATTGTTTGAATAATACTGGAAGCATCATTACTTTGAGGTTGTTTTTTACGTTTAGTGATCTGTTGTTCAACGAGATTGATTCCAAGCTCCTCGATAAAAAGGCGACGAAGAATATTATGGTTCATTTTTTAATTTTTCCAATTCAGGAAGAATGCAATGAACGTCACGAATGCATTCAACGCAGTAAAATCAAGCATGTTACAAAATACTGCCATTGGCCACCGTTTGACTTTTCGTTTGCATGAGTACGTTGCCACCATTTGATCCATAGTATCAACTCCACTCTTGGTTTTGTTGTAGTCTTCAATGATGTTAGGTTTCTTCTTTTCACTATTCTCATTTATGCTGACAACATTGTGGTATGTACTGAGCAATGTCACAAATCGGTACCGGCGAGGAGCATATGAAAACATAACTGCTTGCAATTTATGTTCATATACAACTTCTGTATGATAAATTGGCTTTTGACGCATGTCGAGTAGAACTGAAGGAATTTCAGTCCTATTTTTCCTTATTGTTCCCAAAATAGTCATGCGATTCTTATGTAAATCTTCTGCCAATTCATACGAAGTGAAAAAGTTGTCACACGTTACATTTCTGACAGAAAGTCCTTCCACCAAATCCAAAACAATACGCCGTCCGAGATTACGTTCAGGAGTGGCATTACGATTCCGACCAACATCAATTTGTGTGTTGTATGCATACCAGCTTTTTGAGTCGCATAGCACCCAAATTTTGATGCCATATTTCGCCGGCTTGGATGGAATATACTGACGAAACGGACATCGCCCACGATACGGAACTAAAGAATGGTTCACTTATAATTTGGCCACATAAAAATAGGTATATCTTTTGAAATAAAACTCCGATTATTAAATTTTTTATATCAAATTAAATTATATTATTTCATGTTTCAGATAACTAATTATGGATACTAAATTACAATATTTCGGTAAAAATTTCGGACTTTCTTTTTAATGCCTTGCATTAGGTTTTGCACAACTTGTCGTGATACTTCACCGCATACCTTATTCCACCTTATTCCCAAATTTTCTTTTGAATTTGAAGTTTTGCCATGTTTTTTTAACTTTTGTTTGGTTATTGCCCAAAATCTCTCAATTGGTCGAAGTTCGGGACAGTTTGGTGGGTTCATGTGTTTCGGTATAATGTCAACAGCGTGTAAGCAGTACCAATCCATTGTATCCTTGGAATAATGACAGGATTCCAAATCTGGCCAAAATTTCACAGGAGCTTGGTGGCATCGAATAAAAGGCAGTAGACGCTTTTCCAGACATTCCTGTCGATATAATTCACCAGACATCGTGGAATGCGTCACAAATGGGCGACTTTTCAGTCCACAGCTGCAGATTGCCTGCCAAACCAATACCTTTTTTCCAAATTTATCCAACTTATCGTATTTATACCTTTCGGTCACTCCTCCTCTTATTTTTGCAACATAAAAATTCCGACCTGGTAGCTGTTTGACATCCATTTTGACGTATGTTTCGTCATCCATTATAATGCACCCGTTAAATTTTGTCAAAACCTGTTCATACAGAATGCGTGCTCTCCTTTTTGCTACAGATTGCTGTTTTTCCGAACGGTTTGGAAATTTTATAGTTCTATATGATACCAGCTTTGCATTTATGCGAATTCTTCGTACCGTACTTTTACTTGTTCCGTATCTTTTTGCTCGATCATTGTCGGAGAGGCCTGGATTTAAACGTATGGACCTTAATACCTTCACCCGCAAAGCTGGGTCTCCGCTTCCCTTTTTTTTAGCCGCTCTTGTTTTTCGTTCAACGGACAACGTTTGTTTATATCGTTTAAGAACATTGTTGACGGTAGATTTTGGAATATTTAAGATCTTAGCGATTTTTCTTCCCGACCAGTTCGGATTATCCAATGATTTGTGCACAATCATTTTCCTAATTTCTTTTTCCATCTTCGCCTGTAGTCACAAATATAAACTTACTGAAATTAATTTTGCTGGGAATAACGGTGCATTGTTTACAAACAATACGTCATTAAAAACTTTTTATTTGGTCCACTGGGGGCGCTGCAATCGACAGTAGGTTAGGTTAGGTTGAGGCGGCAGCCGCTGTACGTGCTTAAAACCAAAACGCACGTACCACAGCTCACTTAGACCAGTGAGGTCCGTTGTGATACCGCTGCACACTTGGCCTTCAGTCCGAGTGGAACCACATTGAGCTCTTAATAAAGCTTGTTAGACGTTTGACGCTTGTCTCCGACAGGTCGTCAAGCTCCGAAAAGAAGAATGACCCCAAATGTTTATGCCTTCTTCTCGCAAGCGCGGGACAGGAACATAGAAGGTGGGAGATAGTTTCCTCCTCCTCCTCGTCCCTGCAGCTTCTGCAGAAGTCATTAGTGATGACTCCCAATCTGGAGGCATGTCTGCCTATTAGGCAGTGCCCTGTGGTAACAGCCACTAACGTAGCCACCTCTGATCTTCCCAACGAGAGAAGGACTCTCGATCGCTTTGGGTTTAGAGTCGGCCAGATAAGCCTTGTTGTTCTGCATGTTGAGAGTTCAGCCCATCTTGAGTTGGCTTTAGATGTGGTGTACTCATTAAGTAGCATTTTGACAGTTGCCATCGGGATGCTCGGCGAGTTTCGACCCATTAGAGTCACCGATGTACCTTTCCTAGCAAGCTCGTCTGCTTTTTCATTTCCACGTATGCCCTTATGCCCAGGTACCCAGATTAAGCTGATGTCAAAGAACTTTGACATTTCGCCTAATGCAGCACGGCATTCTCTGGCTACTTTAGAGTTGATGGATACCTGCTCAATCGATTTGATCGCTGCTTGGCTGTCCGAGAAAATATGTATTTCTCGTTTAGAGATGACGTTCTCTGAGAGCCAGGTTGCAACTTCTTTAATCGCCATCATTTCGGCTTGGTAAACACTACAGTGATCCGGCAGCCTACGAACTAAGGATACCCCTAATTCTTTTGAGTAGACCCCATACCCGACCTTGCCATTTAATTTTGACCCATCTGTATAGAAATAAAGACACCCCGGTTTCCACGGCGCACCTTTATTCCAGTATGTTCTAGGCGGAATAAGCGTACCGTAGTTTCCATCAAAGGAAAGCAGTGGTTTACAATAATCAGTCCTTGGTGGAATGAAGTTGAATTTGTAGAGTATAGATGCGTGTCCTGAACCCAGGCTTTTCCATACTCCAGTTTCCCTAAGTCTGACCGCCGAACAAGCTGCCTGTTGCCTAGCAACCAAGTCAAGCGGTAGAAGGTGTAATAAGGTCTCTAAAGCCGCAGTCGGTGTTGTTCTCAGAGCACCACTGATGCAAATAGATGCCATTCTTTGGACTTTTTGGAGCTGGTTGAAATATGTGACCTTGTCCAAAGCAGGCCACCATATCGATGCTCCATATAGAAGTATAGGTCTAATGACCCCTTTATACAGCCAGTGAACGATATTTGGGGAAAACCCCCATCTTTTCCCTATAGCTTTTTTGCAAGTGTACAGCGCAACTGTCGCTTTCTTCGTACGCTCAAGAATATTAAGTTTCCAGCTAAGTTTCCTATCAAGAATGAGTCCTAGATATTTTGCATTTTCCGATACGGACAATGCAGACCCATTAAGCATGATTGGTGTGAGAGACGGAATTCTATGTTTCCTTGTGAAAAGGACCAAGTCTGTTTTGGCCGGATTTACTCCAAGACCACAGGATTTGGCCCATTGCTCGAGTTTGCAAAGAGCTCTTTGCATGACGTCGCGTATGGTAGTGGGAAATTTGCCTCTGACTGCGATTGCTAGGTCATCGGCGTATGCTGCCACAACACAGCCCTCCCTCTCTAGAGACAGCAGTACATTGTTCACTACCAGATTCCAGAGGAGTGGAGATAGCACACCACCCTGTGGCGTACCTCTTGTCACCGATCTTACAGCGCTGTACGCACCTAGGTCTGATAAGATTACTCGACAGTTGAGCAGCTCATCTATAAGATCAGTAATGCTTTTGTTCACACCTAGCCTACGCAACTCTAGTCGTATAGATTGTGGCGTGACATTATTAAATGCTCCCTCTATGTCTACGAAAGCAACTAGAGTGAATTCATTATGCAGGAAGGATCTTTCAATGGTACCGACCAATGAGTGTAAAGCCGTTTCCACGGACCTTCCCTTGCTATATGCATGCTGTGATGCCGATAAGAGAGCAGGGTCGATACTGCTCCGTAAATATAGATCTAGTAGCCGTTCTAACGTCTTCAACAGAAATGACGTTAGACTTATAGGTCTGAAATCTTTGGGGGTGGTATGTGATGTCTTCCCTGCTTTGGGTATGAAGACCACTCTGGCCTTATTCCAAGCATTGGGAATATAAGTGAGGCTTATGCAGCCATTAAAGATAATACGAAGCCAAGGCAAAATATATTTCGAAGCTTCTTTTATTTCTACAGGGTAAACACCATCAGGCCCTGGTGATTTATAGGGCTTGAAGCTGTTTATCGCCCATTTTAGTTTCCTGTCGGAGACTATGCCTTCGGTGTCCTGCGTAGAACGACTAGTACTAGGCAGTTGTGCACCAGGAGGCGCACTACTACCAGGGAAGTGCGTATCTAGTAGGAGGTTAAGAGACTCCTCACCTGACATTGTCCATGTTTCGTTCGACCTTTTGAGATAGCCGGGTGTGCATGGTGTGCTAGCGAGAATCTTGCGCAGTCTAGAAGCCTCTGAGATTTCTTCGATTCCTTCACAGAATCGTTTCCAAGAGGATCTTTTGGCTTTTCTGGTTTCAGTTTTGAAATTTTTAAGGGATACCTTATAGGCTGCCCAGTCAAGCTCAGCTCCCGAGCGCTTAGCTGCGTTAAAGAGCCTTCTAGATTCAGTCCTCAGTCCATCCAATACGGCGGACCACCACTTTGGTTTTGGCTTCCCCCTTGTAGTCCTCTTAGGACAAGAGGAAGCAAGAGAGCAATTCATTGCTTTGGTTACTACATCGACTAGTTTATCAAGATCAGCTGTCGATTTTGGTTTATCTATAGGACCTGATGGCAAATGTTTTGCTAAAGCCCTTTTGTATGCTCCCCAGTTTGTCTTTCGAATGTTAGCCGGGGGTATTATTTTTGAAGACGTATTGTGTAAATTATACTCAATGTATCGGTGGTCGGAGTAGGAATGCTCTTTTGACACTCTCCAGCCACCTATCTTGTCGAATATATGGTCTGAGACTAATGTTATGTCCAGAACTTCACTTCTGTTTTTTATAATAAAGGTGGGTTCTTCCCCCCTATTGCATATACACAGGTTGGTACTTAATAGATAATCAAAAAGTAACTCACCCCTTTCGTTGGTATCCGTGCTGCCCCACACGGAGTTATGTGCATTAGCGTCGGCCGATATAATGACCCCTCGACGGATGTCACTGGCGTCATCCACCAATTTCCTGACATTGTCTGGAGGCGGACTTCCATCGTGCGGGAAGTAGGCTGCTACCAACCAGTACGTATCCTTGCCTGACTCGAGGCTGGCTGCAACCACATCTCTATCGCAGTATCTGTGAAGCAAGAAAATATTAATAGTGTTTTTAGCTACAATGCATGTTCTAGGCATACCTTCATTACTGGCTACCAGCGTCTTGTAACCCTCTGCCCTCAATCCGCAAACCCTGCCACCACATACCCAGGGTTCTTGAATGAGGGCTACGTCGAATCCACCAATTTTAAGGTGGACTAAGAGATTCGCCGAGGCGAGCTTGGAGTGATGAAGGTTAATCTGGAGCACCTTCATCCGCTTCAGATTTTTGGCTGGCCTTCATCGTTACGTCAGGCCCCTCTTCTTCAGATGACTCTTCAGCCAAGAGTTCATCCTCGCAATAGAGGTCTGACACACCGGTGAGGCCAACCGAGCCCTCCGACATAACCTCGTCTGCATCTGAAGCTGGCGTACTGCCTGGGGTCTCTACAGCTTCCGCTACAGCCTGGCTTGACTGCGCTTCTGTTGTAGGGCCCCTGGACTTCTTGTCCTTGCCGTACACCTTCAGGAAGACCCTTAAGAAGGAATACCAGAGGACTCCCTTCCTCTCTTCTAGCGGCTTTAGCGACTCGGCAGTCATTAGCAGCAGAACCTGCCTTGAGGGACCTACAGGCTCCTCTATCTTGCCGATCGCCCAGCCTTCCATATTCATGTCCGGGTTGCAAGCCTGGAACATTTTTAAAATCTCATCCGGCTTTGAGCAGGTGACCGGAAGCCACACTCTTGCTCTTGGACGAGCCGGTATTTCGTCTCTTTCTACAGCCTTCAGCTTGGCCCCAGGCCAAACCTCGCCGACTTTGCTAATGGCCGCTTTGTACAACACAGCAGACCTATCATCGTCACAGACGATTAGCTTTATGTGGCCCGAGTTTTGCCACCCAGCGTCCCGACACCGAGGCGGGGGACCAGGGTTCTCCTCCAAGACCTGGAAATAGGTGCAGACCAGTGCGGCCTCCACCCACCTCCATTTGTCTCGGGGAAGTGCCTCGTCCCCCCTCTGTGTGTCAATGACACCCAGCACCCTGCCCTGCCCTTTGGCCACATCACAGTATGACCTGGCATCGGTACCTTTTATGACCTTCTTTGGCCTTTTTGCGGCAGGCATGTCCTCAGTCGACCTCTGCCTCTTGAAAGCAAGAGCAGACTCGGCCTTTTGAGGAGACCCTGCTTTCTCTGCCTGGCCCTTCAGCATTTTTGCTTTGGCACATTTATCGTACCAGGCCTGTTTTGATGGGCGAACCCGTTTGCGTTTACCGGTTGAACCTGGAAACTGATCAGCTGCCAGTCTGTGACCGTGTACAGTTTGTGCCTTCACACCCGACGAGCCACTGCCTGAACTAGTTCTGGCCTTGGCTTGTGCCGAAGTGCTCGGACCATCGCACACTGCTCCAGAAGCTGCCTTAATGACCGATTTCCTAGCTCTCGGTGTGCTTGTCTGTTTTATTGGCGGTTCAGACTCCACCTTATTTGTGCCGTAGCTTGACGCCTTGGCTTGAGCCACCATTTTGGCGGCGACGGAAGCTGAGCTCCCTTCCGGTTTTTTTGGAGTACCGGGCTCACTTGGTTTTTTATTTATTTTGTTGACTTCCATGTAGTTCCCACGAGTTTGGGACAATGGACAGTCGGCCCCCACAGAGGTCCCTGTGTGCGGGCAAGGCTAAATAGTATCGGAGGTCGCCAGGTATCCGATACGCTCCGTTTAAGACTGGACTATTTTTGATGGGCCTCCAGCCTAGTAAACCCTCGGCACGGGTCGCATGACACCTTGATTCGGCCCATGGGAGGGGCTGGGAGAGGGGTAGGAGAAGGAGCATGGGTAGGATGAGTAGGAGGGGTATGGTAAGTAAGGGGGAGGGGATAGGTATGAATGAATAGCTCTTAGTCATTGCTCCACAATGGCCTGTATGGCATGGGTAACCCTACCAGAAGCTTGCGCTTTCGCCATCCTAGCCCATTGCTTCGCAACTTAAGCCCCCACACCAACGACAAGGTGCTGCTATTCGGGTGAGGGCAATCGACAGTAACATGTGGCCAAATTATAACTGAACCATTCTTTAACTGTTCATCTACGGTAGTATTTTTTCCTGGTGTGTATACAACTTTCAAATTATGACTCCATTTATTGTATACATTTCGAATCGGTACCAATTTTTCACGTACAGAAGTACTTGTAGATGCAGTGTTGGCTATACGTTGTTCGCGGTCATCAAATCGAATACAACCATGGATACGCTTGAACATTTTCAAAGACATTGTTGCTCTAAATATTGGCCGACCGTTTCGTCACTCCACAGTTTAGTGACACATTCACAGTATGTCCGATACACACCAGAAAGCAGCAACAATCCAAAGTATGCGTGCAGAGTGTCCAAATCAATGTTTTCCCAATCGTCTTTGTACTTTCGCACACCATATAAATTCGTCATGTTCAAAATAATATTCTCAATCGGTTCAAGGAACATGTAAAATGCAGACGAAACATCAACTATAGTAGCAGCAGCTAATGCTTTGGGACCTGAATTATAACAAAAATTAAACATATAATGAACATGAACCCATAACAAAGAGGGTAGGTTTTTACCTGAAGTGAAATTTTCTGCACGTCGAAATGAATTTCTTCGATTTATTTCAAATGGTTGCGATGAATATTAAATATTCTTATTTTTTGAAAAATATTTATTTTCAGGATTCGCTGCATTTTCTTCTGCTAAATTTTGCTCAAGAGGCTCAATGTCGTCTTCATCCGAATGCACGCTAACTTCACTTTCATCATTCTCCTCGTCTGATAATGCAAAATCATCGTCACTATTGGACGGAGATTCGCCCGCTTCGCTTTCCAAATCAAAATCCATTGCTAGTTCATCTCGCTGCCTTCTTTCACGTAAAACTCTATCCATTTTTTATCAAATACTTCGAAACACAACCAAAATTCAAATAAATGCGCAAACAAACTTCATTTATGTATGCTCCAGAACAAACTGAATTTCATAAAACGAAAAAATAAGAGCGTGCTATAAGTCCACACACAAAAATAAGCGGCAATTCCAGGTACCTGCTCATGTGTATGCGTATCAGTTCCGGATGCGAAACGCAATCCCTTTCGGATAAAATACACACAGAAGTAAGTCCGTCTCAAATTCGAAACGGATGCGAATGGCACACTGGGGTTTTACACTTTTATTTTACTCGTAAACTTGAAGTAGGTATAAAAATTCAAAATATTGTAAATTTTTTCTATATTAAAACTATCAACATAAATTGCGAATGCTGTAAAGTCATAAAATCGGAAAACATAACTCATTTGTTTTGTCTACATAAATTTTTATTTTACTCAGTGTGTTAAGCTGAAGAATATTAAATTATTTTAAAAATATTAAATTTAAACATAAATAAATCAATTTTAATTTCGCTCTTAATATATCAAATATTTTTACATTTCATTACATTTAACTCCAGGAAAACTTAAATTTTCGCTTTGATTTGATTATTAAACCAGAAACCATAACAAATGAAAACAACAACCACAATGACAAAAGCAATAATTATTTTCCACAAATAATCATTAAGAGAAAAACTTCGATACAACAACAAAAACAACAGCAAGCTTAATTCAAATAATGTTAATAGGACGCAAACGATCGGCACAATTAAAACAGATTTCGTTTTAATTTTGTACATTTTCGAATAAACCAATTGCTGCATATGTGTTAAAGTGTGAATGTGTGCAACAAATTCTCAGTTATAGACACGTTTACCACGCTCTAGCACACGTACATTTAAATTTACTGACGCTTAGTCAGCCACGCATTAAAATTCTACGCTATAATTTAACGGTTTTATGCGTTAATTGAATGCGAACACGGTTGAGCAAATCTGTTACCATCAATATGTACGAATTAATATGAATAGACAAATAGTGTTGGTGTTAAGGAGCTCGTTGGAGCTTTATGCTATCTACATCTAAAGCTTTTCAAATATTAGCAGATTTTAAATGCAAACATTGTAGATAAATCTTCACCTGACTCAACCATCAACTCTTGTTAACTGTATCTTTTTAATTTTTACATTTTTCTCTGAGACCCAAATCAAATTGATTTAACAACACATTTGTGAAATCATTCATAAATCAAAACTTTTCAAACTTATTTTGGTGATCTTTCAAACAGTTTAATGTTTTACCTATCAAACACTATAAATTAAAGAATATAAATGCTGTTTTCTCTTATTTTTGAAATTTTTATTTACATTTTTTTTATATTTTTTTTTTTAATAGAAGTGTTGTTTTTATACGTGATTGCTGCACAGCTCACATAAATTTCATATTCATTACTCAAAATCCCATAAATAAACTCATACATCCAGACAAAGCATGTATGCAGAAATATAAACAACCCAGCCGGAATGAGGTCAACGCCCAGAAAAGAACGTAGTAATGTGTTGATTTCAACATTTACACTGCTAAATTTTCAAAATAACATCTTTAAGCGAAACAGGTGAACAGCATTACTCAATAACTATGCCAAAGATAGCTACCACATTGTATTCACTTGTTAAGCAAATACAATTGGTACTTTAAGGCGTACGGTTTTTATTTTTTTAAACCTAAATGCTTTTTTTATAACCTAAAAATAATACTTTTTTATTCAAAAATCAGGGTTTCAACTACAACTTTAGTAAAAATCAACATTTTTTTTAGATAAACAAGCTCTGCAAAATAGGTGCTTTACTAAACTACGGATTCCTGTTATATCAATTAATATTTGCTTTTCAAAACTTCACAAAAGTTTTCTTTGAAAGTTGAATAAATTCCACAAAATATAGTACAATGGCTTTAAACTTTGCAAATAAATTTTAATTTAAACTATGCACTTGATGTTTGGAATTTGGTGAAAAAAAAGTAAAACTCTGCCCACCTAAATTTTCAGTTTTTAAGAGAAAACATATTTAAAAAAAATTTTATTTGACAAACACTTTGTACGATTTATTTTGCTCCTGAATTTATGAATACAGGTCAACAACAAACCCGTATTGGTATTGCGTTGGCTTCAAAGACAACGTCCTCGAAGTCTTCTTTCGCCACTGGGTATTTTAGAAGTAAAGTTATGAGGGCGTATACAGGCTCGGCAATTCGCGTTCACTTCGTGTGGGTAGTTCGTCTAGCAAAAAATGTACCTTCGGACAGTGCGACTAATAAAACTGTTATATATTATCTTATATGTATATGTATTACTCTCATCTTGGTCACTCTCATAACTAGTTTTAAGCTCTAATTGTAATACTTAAATAAACGACTTTTAGTTTTAACTCACATTTCGCTGGCGTAGTGTAAGTTGGGGTTGCTTTGACACTTTCTTATTTAAATTCTGTTACTCTGAAAATTGTTAACCGGTTTCGAAATTTTTTACTTCCCTATAAACATTGATTGTTTAACTTTCAAACACTGTAAGGATATTGTAATATAAGAAACCTAAGACGTATTTTTTAAACAATTTCTAAAAAAATGCGTTTTGTCAAATGTGCCCCAACCATGGGGCACTCTTGACTTTTGAAGGGAAACATTTGACATAAAAATGTATTCTCTGTGAGAAATAAAAATACTAGCATTATTAATACGAAAATGAAATAAAACTTTTATTTGTGTATTTTAAGAAAAAATAACGCTAAAAAAATAATAAAATTCAGTCAATTGTAATGCAAAAGTTCAATACTGTTAAAAAAATAATAATGTTGAGATCAGTTCGATACAACTGAGTTTGTTCAGAAAACCCAGCTTTCATATTTTTAGCTCATCTATATATATAAAAATGGTGTAAAAAATGTATAGTAATTCATCAATTGAGAACGGCTGGGCCGAATTGGCTCAAATTTTTTTTCAGTTGTTCGTAATTGCCAGGAGAAGGTTTTTACGAAAGAAAATTTTGGGAAAATCCTCCGGAAATGTCGGAAAATTGGAAAAATTGACAATTGAGTTTTTGTATGGAATTTTGTGTGTAATTGTTCCTAAATGGCTTTCCAAATGAAAAAATAGAAAGTTATTGGTGTAAAACATGGAAAATTGCGGAAAATGCGAAATGCGGAAAATTGGAAAATCTCTCTGGAAAAGTCGGAAAATTGGAAAAATCGAAAATTAATTTTTTTTATGAAATTTTGTGTGAAATTATTCCTTAATGGCTTTCCAAATGAAAATATAGAAAGTTCTTAGTGTAAAGCACGGAAACTTGCAGTAAATGCGAAGTGCGGAAATTTGGGAAAGTCGAAAATTGATTTTTTGTATGAAATTTTGTGTGCAATTATTCTTTAATGCCTTTACAAATGAAAAAATAGAAACTTCTCAGTGTAACGAAACGTCTTAAAAAACAACACACTTCCCGTCATACCGAAATCTTCTGCTGCCGATGAACTAAACGCGTGCTTGAAATCGTCGTATTTGTGGCGACATGTCCAGAAGTTGCAATTGACCACAAACATGAGAGTCGCGTTGCAGAACGACCCATCGGCTGCTGAATTTTCGAGACAACTGCTGGAGGTTGGCAACGGCCAAATTCCTGTTGATGTATCGACTGGATTGATATCGTTCCCTGAAAATTTTTGTGAATTCACATCGTCTAAGGAGGAACTCATCAGCAAAGTGTTCCCCGGCATTGCACAAAATTACAAAAATCTCGATTGGATTGGTGAACGGGCAATACTAGCAGCAAAGAATAAGGACGTCGATAGCTTAAACTTAATTATTCAAAGTCAAATCCCAGGACAACTGCATACCTACAAATCTGTTGATTGTGTGACTGACGAAAATGAAGCGACCAACTACCCGACGGAATTTTTGAACTCGCTTGATGTACCAGGAACTCCACCACATAATTTACAGCTGAAGGTGGGATCGGCCATAATCATGTTGCGGAATCTCAATCTTCCAAAATTGTGCAACGGCACGCGGTTGTCCGTCAAAAAGCTAATGAACAATGTGATTCAGGCGACAATCATCAAGGGCAAATTCAAAGGAGAGGAAGTCCTTATCCCACGAATTCCCATTATTCCGACTGACCTTCCATTTCAATTCAAGCGGATTCAGTTCCCCGTTCGATTGGCATTTACGATGACAATTAATAAATCACAAGGCCAATCACTAGAAGTCTGTGGGATTAATCTCGAATTTCCCTGTTTTTCGCACGGTCAGCTGTACGTTGCATGTTCGCGTGTTGGGAAACCGTCTTCGTTATTTGTTTTTGCGCCGGAAAAGAAATCAAAAAACATTGTTCATCAAATCGCTCTCTACTGATTCCATTCAAATAAATCACATTGAAAATTAAAATATTTGTGTTGTTTTATTACTCTAGAGTTTGTCCGAAGGCTTAAAATTGGGGCGAGGCGAAGTGCGCCGGGTCCGCTATTTGGTATATCGGTTCAGTGCACATATCATTCTTCTTCGAAATATCCATCCCCCACGACTTTACAGCGAAACCAGACTTTCAGTGAAAATAACATTTGAAGGCAAAACAACGTTTGCCGGGTCAGCTAGTTTTATATAATAATTTCCAAAATCAGTATTAAAAATATATTTGGTGTGGCTTCTTGACGTGGCAGCTGGATTTTCGGGAGTGGGCAGCTTTGATTCAATCTCACTGCGTAACGTTAGAGCGATATCCTCAATAACCGGCTTGACAAAAACCCAACCTGATGTCGGTGCTCTACGCAAATAATTAACATTAAAGGTGAAGTCACTGAATACTTCCATAACTTCGCCAACATAAAAAAACGGCTTTTTGTTTTGGGGACAAAATTTGACCGGCACATAGTCGCCAACAACTAACTTCTCGTCATCTGTTAGTTTTGAGAAATGTCTATTTTCGACATCGGAATATCCATCATCTTTGACAGACCGATGGAATCAATTGACTCAGCGTAACAGACCTCACATTCACTTTCCTCAGATGACTCGAGCTCAATATCGTACGATTTAAGCTGCTTCTTTTTCGATAGGGGCACTTTTTTTGTGAAAATTTCAATGCTCGCTTTACTTCTTTGAAATTTTTTTTTTTTGCAGTGAACTGCTCTGCTCGTTGTTTTTCGGCTAAACTGGTTATGATACGGGGAAACTCCTTGTCTAGTAGTGTTATTGGATGCATGGATGCGTGGTATAGGTCGTATTGCTTGCGGTGCCAATCTATTCGTGGCATTATTCGCAGTCGGT
Source organism: Dichetophora obliterata (assembly GCA_963920525.1). Taxonomy (NCBI): domain Eukaryota; kingdom Metazoa; phylum Arthropoda; class Insecta; order Diptera; family Sciomyzidae; genus Dichetophora; species Dichetophora obliterata. The sequence goes on along the minus strand of OY986437.1, from coordinate 217,494,493 downwards.
ACAATATTTTTAGGAAAATTTATGTTGTTTTCAACATTCTGAGCAATGGGCAGCATCATCTTCTGCGAAGTTTTCTAAAGTAAAGTCGTCGTCATTAAACGTTTGTGTGTTAAAGGGATAAATTCCAGATGCTTTGAAACCACTCATAATATCTTCTGATGAAAATAATCTTTGGAATGGCTGATTACTTCATTGAAACGAATACGAGGAAATATATAAACCGGAGGTAGACGATTTCCGGAAGCATTTACTATGCCAACCATAGTAACTAAGCTGCCACGTTCAGCTGACGTGGCTTGTGAGACTGTTCGCTTGCCTTTTGTAGAGAAAATCTATACATATATATATTAAGAAAATAATAAGAAATAGAAATATACCTATATAAAACAGTTTTTTTTTTCTTTTATTCTTACCTTAGGAGAGTCCATGACAGTGGTAACGCCTGTTTCATCTAAATTATAGATATCTTTTGCTTGAAATGAATACTTTTCATACAAAGTAGCGAGATTTGCATAGAAGCCTTCTACACATGATTTTGTGAAGCCGATAAGTCTTGCCAAACTTACTTTTTCTGGTTCCGGAGTGAAATTGTAGGATTTCTTTTACGAAAGCCATAAAGCCAATCATCCCCTGCTTCTTTATATTTTTCCCAACCGGGAATGGAAATATCGTTAGCTTTGGCGTAGTCATACGCAAACTTTTTGAAAGTCTGATAGGTTAAACCATGCGAATAAAAGGCACACTTTTTTACATATTCAACCAAATCGATTTCTTGTTGTTTTGTAAAAATTTGACGCGCTGTGAACTTTGATTGAAATCGAAAATGCTCCTCAGAGCTACTGTCGTTACCAGAATCAATAATCTGTATTGGATTTATATTTTTTGTCCGCATAATCAACGTCGTTCTCTTGATGTCATATTTTTCCGCAGCTGATGATTAAGTTTCAGTCCCATTCCTGATGTCTTAAAGCGCTTTTTTCATATTTTCCTTATCGATACCACAGCGATTGGTTTTTTTTTTTGTAATTTCGAACCATTTCTGTATAACAAATATGTAAAAATTTTTAACAAAATTAAATTTTTAATGATTTGGTAGTTATGGGGTTCAATTGACATATGTTAAAAGTGCCCCTTTCAAAATCGTCAAATGTTCCCCATAAGCTCTCGGCAACTTTTTTTCTTTATATATTTGCTTTTTATTTAGTTTTAATAAATTTCATTTAAATTTTCAAATAAATAAAGAATTATTCCTACCTTTTGTAAAACACACTTTCCAACATCAATTAAAACTCGATTACAATTTCCTTAGACATAAATGCAGGAAAATTCTAGCTACGCAGTCCCGAACACAAAAAGACGTGTTGCTTTTATAATCGTTTTGCAAGAACTGTAAAATGCAATGCTGCCAAATTCCTCATATAAAATTTATTGATATTGTGGTGCGTTCACACCGAAAACGTCAAAGTCAAATGTGCCCCAAAGTCAAATGTGCCCCAAAGTCAAAGGTACACCAGGTTACCCTACAACTTTTCTAATAACGTGAATAGAACAAAAACATGAACCACGCTTTTTGTTTTATATATTCGTTCTGTTGTGTAATTATTTGTTTATGTTAGAATATAATACAAATAGACTTGAAATATTTTTACGTAAATAATACACAAAACAATATTAAAAAAGTGTTTTTAATGCATCTTCTTCTCGCTAGGTGGCGCTAGGTGGCGCAAAAAAATGAGTAGTTTTCAGCAGGGGTGAAGATATTTTAGTCCAAATTTATCGGGAACAAAAAAAATCAAAGTGCATATAAATAAGGTTACTTCTCGCTACAACTTATACTAGAAATATTAAAATGAGCCCAATTATAAAAATTTAGCGCGTCTTTTTAAAAAAAGCTGTACTACTCAAACCTTTAGATCGCCTGAGCGGGGGCAAATTGTAACCAAACTTAGTAATTATTGTATACATTGTAGCTTCAAGTATCTTTATTAATATGCACTTTGATTTTTTGCTTCCCATAAATTGGGTCCAAAATATCTTTACCAGGGCTGAAAACGACCACTTGTTATGCACCACAAAGCGATTAAAATATGCATTAAAAACAAAAACAGAAACTTTTTGGAACACTGTTTTTTTTATTAATAGCGTAAAAAAATGCAAGTCTATGTTTTAACTTTTGTGTAGAATGTTCTTAATGTGGCAGAAGCTGTAAAAACATGTGATATTTAATCAACCTAACCGGCCATTTAAAAATCGAACTGTAATTGTACTTGAGAACAAGCTTAATATAAACAGAGGGTTTTAAGCTTTTCTTCATATCACTTTTAACAAGCTTGTTAAAATGAGAAATCAAAATAAAATTTCAATCGTATTTGAGAAACGCTTGATATTTATAACTGATTTTCAAGTATGCTTAATAAACATTTATATATAACAATACAATATAAAATATTACGGAGCAAAAATTTTTTTATGTAACTGAATCTCAAGCCATATTTTTCTGTAAAAAAATGTATTGTTTTTATTTTGCGTGCAGTGAAAATTGTAAATTTGGTTACAAATATATTTTTTTAATAATTTTGGTTAGTATTACAAATAAGTTCAAAAACTTAAAAATTATCAATTAATTTGAACATTTTTTAGATGGGGCTCTACAGCTGGGAACAGGCGAAGATAAATTTATCAAATATGCGTGGACTTTCTTCTAATTTGGCAAAAAGGGGTTCATCAAGGCGCAAATCACAAAAACCAAATAAAACAACTTCAGATAATAAAAGTTTTTAATTAAATTTCTTTAATTTACTTAATGAACAATAATAAATTAAAATAAACTTTAAAAATTAATTGAAGCAAAATCTATACAGCTGAGGACAGAGCTTTAAGAACGCTGTTCTCTTCAGCATTGTTAATGATATATCTCTCACCGAATGTAAGGTAACTGACATTTTGTATCAACTTTTGTATAGGCTTTGCTAATCACACTTAACAAATATGAATTCTTATGTTGCATTTACAATTCTCAAAAGTGTAGCGTTCTCTGTTCATAATCTATGAATGTGTATATAAAATAATACTTTTTAAACTTATTCTATAATTGTTAGAAAAAGCTTCTAAAACTATTGAAAATAGTAAGCTTTTCTTAACATGTGCTAATATAACATTATTTTTTTAAGCTTATTCTGCAGTTGCAAGAAAAAGTTTATAAAAATCTTGCCAGAGTAATATTATAACAAGGGTTCCGTTTTGATTTTTATACAATTGCTGCAATAACTTTCAATGATTTCTCAAGCTTTTTTCAAGCTTAAGGCTTATGTTGTTAAGCTTGTTTTAATATTATGCAAAAGCATTTTGGCCTGTTGGGAAGTGTTCTGCCTTGACTTCAGTCAAAATCAAGTAACTTAGTGTTCCTCTCAACAACATATCATCGTAAATTGAAGTGTTATAAAGCCCCTTTGACTAGAAATAAGGAAAGAAAGGTTATAGCGAAGGACCATGGCCCGGCCTAGATTCGAACCCGGGACACATGAACGACAGTCAAGCAGGCTTCCACTAGACTATCGAGGCCACCTACATATACGAGGGGCATCCACATACATTTTGACAGTTTTTTTCTAGATGGTGAGGCGATATTTTTTTTGACGAAATCTGATACAAAGTGCTAGAGTTAAATTTTGCAACATTTCCGGCTGGGATTTCTAATATGGCGGTCAAACACACACACAAAACATCACATCGATATGTTTTCAATTCTTATTCGAATTCTTATTAAGGAAACCCGAGCGAAAATTCAATATATGACGTGACCTCAATGACAGATGAAGTTTATAAATTTGACGTTCAATACGCTCTACGAGTGTGTACGAACTGTTGTTTATGTCGGATGAAGTGAATTAGCGTTTGGCTGTTGTGATGTTGGACGCTGAGTCTATTTTTTTTTCACTGGGCTTTACGTGATATTTTCGATGTTTAGACAAAGGCACGCTCAGAGCTGCAGCTTTCAGTGAAGGAAAAACAAAACCTAAAATGAAAAGATTTCAATTTCAATAAAAAAAGTATTGTTTGTTCTGTTAGCTACAATTTTTCGTAATTATTTTTTTTTTTTTTTTGAAGCGAAGCTTTTTACGTCTTGTTTTGTGATTTGCTTGAGTGAAATTTCATAACTGACACTTTTTCCATACACTTTTTTCTTAGAATTGTTGTTTTTTTTACTCTAGTCTACTCTAGTAGTCTATTACAACAAGAGGATATAAAATGAAAAATATTTCTTCGTAAGCAGTGAGAATCCAACTCGCACTATTTCGATCGAAAGTTCTACACACTAACCACTATTCCAAAACACTTTGTGTCATGATGTGATTCATTTAATATTTAGAATTAACTGAAGCTATGTTGCAGTAGATCAGGCCCGTAGACAAGGGGGTATTATGGGTCAAGCCCCCCTTAGGGTCTAGAAAGTATAAAGATCTAATATATTAGCATTAAGGCAACTAAAACGCAACAGCGTAAAAAGTTGCAACCCACTTCAATTTTGAACTGAATTGAGGCCTATGCTTTCAGATCATAGATAATATAAGGACTTCGGCATAGATTGCGATTTTATGGTCGGGCAGGGCTACGATGGTGCGGCTCTCATGAATGGTACACTACAAGCAGCACAATCGTATGTAGCGGAAAAAGAGCTACAGGATGCTGTTGTTGAAGCTTAAGACATCGCAACCGAATTTCGAAATACCAAAATATCGCCTCTTGCATTTCAACTTATAAAAACAATCAAAACTTATGATTTTGCTATTTATGTAGTCGCTGTTCCAACTGAATATATTTGTGATCTAGATTGTCCATTCGCATTCTTAGTTGTTTTTTCCATCAGAAAAGTTGATGGTTAAAAATATTTAAAATTACTATATAAATAAGTACTAAATTTTTTTAAAACGAAAACCAGAAAAATTTTTTAAAATTATTGAAATTAATTAATTAATTTTAAATGATATATTTAGTTTTTTAAATTTCTTATGATTTTTTTTTATTTTTGTGTTTGAAATGCCCAAACACAGGCACTTTGAGGATTTTTGAAAAAACATCAAGTTTCAACAGCTATAACTTTTTGATCCGAGTTTTGTTTTTTGTAATTTTTTTTCACAAAATAGCTAAAGACTATGCTATAGCCGTTACGTCGTTTCTTTTCTTTTTAATTTTGCATTATCGTATTTTTGGAGATTCTGGGATTTTGGAGTCTGTTCAAAAGAGCTTATTTTGACATTTTATGATAAAGAAAACTGAAAAAGTCTAATTTTTGTTGTGCTTATTCTGAGACCAACAGCTAATTTATAATGTAAACATGGATAAAAATATTTTAATGGTTTCAAAGTTATAGATATTTCAAATGTAAAAATATGTCCTTTTGTGCAGTCACTGAAGAAAAAGTCATTTTTGATAAGGTTTTTAAGCATTTTATAAAACGAACACAAGAATAAAATATACATAAGAAGTTTTTACAGAAATAATTAATTCACTAAGCATGTAAGTGCCCTACGTCGGGCTCAATGCATTCACGTACTTCGTCAGCTTTTCATTGTAGTAATGAGGATTCATTGAGGACTTTCATTCATTGAATAATCAGTTTCTTACCTTAAAGGTCTTTAAAAAAATTTTGATAAGACCGTTTGATTAAATATTCTACAAAAATTAAACCTTGTATGGAAATGAGTCCCTTTTGTTCAAATATCTTCAAAAGCAATTTGTCAGTTTTTATTTAGGCTCTTTTGAACAGAAACATAAACTTTTATGCACAAAATATTTTAAAAATTAACGATTTTCTTATCTTTTTTTTTTTGTGCAAATGATAGGATTAAATATTTTAAGTACTAAACCATAGTAATAATAGCAGTTTTCAAAAATAGGATCTTTTGAACAGACATTCCTTATTTGTATTAAGTGTTGTTTCAGAAAATATTTCAAATACATTTCAGTTCAATTTCTCAAATTTGGATTGTAACAATTTTTTTTTAACAAGAAATAAAATAACCGCCCTTATTCTTGAACCCGCGCTCGCTCTCAAAACGACGTCGAAACAAAATTGTTGTATTCTGAAAACTTTTAATTTCGACATTGAGATCTGCAGTGATTGTTCGTGTTAATTGTTGATCAAACGTCGTCAAATAAATAGTAAAATTTTGGATCGTCGCAATGATCTTCGACGACAATTCATTAGTGAAAGCGAGCTCTCGACGACGATATTTACTCGACGCGGATTCAAGAATAGGGGTGAATATTTTTCGAAAAGTAAAATATCACAACTCTGGTACTTTCAATCTAATTTTTATGTTTGTTAACTCATTTTAAAGAAAAATTACATTACAAACGAAGTGGATACCTTTTTAAAAAAATTTAATTCAAGATATGTTTTGGGCTCTTGTAAAACGCTTCTCGATTTATTGGTCTCTTGAGATAGTTTTAAAAGTCTATCAATCGACACGAAATTTTATAGATTTTTTTATATCAAATCAACTATTTTTAGTAATAATAGCAGTTTTCTAAAATAGGAACTTTTAAACAGACATTCCTTATTTGTATTTAGTGTTGTTTCAAAAAATATTTCAACAACATGTCAGTGCAATTTCTCAAATTTGGATTTTTACAATTTTTTTTATTGAAACAAGAAATAAAATAACATTTTTTTATAAGTAAAATATAACAACTTTGGTACTTTTAATCCGATTTTTATGTTTGTTAACTCATTTTAAAGAAAAATTACATTAAAAACGAAGTGGATACCTTTTTTTAAAAAAAATTCAATTCAAGATATGTTTTGGACTCTTGTAAAACGCTTCTCGATTTATTGGTCTCTTGAGATAGTTTTAAAAGTCTATCAATCGACACAAAATTTTATAGATTTTTTTTATATCAAATCGACTATTTTTAGTCTATGGCGTCAACAATTTGGTCTATGGGCGAGCAAACATTTTATATACACATAAAAATACCTTTTGATTTATTTATATCAAAAACTATCAATATTTTTGTAATCAACCCCCCCCCCCTTGCGTGAATCCTGGCTACCTGCCTGCAGTAGATGACAGGAATTTAATAAGAGAATTGTGCATTAGCTACCCTATATATGAATGCGTGAAGGTATGATGCAACAGATTACAAGAATGCATTAAAAGGATTGTGCATTAGCTATCCTACATATTCCATTGTGAATGCGTGAAGCTATAATGCAGCAGATCACAATAATCGATCAAAAGCATTGTGCATTAGCTATCCAAACAACAAAAGTATCAAGGTTCCATTGAACGGGTTGAAAATTATCACAACATGCCAGTTGTTTTAGGTGTAGATTTTAATTGTGAATTCAGACATGAATGTTCATAGGCACTTAAGGCAGTGCCGGTGGTCTAGCGCTTGACAATTGAAGGTATTTTTAGGATTTGTTTAAAAAGTAAAAATATTGAACAACGATATGTAAACTTTTAAGGTACATATATTGTAACACTCATTCATCATAAAAAAAAAATATTATTTTAATTTAAAAATTTGTTGATCTGGTTCAAAATGGCGCTCAATGAGACACTCTCAAGGAAAAGCGGCATGAAGATTTTGACTTTTCTATTTATCTGAAAAATAATAACCAAGAATATTATTAATCACTATGAGTGCAGCTATGGCTGGCACTAGAAAAAAAGTATTGAAAATTGACAGAATGACGCGCTTTTTAAAATGAAGTTCTTAAAACTTCTTCTTCTACCTGTTATTAAGTGCAAAATATACGATGTTTTTGAAATAAAACTTCAATTCTAGTTCCAGATAAATGATTAAATTTCAGATAATTCGATTGAATAGTTTTTGTTTTTTCTGCAAAACCATGCCGAAAAAAGTAGTTTCGAGTTAAATGAATGAACGAGTACAAAGAGAATGAATGTAGACAAAACACTGTGGCTCGGTACCTACTAAAGCGGTTGTAGAAGTGAAAATAACGTCCAAAGGACTATACTTTTGAAATATAAAAAAAATATATTTCATAAAAATTCTAGGCTTTAAACTATACCGTTTGGATAAATAGATTTTGTGAATGATAAGCGATCCAAATATTTGTACAACACGATAAGGGACAACTATTGATGTAATATTTGCTAGAAATATTGATGACATTACATCTATATAATATACGTTTGCTATTTAGAATATTAAAAGCCAATAATTTAATTAATAAATTTCCATACTTACTGACTTAGTTGGCGCTACCACCGTATGTCGGTCTTGGCCTCATCTAAAAATTTGCGCCAGCCATTTCTGTCTTTCGCTTGCTGGTGCCAGTTGGAAATTCCAAGCTTCGTCAGGTTGTCCACTACTTGGTCTTTCCAACGAAGATGCGGTTGTCCTCTTCTGCGTTGACCGCCGCTGGGTCGAATGTTTTGTTCACTGGAGCATCGTCTTTCATGCGCTGAACATGACCAAGCCAGCGAAGCCGCTCGATTTTAATGCGCTCGACTATGTCGATGTCAGCGTACAGCTCATACAGTTCATCATTCCACCGTATTCGGTACTCGCCATTGACGCAGATTGGTCCGTAGATCTAACGAAGAATCCTTCTCTCGATTTCTCCTAAAGTCTTTTCATCTAAACTGCTCAGCGTCCAGGTTTATGATGCATGAAGTAGGACGGGCATGATGAGCGATTTATAGAGCATGATTTTCGTTCGTCGAGAGAGGGCTCTGCTTCTCCATTGCCTACTGAGCCCAAAGTAACACCTGTTGGCAAGAACTATTCTTCGTTTGATCTCAATGCTGATGTCGTTGGTTGAGTTTATGCTGGATCCCAGATAAACGAAGTCCTTCACAACCTCGAAGGAGGTATTGTCAACTGTAACGTGGGTTCCAAGACGCTGGGACTGTTTGTTTGTTGACACCAAGTATTTCGTCTTATCTGCATTCACTACCAGACCCATTCGACTTGACTCTCTTTCTAATCTGGAAAATGCTGCACTGACTTCGCGCGTATTATGGCCAATGATATCGATGTCATCAGCAAAGGCAGCAGCATAACACTCTTGTAGAATATTGTGCCACTACGTCACAGATCAGCAGCTCGGATGATCATTTCCATTATTAGGTTGAAAAAGTCGCACGATAAGGAATCACCTTGTCTGAAACCTCGTTTGGTAATAAATGGTGGGGAGAAGTCCTTCCCGATTTTAACTGCTCTGCTGGTGTTGCTCAGTGTCATCCTGAAAAGTCATATTAGTTTTGCAGTAATACCAAATTCAGACATGGTGGAGTACAGGTGCTTCTTTATTGGGCTGTCGAAGGCGGTTTTGTAGTCGCCAAAAAGATGGTGGGTGTCGACTTGTTTTTCTTGAGTCTTTTCCAAGATTTTTCGTAGCGTGAAAATCTGGTCGATGGTGGACTTTCCAGGTCTGAAGGCGCACTGATAAGGTCCGATCAGTTCGTTTACATAAAACGCTCGACAAGACCTAATATGCGATATTAAGAAGGCTTATCCCACGGTAATTGGCACAGAAAGTGGGATCGCCTTTCTTGTGGATTGGGCAGAGCACACTGAGATTCCAATCGTTCGGAATGCATTCTTCCGACCATATTCTGCATAGATGCTCGTGAATGCATTTAAATAGAGCTTCGTCTCCGTTTTTAAACAGCTCAGCAGGTAAGCCATCAGCTCCCGCCGCTTTGTTATTTTTAAGCCGAGCTATAGCTGTCAGAACTTCATCATAGTCGGGCAGCGCAACCTCAACGCTGTCATCCAAAATTGGGGTTTCCGGAATATCATCTCTATTGGCGGGATTGTTGTCAGCGTCGCCATTTAGAAGCTTAGAGAAGTGTTCCCTCCATAACGTCAGTGTACTCTGCACATCTGTCACTAGATTCCCGTTTTCATCCTTGCAGGAAGAGGCCCCGGTTTTAAAACCATCGGCAAGGCGCTCGTAGAAAATTTCCTTGATATCATCGTCCTTGTCTTCTGTCGGAGCGTGCGCACATATTAGGCTTATATTGAAAAATTAACCTTGATGCTGATTATGGCAAGTCGTTCGTTCACAGGTGTGAATCGCAGGACGTGGGGCCGTAGTCTCTTGCCAACTACAAATCCGCATCCAAACTCGTGCTTCTCCGCATGGCCACTTTAGTAGATATCACAGGGTGCATGCCGAATGCAACCCTCTCCCTTCCATCGCATTTCTTAAATAGCAGTGATATCAGCTTTGTATCTTTCCAAGACATCAGTCAGTTGGATAGAGGCATCTTCCCAATTAAGGGTTCGGACACTCCAGGTGCATATCCGTAAATCATTATCAGTTTTTCGTTTGCGGAAGTCGTCATCAGATTTGGGGATCAGTTTTTTTTTCTATTCTTATTAGTTTTCATTGAAATCTGTTTTTACGGGTGGGCTTCAAACCCGACACACAACCTTTTTTAAGGTTGCCCAGGAAACTCCACGTGGAGATTTGAGGCGATTTCACAAAGATTATCCTGGCCTCGCCAGGTTGAGACAGTCAGACATGTTACATTGTTACATTGCCCCCAGATTCCCCAAATAAATTTCCATAATAATAACTAAAAAAAGATTTACAAAAATATTTAAAAATTAATATAACATATAATCATATACATAAATAATAATGTAATGTTATAAAATTTACTGGTGGGAATATTAATGTGTATTTTTTTTAGTTAACTTTATAGTATAAAAAATTTTTTAATTTTAAATATGTTTTATTAAAAAAACCATTAAATAGTTTTCTTCGCTTTTCTTGCGTGTCCCACGACACATCTGTTTTTTTTATTTTTATTTAATGCAATTTGTCCTAACAAAAATATGTTTAAATAAACTCTAATGATGTGATTGACATTTTTATCTGAAGTTAATTTTTTTCATTATTTTTTTTCACTTTACACGTTTACTTGTTATCGCTAAAATAATGTAACTGTAAATGCAAAGCTTTTGTCTTGCACATTCTCAATGCCTCACTCCTTTCACTTCTTTTCACTTAGGGACTGTCTCAGTCCTTACAACTTTTTACTGCTTTATTTGCTCGACACTTAAACAAACGAACATAAATTAAGCATTATTTGCTTAAGCAGAGCTCCAACTCGGGTGCCATGAACCACGGCATGGCAGGATTAAAAGCAAGCCACCAGTGCTGCCAACCTTACTAACTAACATTCCACTTAATGACCCCAAAAATTATGACATTTTAATTTAAAATGCAATTTCAAATAGAAGCAACCTCATCGGGTTGGTTGGCTGCAGTTTTTGGTTTTTTAGCCCCGTTGTTCGTGTTCTGTTGTTCTATGGTCATAGCAAATAAGAGAGAGAGATAGAGTCAGCATGATAGAGATATAAAAAATAAGCAAAAAAAGTTCAAATAAAAAATATTACGAAGCAGGGTGTGAGGGTGCATGCAGCAAACAATTAAGAGCATGAAGCAATTTTATTAAAATCGCACCTCATTAGAAACAAAAGGAAATTCCTTCACTTTTTCTTTTTTTATTTTTTATTTGTTTTATGCTGCTTGCAAAGACGTCTTGCAGCATTTTAGGCGATTAAGCCATTGCGTATTAGAGATAAGTCGCGGGAATAGCGTAAATTTCCACAGCAAATAGCAAATAAATGAGGGAAATTATTAGGGCAGCCAATTTCGGGACGTTTCGGCAATCCCGGGATTTCGTGATTTGAAAAACACAAACCCGGTATCTCGGGACTAGCCCCGGGTTTGACAAACCTTAGAAAACGAATTTTTTAGAATACGTAATATGAAGTTTCAAAGTAGTTATGCCTTGTTTTACAACACAAAATATTGCAGAAGATTATAAAAAACAAAAATATACAGTTTCGATTAAAAAAAAATTAGATCATTCAAAAAATTCATAATTCAAAAATTCAAAAAAAGAATAGCTTTATAACACTGTTGGTAAATTTTAAACTTTTGAAAAGACACAAAAAAACGCCGAGACACATAAACTTAATTTTTGGTCGTAGAATTCAGTGGCATACTCAGTTTTTACAAATCAGATTAAAGTCTCGAGCTCTTCAGATTTTTGAATATTTGACTTACATTTGAGCTTCATTTAAAAAATTTGTATAGTTTTTTAACAATTCATTTTTATTGTTCTTTTAAAAATACCTCCAACGTAAAAATCGAATTTGCCTTGTTGAATCTATGATTTTTCAAAAGTTAAGCAATTTCGCTTTTTCTTCCATTCGGACCGAATTTGAATGCTGAACGTAAAAACTTAAAAAAATTTTAAATTTTTTTGCTTAAATTAGTGTTTTTATTTCATAAGTACACTAAATTCTGAAGGTGTAGGCAAAATCGGATGTGGTCAAAATTTTTGGTCTCAAAAAATAAGGAAAATATAGCAAAAAATGGTTCTAAAATTGACTAAATTTCAATCGCAAATATCTCGATATTTTGATCTGATTGGGAAAAAACTGAGTATGCCACTAAATTCTACGACCAAAAAGTAAGTTTACGTGTCTCGTTATTTTCGTGTGTATTTTTCACGTTCCTACAGTGTAATTTTGGTATTTCTAAGTAGGAATTTAGTGATATTTTGTACAGCTAGTTGAAGGAAGTTTTTTTTAAATTTTTAAGGTCAAATTTTAGATTTTTTTAGTTAAAGTTTTTTAAGTTAAGTTTTTTAAGTATTTTTTAATATTTTTTACACTTACTTCAAGAAAGTTTTATATATTTTTATATTTGGTATAGCTAATCAAAAAAGATTTTTATTTTAGTATAATTAAAATCACATTTCAGTATTTCTAAGGAATTGTCATGTGTTAAACACATTGGGCCTTACCAATAGTCGATTGAATATCTACTCTAAATTTATTGAGAGCTTTTCTGTCATTATTTCTATAGAATTTGTTGTCAAAAAGCTTACACTAAATTTAGAGTCGGCATTAAAATGACTATTGGTAAAGCCTATTTTGTTAGTTTTTACAGATAGTTTTTGAAAGGTTTTTATTTAAAATCACATAAATTTTTTCTTAAGTAGTATCCTTGAATTTTTTGTTGCAATATGTTGGATTTTTTTTGCAGAGGAGGCAAACCGGGATCCCGAAAGCCCCGGAATTTTAAGCCTTGCAATTCCGGGACTAAAAAAGTCCGGGATTTTGGGGTCCCGGGATTGGATGCCCTAGAAATTATAAAGTGTGGGGTAAAACAAGCAATTTAGTATGATTGCAGTTGTGCAAAATGTAATCATTTTTGTCAGAGATTAGCTACGTATGGTATGTAATAGTTATACAAAGTGTTGCCAAATGGCAGCGGAAGCTTCTTCTTTTTTTAAAAAAACTTTCAATGCGCGATATTAGAGACTGTTTTCATGAGTCTTTGTTCAAAAAGGTTAAGCTGTAGGTAGATTTAAGGAATTGCTTACTATTCTTTTGTTTTTTATAAATAAAAGTTAAAATCTTCATTTCTTTTTTTTCAATTATTAGTTCTTTTTCTGCTATCAACATTTTCTAAAAGTTTTTACTATTCTTTATACTTTTAAAGAATAGTAGTTTAAAGTAGTAGTAGCTTAAGAATATATTTTAAGGAATAGTAGTTTTTTAGTAGATTTTTAAATCTAGTTAAATTATATATATAAAAAATATTATATTTTAAACACTTTATATAGTTTTTGTATATAAAACCTTTTCATAAGACTTACAGTCAAAGCTGCCATTTTTTCTGGCTTACAGTTGTAGCAAAAAATGTGAAGGCACTAGTGTTTCCAGATTTTTAATCCAAAAACTCGGGACAAATTCGAAATATGCATACGGGACACATAACAACAAAAATAATAAAAAAGCTGTATATCATAGAAACAATATTTATCCAGGTACAAACTTATCAGAATAAAATTTTTATAGGATTATTTTTATATATTTTTATTTTCTTCATAAAGGTAAATTTTTACGTAAACGAAAAAATTATCAGTAAAATTAAAAAATTATCGTAAAAATTATTAAGAGTAAAATTATTATTAAGTAAAAAAATATTAAGAGTTCTGCAAGAGAGAGAAATAGCATAACGTCATCCAGCGCTATTGTTTTTATTCACTGCATGAATTTATACACAATGCGAGAGTTTTCTTTGTGTTTTTAAAAGAAAACCTGACTTGTTTTTTTTAAACGAACAAATATTATTATTAAAAAATTAATAATGGCATATTTTAATTACTTAATAGTTTTTAGAATTCTAAAATATATATTTTTTTAGAATTATATTTGAGCTTAATGCCAAATTAGTTCATGAAGCAACAGGTTCCAACAACAAGGTATTTCCAAAACAAACAAACCAGCAGTAATTTAGTCAATTTTATTATTATTACTTCATAATTTTATTCAATTTACGCCTTACCTTATAAGTGTTTTGTACTATTCCTCAGTTCAGTTTTCGTTTACTAAAACTATTTCTACACCGGAAAAATAGTTTTTTAACTTTAATATCGCATCAATATTGGACGCTTGCTCAATGTGTTTCTTTAAATAACCTTTAGAAATAATTAAACTGTCTCCATTGCACTATGGTCGCGCTAACCACTTTCGTTGGCCAAAACTCTAAATGGCTCTATAAGGGGCTTTTCGGGGTTGCTGATTTGAATTTTATGTCAAAACTGAAAAATTCAAAATGTTGGATCCAATATGGCGTCCAAAAAGACATTGTATCTGTATGAAGCATTGTGAAAGGGGGCATGGTAGAAGAATAGAGGTAGTCACACGGCTCAGAGCGAACTACAATAACTGTCAAAATTCAACTGACAGCTCATACAAAATCTGCAACCGATAAGAATGCGATAAGAAAGGAAAAATTAAAAACAATCTGTCATGGCTGAAAATATTTTGCTTATTTAATTTTTTATTGATCAATCAATAAAGATAGGATTTTGTGCAGCTGTTGAAGTAAGTTATATGATTGTTATTAAATTTGGATGGTAGTGGATGGCAAACTACGTTTTCGTTGAAGTGTCTATAGCAAACACGAGCATCTTTTTTAAAATTTTTGGAATATGCCATGTTGCATCGTTGTCTTCTAAGCTATTCAGCTGGAACACGAAAACTCGGCTCTTTTCCTTGCCCAAACATTTTTGGCACAACACGCACTTCATTTAAATAAAAAAAAAATAAGTGATTCACTCTTAATCAAGTTTTTAAACACAACATAGAAATATCCAGTTGAAGTAATTTAATATTTCGCTATTATCTTTGTTTTCTTTAAAAAAAAAACTGATTTTGACAATTCTGGTAGTACTGTCAAAGAGATCATGATTAGCCACGAGACTACCTGTATTATTCTACCATGAAATTGGGTTTCTTGAACGCTGATTTCAAAATTAATATCAAAATTTAAATATTTACAATGACGACTTCAATGAGAAATCTGTTATACTTGCGAAGCATTTTGCTTTCAGAGTAAACTATATTTCTTAAAATTAAGATCGAAAAATTAAACCATTCAACCCTTTTGACAGCAAAATTTATTTTGTAAAACGAGTTTATTTTAATTCATTGCAAATTTAGGTGTATTTACTAGAATTACATTTAAAACGTCGGTTCTTAGGAATTTTTCTTAAAAACCATTTTTTTAACTGATGCGTCTTATAACTCAAAATTTTTAATTATTTTCATCTCTTTTACACTTTTGTTTTATCATATAATATCCAATTCATTTTCTAAAATTAGATTTTCTAAAATTAGATTTTCCTTTTGGAAATCTTCTTCATCTTCATCATCTGTACTTTCATTTAGGTCTTCGTCCTGTCCAAGCACATATACTTCAGTGGGACCCTCAGAACTTAGTAACTCGATAACTTCTGATGGAAGCGTTGCACGTTTCGCGAGTATACGCGAGTACTTATACGCAGAGATGATATTAGTGGATCTGATGAATCATAGCCCTATTAAAAAAATCATAAAGATTATAAGTGCGACTAGTTTTGCGGGCGAGATGCTATCTATCAGCCTTATAAAATTTGTGTCGCTATTCAGCAGCGTCCTTAGCAAAACAGTCAACTGGAAGGATTGTGTCTTGCATTATTTTTTTGGAGTGAGAAAGTATTTTGTGAACAGTAGCTCTGCTGAATAGCCAAGTTATTTTGAATATGCTCATATAATATATGTTGTTTTACAGCAGTATATTTCAAACTTCTCTAAATTCCAAGGAAACTGAGATGATAAACATACTAATATAGTCTTTTGACGAAATTTTACTTCTTGGTCAACTTCAGTAATTTTCGAAAACACGTCATATTTTGTAAATGCCCGACGGGAAGTATTGCCGTCGCTCGTGGTACCGAAACCACCAATTTTTAGTAGATCTTCGCGTAGTCCAAGCTCTGTACAGGCATTCGTAACGGCATTTTGAACTTCATATTTATTTATTGCAACTGCTTTTTTATTCTATCAGACCTTATCTACCATTTTATATATCACATTTGTCTTAGTGTAATACAAATTCGAAAAATCGAATCCAGCTGTGCAAAAGGACTTATAGAATGTATTAAGCTACCATCAGTAGGCTCAAATTTTTCAGAGTTATATTTTTAAATATTTAGAAAATCCTTTGGAGTAGTACCACATATAGGACAAGCTAGATATGATTGAGTTCCGGTCAAAGCATATCCATCGATAATTGTTAGGAATAATTTGAAAAATATTTCAACAGCCTCATGTCCTGCCAGTTGTATATGCAATTTTTGTATCCCTTTAATTTGTTCCTTTAAACCAGCTTCACTATTTTTAATAACTTCAATAACTTCAACTATTTCTTTAACGAACTCTAGTTTTAAGGGCCGATAAAACCTTATCGACTGAGGAGCCAGATTTTTCCAAAGGGGCTTACCTGACGAATCCAAAAGTCTCAAGGGAATTACAGTCGTTGCCAGAAGTGACGAATCAGCATTACGAGATGTGCTTGGCTCAAGAAAAGTTTGTTTGAATTGAGCTTGACCAGGGCTCTCTTCACGTATGACGAGAATCGTTTGATGATATCGTTTGAACGATACCTTATCATCACGTAACCTTTAATTTTATGTATCGTTTAGACGATATCGTTTTGCTAGCTTAATGTATGGCAAATAACTGTCAAATGATATCGTCAAAACGATTTATTGGCGCTATAGTAGTTGAATATCGGATAGTATCGCTCAAACAATAGTCGTTTTAAAAGTAAGTTACGTGATAACAGCACTCAGCTGCTTTCGAATCCATAACTTAAAATCAATTCAGTGGATATGTAGTTGCTTGCATCAGAATTCATTACTGCTAAAATAACTTCATTTTGCATCTCAATTATCCTCGTAGCTGTGTGCTTTAACGGCATTTGTAATGGAATTTTTACAATTGCTTTGCCTTCAGCACTGTAAAAACTAAGTGTTATTTTAAACACTGCCTTAAAATAATTAATAGCCCTAATTTCATCGTTGTCTTTATATTAACCCTCCTTTACTAACGCTATTCGGAGTAACGTCATTACTAACCTGGGTGTAATCCACTCATAAATTTTAATTCACAAATTTGTAAAAAAGAACGCTAAAACAGTAAAACGGTTTTGCTTTTATTAATTTTGTATATTTTATTATTATACTAAATTTAAAATTCGTCCAGTTTAATTAATATCTAATTTTAATAAAAATATATCAAAATAACGATTATTAGAGAACTAAAAAAAAATATCATAATGGTTTGAATAATTTCACATTCCGAGGTCAAATTATTTGCCACGTTCTTCGAGATTTTAAAAGCTAAAAAATGTATGAAAAAAGAATCTCCAGAAAATTTTTTCTTTGCAATGAAAATTTTTGAAAATAATGACCTCTAATTATTCGTTATAATTGAAACATTAGCCTCTCATGACACAACAGCGCAAGCATCGTAAATAAGCGGCTAGCACATAGAATAAATGTCGTTTATGCAAAACTTAGTCACATAGTCAAAATAAAACAATCGAAGGAATACTTGGTCAAAGAATTATACAATTTCACATTTGTTTTGCCAAATCGTCAAATGCATTGAGGTACGCTGAAATCAAAATTAAATAGAACTTCTATGTTTATCTATCTAGAGATGCATTTCTGTTTTTATCTGAGCATTGCCATGCATTGCCATGTTGTGCATAGTCAGATACACGTAAATCCATTTAAACCGATTTCTATGTTATACTTGTTAAGCCATGTCTAATTGGACCATTTCAAAAGTAATTGAATGCTGCAATAATTGCATATTATGACAAAAACCCTGTTCAAATTTTTTATCAAATGGCGAGTCAAATACAATAGAACAATATTAAATGTTCCGTTAAAATTACAACGAGAAATTTGACCATTTCCACTGGGCTAAATCTAAATTCACAGTGTTGAGAAAGATGAGATGAGATCTTGCAAGCACAATCACGTCTGCATTTTTAAAAATTTTTTCTATTGATTTACATAACGTGATGAAATCGTCGAAGCTGTTTAAGTCGAGCAAAGGTTTAAATCTTTAATTTGAATTTTCTGTGTTGCTCAGGATAGGTTTTTTATTTAAAACCTTTTTTATTTTACTTGAGAAACAAATCACACGTTTCTAGTAAATAATATAACATGATTACTAACGTGGGTGTAAACCACCCGAAATTCTTGTTCCTCCATTACTAACACACCCGGACTCTTTTTCAAATGAGTAATTTTTATATTTAAGTTTAAAAAACAGTACTAAATTTTGTTTTAAAATATAGCAAATTGTACAAAAAGAGATTACATTTGATATAATGTTCGCATCATTAAATTATCAATAAATTTTTTTCATATTTCATAACTTATGAGTCTAATCCACCCTGCGCTAGTAACGGAGGTCTAAGTTTATGCAGTCCTAATTTCAGACAGCAGAAAGTTGAAATTCAAAACTTCAAAACGTGCCTTTTGAAATTCAGGTAGTCTTACTATTATTTTCAGCAGGGCTCACATTAATTTAAAGTATATGGTTAAATTGTTGATTTGAATATTAGAACATTTTAACCATATGTTTTTTATTTTATCTTAAGTTTGTATAAAAACTGTTTATGAACAAAAAACAATTTTTCCTTAGGGACCTGCTAAAGGTGTGTTCTTTCAGAATGCTGGAACTTAATTTTAGAAAGGTTGTGCTGCTTTTCCTCTAATAATAAGGGTAGGAATTCAACGAAGCTACTGCTGCTTTTACAATTTTTGCAGCAAATAAAGACGAGTGTAATTTCAGAGAAGGCTGTCTTAAAGCTGTTGCAGCTTACTTTAAGACAGTTTTTTCACCTAATAATAACATTTACTTTTTACAGTGAGCTGTATCCTTAGGTCTGCTTTTACTTTTCGAAGCAAAAACTTTCTTGTAAGATGTAAAAATGTCTGAATTTATTTGCTTATTTTCAATACGTATGCTACAATACTGTTGTTTTGTAAAATTGTTTTCGAGAAGAAATGCTAATGCCTCCTCATCTGAATCCACTATCGGTGTTTTTGCATCTTGGAAATATATTTTTCTGATGCTGAATGGCCTTGTTGGGCTTTTGATCGATTCCTGAAGAACGACGGCGAAATCTACTATTTCTTGTTTACGAGTTAACATTGCGGCTGCTTGAACTAGTAGGTTCGTTTCGTTTCCTTTGGATGACAAAAGTTCCGCTGCTTCCCTGCTCTTACCTCGGTCCGACTTTTCAAGATATGGCAGTCGTGGTGCTTCTATCGTATTTTCTTTCTCTGCTACTACTTTCCACCTTTTTTTGCTTTTCAAACACTGTTGTAGAGGTAATCACGCTGAATTTTGCGCTTGAAATACATCCATTCTTCAATTTTTGGCCAAGTTTGAGCACTCAAATTTTTTCGACCAGAAAGTTGACAACACAGGCCTGTTTTTCATCTTTGTTAGGCTCGTTATGCCAAACTCGAAAAATTTCGCAATTTTTAAAGCAAAAGTTGTCTGGAACAAGAGCGTTTTTCTTAAAAATCGAAGAAAGTCGAAAAAAAACAATAAAAAACAGACTTTATCACATCCGCGATTATTTATTTATTTTTTTTTTTTTCTTTAGGCTGGTCAAATTTGGGCAATTTAAAAAACTTAAACAATACAATTATTTTATAGTTTGCACTAAGTAATTTTACTTACCGCACTATATTTTTTTTTTAAAATTGTAATAGACAAAACTTAAAGTACTTACTAGCAACTTTATTTCCCAGTTCTTACTTTTTTTTAAAACTTTTATTTTTTAGCATAATACGCACACGCAATTATATTCACAATAAAGCTCAGTAGTGGAATTCCCAAACATTAAACGAAATTAATCGTTGTCGCTATCATTGTGATCATTGTAGATCATTGTGCGTGCTACGTTCATAGAAAATGACAGTTTTCGTTAACTAACGATATCGAAAATCGTCGTTAAGGAATTCCTCTATAGAAAGCTTAACTAAGGTGGTTTGCTGTGAAACAGTAAATTAGTATTTACAAAAGTATTAGTATTTGCTAAACAAAAACAGGTTTTGGCCAACAAAGGTTTTTTAGGAAACAAAAAGAAACTTATTTTATTTTCCTTATTTTTTTGTTTGTTTATACAATTTTTAAACAACGCACTTTATTTTTACTTCACTTTTTTGTAAAAATATATCTTAAATTTCGTCTATGTACCTAAGCCATCGCACAATTCCATTAGTTTTTGTTATACAGAAGTGCTGAATGACGTCATGAAGTCAATTGATAAACAGAGCAATATGCGGCCTATACACAATGCAACCAAAACATTAGTGGTAATCAACTAGATTACGTCATTTTTAATACGTTTGGCACACATGCTGTGATGGTTGCAGCAATCCATTTCACCATACACACTGCAATGCAGCAACTGGAGTGCGGAACGCGTTATCTTATTGGTTTAACACGACGCTACCATTTAGTTTCTCTCTCTCTCTCTTTGGCCTGCTAGATGTAGTATTAGTGATTGAATCGTAGAGCAATATACGAATAAAGCGAAATAGAGGTTGCGCTCTTTGAAAAATACAGAACAGATCAAAAACATACCGTTCGTTAAAGTTTATTTCCATTCCCTGCTTTTAACAGAACTTATTTCTTTGAGTCCTTCAATGCAACTTTTTAAGAGCATATCTTTTTCTTCTTTTGAAATTGCTATGATTGTTAGAAGAAAATTTTTTATTTTTTATTCTGGCAGATGACTTGTGAATAGTCTCGAAATCATCTACAGATAGTTAAACGTAAAATGAATGGCTTAAAACAATTTCAAGTTTGAAGAGCTTTTGAAAGCAATTGAAAGTAACAAGCTCTCAACTCATAATTTGAAGCAATTGGACTTATCTTTATTTAAATATCTTAATGCTACTTACAAATGCCGGAACTGCTTGTAGCAGAAAAATGACAAAAAGATGTTAATGCAGCAGCTCTTGTAAGACAAGAAACATGAAAAAAATTCTAAAGACCTAATATCCATAAAAAATTAAGTTTTGAACCAAAAGTCACTGGCAACAACTTGTCTTCAATAATAGAAAATAAAAAATGTATATATATCCGCGTCTTCAAAAAAAAGCAAAACAAAATCAGCGAAAATATCAGCAGCAGCATAAAGTATCTCTGTGCAAAAACTAGGCAGAAATTTTCAACAACAACTAAAATAAAACAGCTCAAAGTAACTCATTCGAAGTAGATCAAAGCGTTTTTCTAATGAATAGCCGCGCAGATAAGAGCAAAACATCAACCTCCACAAAAAAAATCGAGACCAGAGTTGCCGCAAGTTATGAATTCAATTTGAAATTGAACAATAGAACTCAGCTAAGTATAACGGTTTTAAGACAGAAAAAAAAATACTAAACAACAACAAGCCAAGTGAAATAAAAATACTGTCTGCAAAAAAAAACGAAGCTGGCAACATTCTTTACGGCAAGCAAAAAATAAAAACTCAAACTTTAAGTCAGGTTGAAGACAGCAACAGCTTCGAGGAAAAAAGAACAACAAGAAATGCTAAAATTTTGTTGCTTTTAAAGGCCAACTTCACAGCCACAACAACAAAAACAATCTCAACTTAAACCTAAAATAAAAACATTAGAATATCGAACGCTTGTAAGGTAGACGAAACAAGCGGCTGAACTAGTAAAGGAGAGCAAGCCGGACAGACAATAGAGTTATAGCATGACTTGACAGAAATTTGCTCATTGTGTAGCTTACATAGTTTGTTGCACTAAGAGTGCAGAACTGTAAATCATCATTATCATTAGTAACACTACATCATCAGCATCTATATATTTAAGAGCAAAAACATAATTATCATCATCAAGATCGTGATGAATTTCATCATAAATACAATATTCGTCATCATCAACATGATATTCTTCATCATCACCATTGGCAATATCATCACAATAATCAATTTAGTATTAATCACCAATATCATCATTTAAGTGAACATCATCTTCATTACTGCAGTCTGGTTCGGTTAAGAAAAATTAATGTTGATCTTAAATATCAGTAAATGAAGGAAGTAAAGTAAAGAAAATATACTAATAAGATGGTTTGTTTTCTTTTTAATATCTCTTTTGTTTATTCTTTAAATATGACCCGAGTGAAAATATGAGAGGGCGAACTCACTTTTTTGGAAGAGCCGAAAATCACGTTCTTAAAAAATAGGCTGTAGAGAGTTAAATTTTAACCAAAACGCTAAACATAAAAGTTAAGTTTTATATTCACCTTTACAACGATATCTTGGATTATTTGATATCTTTATTCTGTGAAAAGTTAGAGTCCAAAAACAAAACCTGGTTCACAACCCAGCCCTTTCCCTACATTTTTATATTTTTGTTTAATCACTATCAAAAGCAGATACTCTATATATACTATATATATTTTTTTAAGCTTCAGTGGATCTCTTAACGTATTTTTTCTACTACACTAAAATTGATATGGTTAAGAAAACTTACTATCTATATTAAAAAAAAAAAACAATAAAAAAGAATTTAGTAACACTCTTCTAAATGAATTTCACTTTGAGCTTTAATTTTAATAATACTTTTGCTAATTTTTTTAGTATTGAAATTTGAACTTTGCGGCGTTGTGAAAACTGCACGTGCTAAACGTTTTTGGCTTTCGTACTTAAAGATTTATTTTGACAACAAAATTTTTATGACATAAAAACCATTACCTTTATTTTTCGACTTTTGTCCCCTTATTTGTTCTACATCAAACACTGTGGACCTGTGCGAAGCCGAGTTTATCAGCTAGTTTTTCATATAAAACTTTTTAGGGCGATATTTAATTTTTACTAAAAGTGCCTCTATACTATATGTTTCATACATATGACAAGTCAAAAATTACAAATGGTTTTTAGCTACAGATAGTGTGAAACTTATGAAACTGTGGTTTTGAAATGTCGTTTGTATTTGCGTCTGTAAACTTTTGAATTAGAACAGTCTCTAATTTCGTATGTTTTTCCATCTGTACAAAATGTCAGTTTGCTAATTTTTTTTTTTTGTAAAAATGGGACGAAAGGTACATTTTAAGATATTTATTCTATAAATTGATTTATTATAACTTTATTCTTAGTTTGAATGACCAAAGGAGGACACTTAGAGCTTTACGGTGTACAAAAATTTCAAAAGCTGCTTTTTATTTTCAAATGACGTGTCAGATAGTGTGAAGACAATAGAAAAAAGCTGTCTGACAAAAAATTAATTTTGAAACACAGATGAAATGCGGTATGTAACTGTTTTGACATGTCATCTGTATGAAACATATAGTCAGGAGGCACCTTTATTAGGAAATTTTTCCTCTTTTTTTTTTGTTGTTTGAGTGATTTTTCTTCACAGTGCTTTAATAATAACATACATTATTGCAATGCCGAATTAATTCACAACGGTGGCAATAATACCCTTTTGGTGGCAATAGTTCACATTATTTTAAATTTTAAAAATTTTCCACATTTGCACTGAGGCACTAATTCATTTTGATAAAAAATTTTTAGTTATTGTAATTAATATTAAAGATTAACAGACTTAAGTCTTTATTATAAGAACATTGTAGAAGTTCAAAATTTCTAGCATCCTTGAATCCGATGTCAATAAAAAGTTGAAAGGAATTTGTTTTTTAAAGGAATTTAATGCATTAGAATGCTTTTTCTAATTAACTTTAGTATTAAATAAATATTTATTTCAAAAAATATTTATTCACATACCGATAACAAACAATGTTCCATAGCTAAGCATAAAGTCTAAAATCTTAACGTACAAATTTTTTATATCTTTATACTCCGAGGCAACGCCAGAAATGGATATGCTAGTTAAAAATATTATTTATGAGAGATTGATTTTAAGAAAAGTTTTTAAAATTAAATACAGAAACCAACTCTATGTTTGCAGTTAAGCTCTTCAATTTAACCTATGTCACACCAAAAACAAAACCTTTTTTTAAATAATTGAAACACTTTAGGCACATCAAACTTAAATGAAAAATTTTAGAATTAAAACCTACAGCTTATTTATAAAGGGGTAGGAGGAAATAGGAAAGAGGGGACCGACTTGATGAAAGTAAGTTTTTACATCAATTTTTTTAAAGTAGTACAAAAAACAATTCTTTGAAAATACAAATAAAAACACCCCGCACCTCTCCCACCCACCATTGATGATGAATAAAGGTAAACCTAAATATTATTTTCTGTATTTCTCTGCTATTAGCCAGAACCAGTGTTGCCAGCTAACGCTGATCAAAATCCATAAAATTTGCCCAAAAAATCCACTAAAATCCGCTAGTTAGTTTGTTTTTAATTTTATTAACATAACTAGCTGAAACCGGCGCGTTGCTGCCACTCTCCCTTGTCAAACGCCCATAAAATGTTATTAGTTAAACAGCATGTCTAAATTGAGGTCGAATACTGAATTCTGAGACTGTGCGACCTATATCCACAAAGCTATTCGATATAACAAATTTGGGTTGTAAAGGAAGTGCCACGCCCTCTTGATCACCGCTCATAGAATGTAATCAATGAAACTGCATGTGTACATGGAGGTCGAATACCGAATTCCAAAACTGTGCGACATATAACTTCGATAGCACAAATTTGGGTTGTATGGGGGTGCCACTCCCCTTTTCCCTACGCCCACAAAATTTTACCATGTGTAAATTGAGGTCGAATACAGAATTCCGCGGCTGAGTTACCTATAACTCCAAAGCTATTCGATATCGCAAATTTCGGTTAAGTTGGAGGTGTCACGCCCCCCGACAAACTCTAAAAAGTTTTATCAGTAAATCTGTATGCGTAAATTTTGGTAGCATACTGAATTCCGACGCTGTGCGACCTTGAACTCCAAAGCTATTCGATATCACAAACTTTCGTTGTATGGGAGGTGCCACTACCCCTTGATCAACGCTCATAAAAAGTAATCAATGAAACTGCATGTGTACATTGAGGTCAAATACTGGATTCAAAAACTGTGCGAGCTATAACCCCAAAGCTATTTGATATCTCTAATTTGGGTTAAATAGGAGGTTTCACGCCCCCTTGTCGTACGCCCATAAAATGTAATTAATGAAACTGCATGTATAAATTGAGGTCGAATACTAAATTTTGACGGTATGCGACCTATAACTTCAATGATATTCGATATCGCAAATTTACGTTATATGGGAGGTGCCACGCCCCTCTTACCAATGAACATAAAATTAAATCAATGAAACTGCATGTGTATATTGAGGTCGAATAATGAATTCCGGCGTTGTGCGACCTATAACTCCAAAGCTATTTGATAGCACAAAGTTGGGTTGTATGGGAAGTGCCACTCCCCTTTGCCCTACGCCCATAAAATGTAAGTAATGAAAGTGTATGTATAAATTTAGGTCGAATACCGGATTCTTAAGCTGTCAACCTATAACTTCAAAGCAATTTGATATCGCAAATTTGGGTTGTAAGAGAGATGTCACGCCTCCCTGTCCAACGCCCATAAAATAAAATCATTGAAACTGCATGTGTAAATTGGGTCAAAAACTGAATTCCAAAGCTGTGCGGCCTATCACTACAAAGCTATTCGATATCGCGAATTTGGATTGTATGGGAGGTGCCCCTCCCCCTTGTCCAACTCCCATAAAATTTCATCACTGAAGCGGTACTTCTAAATTGTGGTCGAATACCGAATTTCTAAGCTGTGCGACCCATAGCTCCAAAACTATTCGATAACACAAATTTTGTATATATTTGTGGGAGAAAAAAAGGGGTGTGGCATTTCTTCTTAAACCATCTTGTACTCAAAGCAAAGCCACTTACAAAATTTGAGCTCAATCAGACCAATAGTTTCGAAGTATTTTGATATTTTCTTAAAAGTAGGCGTAGATGAAGTGTGACCACGCCCGTTTTTATTACAGTTAATGACAGTTATCATACGAATTTGTTTACCAAATTTTAATTTAATACGACTAAAACCGTCTTAAATATAGCATTTTTATTAATTTGTGGGCGATAAAAGGCGGTGTGGCATTATTTTTTTCCTAAACCTTTGCGTAGCAGTTACAAACAAACCCGTAGAAGGAAGTATCCAATTTGGTCCAGTCGTTTTCAAGTTTTAAGCATCCGAACAAATCACGATTCATTTTTATAAATACAGATATTGATTTGTGGGCGGTAAAAGTGGGCGTGAAAACATTTATGTATCGTGACTGCCTCTTGGAGCACCTACACAGCAAGTTTCACTATAAAAATGTGTAGAACTCTGGAATTGCCATGATTTCGAAAAAGTGGGCGTATGTATATTGCGACCATGCCCATTTTCTGGTACAATTACTGAAATTAGCCATCTGAACAAAATTACTAAATCTTAGCTTTTTACGATCGAAGCCGCCTGATATATATCCTTTATTTGGTTTGTGGTCGATAGCGCAAATTTGGCTTGTATGGGAGGTACCACGCCCCCTCGTCCAAACGTTACCGAACCTCACAGGAACACTCACTCTCCTCGGCAGACGCTGTGCTGCCACAGACCGCCTTACTGCCATATACAAAAATGTCAAGAAATGCCAAATATATTCACCATTTTCAGTATACCTGCCGAAAGTAGCCATATGCACTAAATAACCAAATTTTAGCCGAATACGATCAAAACCGTGCGTCAGTACTGTCAGTAACTACACAAACCAAAGTACCAAATTTAAGGCTTATACGACCAAAACAGTCTAAAATAAACCACTTTCATTTATTTGTGGGCGGTTAAAGGGGGCGAGGAAACCCATTTTTAGTACAGTTGTCGACAGTAACCGTACATACTAAATTACGAAATATTAGCCTTTTACGACCCAAACCGACTGAAATATAACATTTTTATTGATTTGGGGACAGTAAAAGTGGGGTTTGGCAAATTTTTCCTCAACCATCAAATACCTGAAACAAATCGACTGCCAAAATTTCAGGTCAATCGGTTAAGTAGTCTTGGAGTCTATAGACATCACACAGCCAGACGACATCGTTTTGCTTTTTATATATATAGATATTGATTTGTGGGCGGTAAAAGTGGGCGTGAAAACATTTATGTATAGTGTTCGCCTCTAGGAGATCCTACACAGCAAGTTTCACTGTAAAAATGTGAAAAACTCCGGAATTGCCATGATTTCGAAAAAGTGGGCGTATTTATATTACGACCACGCCCATTTTTTGTACAATTGCCGACAGTAACCATCTGAACAAAATTACCATATCTTAGTTTTTACGATTGAATCCGTCTGATATACATCCTTTCTTTTGGTTTGTGATCGATAGCGCAAATCTGGCTTGTGTGGGAGGTACCACGCCCCCTCGTCCAATCGTTACTAAACTCACAGGAACACTCTCAAGATGTGGCTTCAGTTTCCCTGAATATTTCATAAAGATGGGTTCAGCGATTTTGGAGTCTATACGAGATATAGCCACATACCCACATACATACATCCATTTTCATATATATAGATTTATAACAAAATATTAATTTAATTATATGTTATTAATAAGATACAAAACAGAATATATCAATTCAAGTTTCAATTAAGAAAAACTAAGAGTATATACCAATTTAAATAAATATATTTTTCATTAAAGTTCTTGTTTACACACC
Organism: Dichetophora obliterata; assembly: GCA_963920525.1. Lineage (NCBI taxonomy): Eukaryota > Metazoa > Arthropoda > Insecta > Diptera > Sciomyzidae > Dichetophora > Dichetophora obliterata. The sequence goes on along the minus strand of OY986437.1, from coordinate 217,466,420 downwards.
GCACCCTAACTACAATAGGGGCACAACTCAAATTTTCAAAATTTGACTTTTGCAAAAAATCGATTTACAGTACATATATCTATCGACCATAAAAATCTCTTATGCCCTGTTTAGGTAAAACGAAGCCTTCGTGACAAGCTTCGTTCGTTTTTTTCTTGCGTCGTGGTCCAAAATTACGTTGCTTACGTTTTTGTAACTCTCAACGTTAGTACTTGTCAAAAAGATTATTACCAGATTGTAAAAGTTCAGCACTTAGCCTAAAACTGACAAAAATCTTGAAAATTGTATGCTTATTACCAGGGAAGACAGAAATATGCACGAAAAAATCTAAAATAAGTATGCTAATATGCTCTAAAAAATGGCAAAATGTGCCATCAAATAAGCACGAAAAATGTCGAGGTCGGAGTTTTATTATTCAAAATTTTATTCAATAGTTCATAAAAAAAAACAAAACAATAAATAAATATTTCAGTTTAAATAAATAATAATTTTAATTATAAAGTAAAAATTTCATTCTATTTTAATCATTTAATGAATATTTTGTTTGGAAGCTCGAAGCCAATGCCAAAAGTCTCCTTACGGACGAAGTCCATTATTTTATATGATGCTTATAGCAAAAACAGTGTATTGCATTCAGCGATTACACTGAACAATTAAATGCATTTTTATATTATCAAAAAGAAATTTTCTACGATTTTCAGCCAACAATGTTTTGTATTGTGAGAAAGACTGCTCGAAATCGCAGGATGTAGTTGGGCACCATTTAAAATAAGGGACTTCGTTCGGAAGGAGACTTTCGGCGTATGGATCCATTGTCTGTGAGTTTTTAAACAAAATATTTTTTATACATATATAATATAATATCTCTTTATAAATATATATAAAATCAAAGAAATTACAATGTTGCCAGATGTGAAGGACGTATCAAAATTTGCCCGATTACAAGCTAAAATCTGTTCGAAAAGTTAAAAATATGTAAAAATATGCACAAATAAGCACAATCGTTATAAATATGCAAAATTATTAACAAAACGTCCAAATATGCAAAAGCATATATTATATGCATTTGCATATAATTGTCTTCCCTGCTTATTACTAGCATTTTATAACAGGTGGCAATACTTTTTGCATCAGCTGTTTTGGTTATTGAATTGTTTACTTTTGGTAGAAATTAAACTGGTTTTTTATTGATTCTAATAGTTTATGTTTTTAAATAGATTGTGTGCCCTTCTTTGTGGAGGACCGTATAAGTTTACTTTAGCAGATGGCGTTCCATTTTTCATCTGCTTTTGCTCTACTAGTTCCAAAAACTGTTAGCAGCAACTTCCATTTTCAGAACGATAATGATTTTGTTCTCGTCAAATTGTGACGTCTCGTTCGGATTTTTTTGCTTACAAAGACCCAACTTTACACTGAGGTTACGTCTTCGTTCGTTTCTGAGTCAACTGTGTTCGTTTGTGTCTGACATTCTTCATACATGGATCTAATACAGCTGATTCCCGATTGTTGGTCGATGTGTTCGTGAAATAGACGCATCGTTTGTTTTACCTAAACAGGGCATTAGTCGTATCTCTCTCTATCGTTTTAAAAATGCCGTTACGCCTCTTTTATTGTAACGCTTTTAAGTGGACCTGACGTGTTATAACATGTAAATGGTATTATTTTGACTTGTGCCTTCTTTTGTGGAAAAATAAAAGCTTTCGTGATAAATTATTTGGAGTTGTGCCTGTTTTTTTGATTGTGGTGAGTTAATTAAAATGTACTTTTTCGTATTATGCCTTTTTAACTGAAATAAAGTTTAAATTTTTAAAAAACCGTTAAAAGCTTCATTTTCTTTTGTGAAGCAAATTTGCGATGTAATTTTTAACCGTTATACTTAAGCCTGTATGTTACTTTTTTTAGTGGCGAATGGGCAATAGAGTGTTCCTTACTTTACGATTTTTGGAACCATAAAAGGGCTGAAAGATTTTTTTATTTATGCCAGAGCTACCCGTCGTAGAATTTTTTCGTAAAAAAAACGCAAACTCGAAATTTACAAAATGGTACACTTCTAGTAAAAAATTTCATAACAACCAAATTCTTCAACGTAATCACACAATTTTTTTAGTTGTATTAAGTGTTGTTTCGGAATATATTTCAGCAACATTTTATTGCAATTTTATCAAATATGGAATTTTGCGATTTTTTTATTACAACATTTTTTTCGAAAAATAAAATATCACAAATCTGGGCTTTCAAATAAAATAAACTAAAACAAACTAAATAAAATAAACTGAAACTAACTAAATAAAAAAGTGCATAGCAGTTTTTTTAAAAAAATATACGTCTTTGATTAAATTTAAGTGAAACTCATGTAATGCTTCTCCAATAATCGGGCTCTTGAGCAAGTTCTAAAAGATCATCAATCGGCACAAAATTTTATAGATTTTACAGACAGTTGTTTCTGCTTTCATTAATAAAACTTTTGTCAATTTTTTCATCGTTGCAATAATTACAGCTTATATGCACTTTATTCAGAAAAAATTGCCATTCCCAAAAATAAAGAAAAGAGATCTAAAAGGACTGGTGAACAAATATGCTATCCAAATATTTTCGTAATACATACTACAAATATTTAATAGATTAATTCGATTTTTCTGTGCATATTTTACGACATAGTACTGAGGGTATTCACAAGGTCGTGTACAGTTATATCTGGCTTTACCATGCCCACTATAAACAAGAACCACATACAAAAACAAAAACTACAAGCACACTTTTAACAACGTCTCCTTACTAACATAAGAAAGGAGAAAATAGAAAACATTTCACTTAAAACATACAAGGAAACCTTGTGAATACCCTCACTTTAACCTTTAATATAAGATTTGTTTTTGCTACCATAACTTAAATAAAAATACTTTTTGTTCAGATTTTGCAGTACAATTTCTTTCATTTTGTGTTTTAAATGAATTTTCTTTATTTTTTAACTTATTTTACCTTCTATATTTCGCACATTTGGGCAGGGGCTTCAAGATCTTATTTGGAGCTTCTGGACCGAATTCAACGTCGTGCGATATATTTGATTGGAGATGAAAGTATTTCATCCTCTCTCAACTCTCTTGAGCATCGACGTAATGTAGGTTGCCTAAGCCTTCTGTATAGGTATTACCATGGGAAGTGTTCAAGGGAGATACATGGCCTGACGCCACCAGCTCGTGTGTTTCCCAGGTCCACTCGGGCAGCTGTCCAAGCCCACCCCTTTACCATTGCATCGATGCCTAATAGAACCTCGCATTACCGCGATAATTCGTTCTTTAGTCGCGCGGTTAAGTTGTGGAATAGTCTCCCTGCGAGCGTGTTTCCCGGCAGTTTTGAGCTGTGCAAATTCAAAACAAATCTTCACCGACACTACTCCATCTATCCACCCTCCAACTAACTATCACCCATCTTCCGAATCAACACAATGCTTACGCATTTATAGGGGGCATCACCTGAGCGTTGGTTCAGTCTAAAAAAAAAAAAAAAAAAAAAAAAAAATATTTAATTTTCATTAATTTCACTTATTTCATTTGTTTTGTATTTCATATAAATTTTTTTGTTGAAATGTAAAAATAGAAATTTAAATAAAATGCCTACTTAAACATAAATTTATTACTAATTCTCAGTTTATTGCAAGGAAAACGTAGGAAAACTGAGCTTATTGCAAAGAAAAAATTATAAAATTTTTTCAGTTGAATAGTTTGTACCTTATAAATAAAATAAAACCATGCGTTGAATAAAATAATTTCAAGAAAACAGGCAGAAGTGCTAAATTTTATTTTTTCCACTATCAAATATGAATGAAAAGAATGGAATAACATAAAAACTTACTCCTGCATGATTTTTTTTGACAATGAATTACTATTTCTAATTAAATATTTCGTTTATATTTAATAAAGCAGTTTTTTCTTCTCCTGAAAATTTGTAAATTTTGAGTTGTGCCCCTCTTGTTGTTAGCGTGCGATACATTGCATTCAACCTAATTAACATTAGATATAATCGGGGTATATTATAGTCGTGGCAGCAATTCTAAAAGCAATTCGTGGCAGCATCTTAAAAATTAAATGATTATAAGCAATTTTCTTATTTAAGAGATACACAAGAAATAATTTCTTAACATTAAAAATGCAATTAACTGCGTCGATTTGTAAGCAGGCTATTTTGCAATATTATGCTGGCTAAACGCTTGTTCAACATCAGCGTTTGAAAAAGGCAATGATAACAGGTGTAGCGAAAAGTTGGACAGTTCCTCAAAAATTAAATTTCCAGCTTTATCCTTAAATTCAAGTTCTTCAAACCAAAAATCAGTTATATTAGATACATTTTTATATTGAAAGAGGTAAAGTTTTTGATACTGATTTAATATTTTCGATACATGGCCTTCGCTACAACCACAATTTTTAAAAAAACGGCAAAATATCTTCTTCTGCTGCTTTTAAACATTTCAAACGAAGAAGTGTGCTCAATCACCTTCAAAACTAATAAGCAATAAGTTACAAAACCGCCAGAAATTCTGCCAGCGGATTTTTCATATTTTATCCTTCCAAATGACATCAAACTATGCTGATTTGGCGGTAAATCCGCTGATCTGGCAACAGTGCCCAGAACAAGGAAACAGTCACTGCATGCACTTCGAGCTTTTTTGACCCTAAAGGCGAGTAACCAAATACTTTCTTTAATCGTGTGTATTCAGTTCCTCAGTGCCTTTATGTAGTTTTGGCAAAATGTATGAACGTTTTTCAGAATGAAATTATTTTTATTTACTTTTTTTAATAAAATTTGTATTTTTAATTCAATCAATATTGTTTTGTATTGTTGATGACAAGAAAATAAAAATAAAAATTTAAAAAACCATCAAAAAAATTCTAATATTTTTATAAAACCTTTTAAAAACAATGTCTTCATATCTGGTACAAAATGTACTGAAGAGCACTGAGTGCCCATGAACATGATATCGAGGTATTTTTATGTGACTTCCTTTTGCGCAACTATTAAAAGAAATTTGATATCATATTGAAAAATATATTTATTCTTGTAATTAAATAATGGCATTTTCAGACATAATACTTTCTTAGTCAATGTCAGAAAAAAATATTGAAATAACTTGTGCGTATTTACTTATTAATTTTATTATTAATTCATCATAATTTTATTATTAATTGATAATAATGTGCACAAAGTGCACAGAACATGTTTCTGTGGTTAATAAACGAACTAGTTTTTTTCCCAACAACAAGTGTACGCACATAACTTCTATTTAAGAACGTGTTTTTTTAATTAACTAGAGAATCTCAAGTTAAGATATGATATAAAATGCTCGGTTTGAAAACATGGCCTAAGATCGACTATTAAAAATATTACAACTCTTAAACTTAACTATTCAATTACTATGTGTAATTGAAAAAAAAACAATTTGAATAATTTCCAATATACCATATCATATTTGTTGACAAATAAAAAATAATCTTCTTAAATTAATTTAATTAAAAAAGCAGTTTTATTCCGCAGTTTAACACTAGAGCTGCAGACGTTAAATTTATACTTTATTTTACCACAACCGTCAAAATTGACGTATCTTTTATTATCATGACTTTCATTGTTACTTTAAGCTTGCTTTATATAAATAAAGGAATATAATTTAATAAAAACAACATTTTATATAAAAATTTAACAATTTTTAATAAAAACAAAACCAACATATATAGTTAATATTTTCATTTATACAAAGGATATAACTTTAAATATGGCATGACCTAATGAGGCACATATTTTACAAGTACATGTTATCTTGCATAAACACTTGTCACAATTCTTGGAACAATTCATTACTTTCTGTATTTGTTTGTGGGAGTAGGCTTATTTCAGTGACAGTGAGGCAGTTTCAGTGACTCAAGAGCGTTCAGCGATGTACCATAGATCGATGGACTTAAAATTTTTAATTTCATAGATCGTCCATAAAATATTATTAGCTTTGAAATTGCTAAAGCCGTAATTTCGACGGGTCTTGGTATAAATAGGTATAAGCCATACTGATTTATAAAATCAGTTAAAATGGCTGAGTGGAAATTGAATAGAAATTTGTACCTATTAATTCTAAAATTTCATCAAAAGTTATCATAAAATTCTATAACAGTACATATTATATAAAATATGAAAACTGTCAAAGTTACGGTCTCGGTAGTTCTAGTGTTAAAAACCAAGCACATTTTTATGATTCTAAAAACATTTATTAAACATTCAAATCTCATGTTCATATGTAGATATCTCACGTAGTTGAACTTAACTTTTATTGTTGTATCTATAACTATTTATGGCAAAAAAATCAGCTAAGCCAAGTTTCACTTTTTTTTAGGCGCCACTCAAGCCGCAATGTTAGGCAATTAATCACAACAAGCAATCTTGAAAGAAAAACACTTTTTTACATAATATTTAATTGAATGCAAATAAAAATACAAATTCTTAACATACGATTGAACACGACATGGCGTTGCCACCATATACGAATGTCTGTTCGAAATGTCATACGCTGCAAATAAAGCGCATAAATAACAATGCATAATGTCAAAATATTGCAGGAATCATGAGGAAGCATCAAAAATTTGATATATCGAAATAGCATTTGAATTTTAAGTCCGTCCGTTACTCTGTGTCAGTTTGTCTGTCTCTCTGTCTGTTGTCAGCAGTGTCAATAATCGATGAAATCTATGAAAAATTGCCGAAATGTTAATAAAACTCGGCAATAATATGATTTTGCATGTCATGCACATGTTCAAGTAATAAAAAAAAACAAAAATTCGAAAAGATGTATGGCTTGCCATTCGGTACACAAAAAAAAAATCTATGGCAGACGTCAACAACTCATGATGCCAATCGTATAGCTAAAGGATGCGTTGAATTCTGTAAAATGCAGCAGTTTAAGAAAAACTAACAAAGTGTCAGTTGCAGGCTGCTTGAGGTAATAAAACAGCAGTGACACAACGTTCAACCACCACTCTGCACTCCCCTCGTTGACAGTTTAGAAAAACCGTTGCAATATCAAGAAAAAGCAGATTACAAAAAGTATGCAGAGAAAATCCAATTTAGTGGCAACAATAATAAAATGCAGCAAAAAGCAAACGCAGACAGTTGATTTACATAAAAATTCTACATAAAAATTCTTACTACACGAGCATAAACGGATTAGATAGCCTAAGCAATAAATGATTTCACTGATAAAAAACTTGAAACAGGAAATTAATGTTGAGATTTTTTCATTTTATTTAATGATACATTACCTTATAAATTTTGACACATAGACCTATTAACAGGGTACAGAGATAATTTTCGTAGACGTCGCACATAAGGGCATTTCCCTCGAAAAACCACTCAAAAATATTTTTGTCCCAATAAGTTATTTTTGGCTGAATCAATTTTGGCTGTAATAAAGATTGTTTCTGTCAAACTAAGGTACAGGGTATCCGGTGGCAATTTTTACACTTAAAAAACTCGTTGTAAAATAAATAATAAAGTTTTACTGAATATAATTATATTTATTTAATGAACATTAATGTGGGTTTTATTTTTTAAAAGCAACTTTTTATAAGTGCTGCCCTTTTTGACGCAAACCCTTTTCCCATCTTTCATGCATATTTTCAAAAACGCGTTGGCAGAGATTTCTCAAAATTTTTGCTTGATGTGGTATTTTGCTTTCGGTAGATGATACTCTTGAGGTAGTCCCATAAAAAGAAGCCACATGAAGTCAGATCAGGTCATCTTGCTGGCCAGGGTATGTCACTAGGCCAAGACATACCCTGAAAGTCACTAACATCTTAGCGGCATATTTTTATCTTTCCTGATAGGCACTTTCGATTAATTTCTGGGTTATCTGTATTTTGTAGGGATAAAACTTGAATTTTTTTTTTTCATTATTTTGTGCAATGTTGATCTGGCGATCCCTAAAGCCGACAAGCGCGCACTAAGTGACATGCGTGGATTTTGGATAATTGAATCACGTACACGACGGATGTTTTCTTCAGTCGATACAGATGGAACTGGACCTTGGTGATGAGCAGGTTGACCTGATCCTGCTGCTCTCAATGCTACCCAATATCGCTACCAATATCGAATCAAGGTTTTGCTTCCCAATATCGAATCAAGGTTTTGATGGCGCATCTCTTATTAATGGAATATTTTAACGTTTACAGAACTTACGCTGCACCGTAATGAATGAAAAATAACTCTTTTAAAATGCTTCGATAATAAAAGTGCGATGCTCTCCCAACCAACGCTCCATCGTGCCTAAATAACTCACAACGGTCGTGCTACTAACGCCTGCACCCGCGCATCTGTCACCGATCAAAAGTAATAACTGTTTACGAAAGGAAAATTGCCACCGGACACCCTGTATAAATTAAGTTTCTTAAGTATATTTTGGTAGTTTTTTATTAATGTAAAAATTTGTATGTATTCAATATATGGCATTTTTAATTATTTCATATTTGTACTAATGATTCTTATTTCCATTTCTTTGGCTGTTTCTAATATTCAGCAAAATAATTTTCAGTTTCATAGGAAATAGTATTCTCATAAATTTTGTAAAGATAATGAACCAGAAATCCCGGAAGTAAACATTGCAAGAACTTCTTTTGAGAATTGCTTAAATTTTATAACAGGCAAAAGTCTTAAGCTTGTTATATGAGGATCCGAACTTAAAAGTAATCTTCATATACTACAAAAATTGAAACAATTCTTTTTTATTTTGGCCGGTCACTTCCAGCTAAGGTTGGTATCTCAAAAACTACCTGAAGGAAGTTAATGTTCGAGTTTAAATGATTTTTTTAAGTATTTCGAAAGTAAAGGGTGTTTTTTATAGAGCAATACAAGCTTAAATCATAATAAAACATAGTAATATATTTTTGAAGTGAAAACTTATTTAGGCGCGTTGAACGATTTTGGTAGAGGGTAAATCTTTGGTTTGCGTCATTGTCTTTTCCGAGTAACTCTCGTCATCAATACAGACAGCAAAGATAACAAGATAGGAAACTTAAAAAACATAAGCAAGCATCAATAAGTTCCTCTGCTGACGCATCGTTCTTTCCCTTCCCTTTGCTCCGCTGCGAAACATTAGCTGCATTCCCGTGGCACTAGGACAGATCAAATCTCAGTAAAACAACGTTAGTTCAACTTTATATCAATTTGTCATCACAGTCTTGAAACAGCTGTTTAAGATCAACAACAAAAGAAAACAACAAAACCAAAACGCCCATTGAGCGGTGAAACGTCAAAATAGAAAAATGAATAGTTATTTAGATTTGCCAACTATGTTCGTTTTGATAAAAAATGCTTGAAACTTGGCAGCATTTTAAGATCAGAAATAGAGCTAGAAATCGAGCTGGTTTTAATTTTTGTTTTTGTTTTGTGAATAAAATAGAGCCGCGCTCTAGATCAACGACCACGGGAATGCAGCTATTGAATGTTACTGTTTTTTTCAATGTATATGTAGAGCTACCTGTAGGCTAAAATAAAATAAATTAAAAATGTTTGATATTTGCCTTTTGTTTGACTGGCCGTGAAGGGTCTTTTAATGCCTGCACTTCAGATCTTGCTACCAGGCAAACAAAAAACATAGCAAGAAAAGTGCTGTTTATTTTCCGCCGCCAATTCGATGCATCCCCTCTAACGTTGCGCTTCCGATGTGATACTGCTCTTCTCTGTTCATCGTTGCAGTAGATTTGCTTGGTAATTGTTGTTATAAATGTATTTTAGTTCAGCTACAGATCTACATATACACTGATAGAAAAACAGTAAATATCCTTCATGATTTCTTTATGAAGGAACGATTTGTCAGCAAATAAACTTATTGATGGTTGCTTGCTGCCATAGTAGAATTAGACTAGGTAGTGTTAGGGCTGAATGTGTTCTCTTTATAAGTGACCATAACTGTCAAAATCATCCATTTTGATATATTTGCCAATTCTTGCTTTCATATTGCATTCTCATTGGTTGCAGATTTTGTATGAAATGTCAACTTCGTTTTGACAGTTTCGGTCACCGGCTCTCCGCCCTACCTTGTTTAATTTTGCCATGCTTGCTGCATTCGCTGAGCTCCTGGTAGCCAATATTCAAGAGCGTGTACTTGAGTTTCATGACCAACATAAAAACATTTGTAGTTTTATAAATGTCGCCAGCATATTCTCTGACTGGGACCATGGTACAACAAGTAATAGGTAGGAGTAACATTTCGTGTTTCGACCATCGAATGTCAAGGAAAAGAAAACAAAATGAATGTGTGTCACACACATTGGCTACATTCAGAGGAGTGACCTGCTGTGAATGGACCATTTAATTGCAAAGGTTTCTCACTCAAATTTAAAAAAAAAAACAGTTGCAAACTATTCACTCCGCTGAAAGCTGCCAATGTGTGTGACACACGCACTTTATATTGTTTTCTTTTGTTTGAAATTCGATGGTCGCAGCTCATGAGAAAAGAAGTAGTTGTCAAGGCTACCTAATAATAATTTTATCATGAGTGTGACTGTATCGTCCCACTTATTTTTAAAAATATAATGCAATGATTAATGACGCAAAAAGTAAAAATAATGTAAATGAAATTCAATGAAATGTATGTAAGTACAAATTTAATGTACTTATGTATTATTATGTATTTTAAGTGTATATTAATTATTTCAATAAGTTTAATTTACATTTTTGTTTATGTTTTACTTTGTTTTTTATATTAACACCCATAATTTAAAATATAATGAAGTGATAAAAGATGAAAATAATGTGCATTAATGATGAACCGGGTGTACGGATGAACCGAATCGGGGACAGAAAATAAATTGCACTTTGCTTGCTATGTAGTCTGTTTTCCTTGTAGCAAGATCTCAAATGCAGGCATTAAAAGAGACGTCGAGACCCATCAAAAAAAAAGTACATTTATTATGTTTTTTAGCCACAGCTCTACATATACATTGAAAGAAAAAATTAAATAACCTTTCTGAGGACTATTTTTCATTCAATAGTGCTCCCTGTATTTTATTTTTAAATCAGCAATATTCAATTTAAATGTAATAATATAGTTTGGTGTAATTTTAAAATAAAAATGCTATCTGAATAAAAATATTTTAAAAGAAATAATCAAAGGTTGAGGGGGTGAAAATATAAAATGTTTCTCCGATTAGCATTAAAATTCTTATATAGCAGTGTTATGATTTGAATAATTCTACTACTTGCTGTATTTACTAATTATTTACTTGTTCAATATTTTTGTTTTACCCAGATTTTTTCTGCTCGAACTTATTCTAAAAAATTATAAGAATTTTCATTCAGTCGTAAGTTACGAGTAGGAGAAACTGCGGTAAGTGATGTTGTATTGTTCGTTATATACTTATTCCATTGAATTGTGTGAATTTATATTCCAGCAATAAATTTCAATAAACTATTGACTTTTAAACGCATCTTTAACGTAACCACGACATTTTATTGCGCATCTCAAACCAATTCGTCTGCGACTTGCGCATATCCACGTCGGCGCCCTTCGCAAAAGCACATTGATTGCCTGCAATACCGCGTAAACTGACGCCTGCGCTCATTTGCAAAATCAATTTAAACAGCGTGATATTATTCGTCTGCGACACTGCGCAAATTGAAGTCCGTAGTGTTTCCGCAAATTTATATCGCCTGTGATTGCGTAGCCTGTTTGAATGCATCGCACGCCTCCACGCCGCAGCCAGCGAATTCAAGAAGGTTTGAAATCACGTACGTCCAGCATGCCAGAGACAACTGCCGAAGTTTCGGCAGTAGCAGCCAACGCTCTGACGCCGTCCATTGCAGCATCACGTTCGAACATGTCTACAGTTGTCGCTGGGACAAGTGAACTATTACTTGCGCCCTCATCGTCGACGAATATAGCCGAGATTATTAACGTCGCCAGTTCATTTCCCTCCTTTACCTCAGCTCCCGAAGAAATTGCACCCGCCAGCGTCATACAGCTTGACAGCAATGTGGAAGTTATGAAAAATAAAATCTTGCAACTGGAGCACCAGTTAAGAGAAGCACAAATAAGACTCAAGAATAGACCAACCTATCCAGTTATAAATCAGCGTGTGCCCATAGCTCAGCCACAAGAACAAATAAATTGGTTTAGACAAGTAACAAATACCATGGGGGAGTCATACCCTTCAAATACACCGTCCGTCAATATTCTTCAAGTTGCTCAACGATCGATGCCGACATATACAAGCTCTCAATCAGTGTTCTCTGACACCCGCGCCACTTTTCCAACTAGTGCATACACCCACAACAATCCAGAGATAGGCGCGCAATCGATAATCGGTGGTGGCCACACTACTATTCCAATTACTTCAGTGCAATCTCCTGTTTACCACGACACGTATCCTGAGGCCAGTCAATCAGCTGGACAAAGTCTTCATCACAATGCGTCGATGGGGCCGAGGAAGCTTCAAGACTTACCTGAATTTTCTGGCAGACCGGAGGATTGGCCTGTATTTTATACGTCGTTTGTGGAAACAACAGCTGCTTATAAATACACGAACCTGGAAAACAATCAACGCTTGAATAAGTGTCTTAAGGGAGAAGCAAAGGAGTCTTCGAAGTCGCTACTAATTCATCCAAATAACGTCACTGAAGTCATTCAACAGCTCTCATTTACTTATGGTAGGCCGGAGCAGTTAATTCGAAGTCAACTTAAGAAAATTCGAGAAGTTGTCCCAATTTCCGAAACGCAGCTACCGAAACTAGTGCCATTTGCAATAGCAACAAAGAACCTTGCAGTTTTCCTTCAGTCCGTCAATGGAGCGCAACATCTAGCAAATCCGATATTATTGGAAGAACTGGTAGCCAAATTGCCAATGAGTAAACGCATTGAGTGGGCTAGATGTGCCGCGTCAATAGTGCCGTATTCAACAGTAAAAGACTTCAGTGACTGGTTATCAGATATCGCTAGATATATCAGCGTGGTCCAAGATTATTCAGAGGACCAAAAACGTCGCACGGTTCTGCATGCGACTACAGACAAGCAAATTGGGAAAGTGAAATGTGTCTTATGCGATGGTTCTCACAAGATAGCCGACTGTCAACGTATTATCAAAGCCACAGTGCCTAATACTTACTTACTTACTTACTTAGTTGGCGCTACAACCGTATGTCGGTCTTGGCCTCATCTAAGAATTTGCGCCAGCCATTTCTGTCTTTCGCTTGTTGGCGCCAGTTGGAAATTCCAAGCTTCGTCAGGTTGTCCTCTACTTGGTCTTTCCAACGAAGATGCGGTCGTCTGAGGAAACTGGGGTCGATGCGGGGAAACTGGGGGCGATGGATCAATGTAACATGTCTGACTGTCTCAACCTGGCGAGGCCAGCATAATCTTTGTGAAATCGCCTCAAGTCGACTCAAACCTCCACGTGGTGTTTCCTGGGCAACGTCAAAACTGACAACCGTTAGTTTGGCGGCTAATCTGAGCGGCGGGCCTCCCTAGGCTTAAAATAGGTTGTGCGTCGGGTTTGAAGCCCACCCGTAAAAACCCATTTCAATGAAAACACAAAAGAATAGAAGAAAAACAGTGCCTAATAGGTGGATCTTAATCAAACGTTATAAATTGTGCTTCAGCTGTTTGTTCAAGGGGCATTCAACTCGGAACTGTCGTCGCCGTAAGACATGTACTATCAATGGATGTGAAAGAATGCACCACAAATTGTTGCATGATGACGAACGTTCGAAGCCAGATACACCGCAGGATTCCATGGTCGATACTGGAGCGGTTTTAAGTTGCTCATCTGAAGAAGCGAAGACCAACAAACTATTGTTTCGCGTACTTCCCGTCACTCTTTATGGTCACTCCAAAAAGGTAGATACGTATGCTCTGCTCGATGAGGGTTCTTCTATTACGATGATTGAAAAATCCTTAGTAGAAGAACTTGGTCTGCAAGGAAAACGGAAGAAACTTGATATACAGTGGTTCGGTGGCCGATCTGCTAATGAGCCAGCACTCGTCGTGGATTTCAAGATCAGCGGCTTAGGAATGAAAAAACAACATGCACTGCGTAACGTCTTTGCTGTTTCAAATTTAGATTTACCAACGCAAAGTCTACATTTAAATTACATTCATCTTAACACCATTTATAAAGAGATTTCTGCATCACAGACCTACACGAAAGCTGTTCCAAAACTTTTAATCGGGCTCGACCATTGTCATTTGGGTCTTCCATCAGAAACCCGGCGTTTGGATCACAGTGGACCATATGCAGCCAATACCGAATTGGGATGGGTGGTATTTGGCCCCACCAAAGGTATACAGCCATCAGGAAACTCTTGTCTGTTCACAAGCTCTCCGGAAGATACGAAACTGCACCAGCTAGTGGCTGATTTCTTCAGCACAGAAGGATTTGGTGTGAGAGCATCACCACCAATTCAAAGTGAAGTAGATCGTCGCGCAAAGGATATTCTAAAGGCAACAACTATCAGAGTCAATGATAGATTCCAAACTGGGTTGTTATGGAAAAACGACTTCGTCAAGCTTCCAGATAGTTACAACATGGCAATGCGACGTCTTATTGGAGTTGAGAGGAAGATGAAGTGTGACAAAGAATTCGGAGAAGCATATAAAGCTAACATCAATAGCTACGTCGAGAAAAGCTATGCACGTAAGCTCAGCCCAATAGAAGTAGCTAATGTAGGACCAAGAACGTGGTACCTGCCTCACTTTCCCGTCACCAATCCTAACAAGCCAGGCAAAGTGCGGCTAGTCTTCGATGCAGCCGCGGAGGGTGGAGGAATATCTCTCAACTCGCAGTTACTGAAAGGACCTCAAGACTACAGAGCACTGCCAGCAATCTTGTTTCACTTTCGAGAAGGTGCCGTAGCTGTGTGTGGTGACATCAAAGAGGTGTTTCAACAGGTGTTAATTCAGCAAGAAGATAGATGTGCACAGCGTTTTATGTGGCGTAACGGTGACGATACAAGGCCACCGGGTGTGTACGAAATGATCGCAATGACATTCGGTGCTGCATGTTCTCCTTGTGCAGCTCATTATGTGAAAACTACCAACGCCCTGGAATATAAGAAGCAATATCCACGAGCAGTTCAGTCGATAACAGAGTACCACTATGTGGACGACTTTGTTGACAGTTTTTCGTCTGTTCCAGAAGCAATCACGATATCGACTCAAGTGCGAAATATCCATAAGAATGCGGGATTTGAGCTTCGAAAGTTTTCATCCAACTCGTTTGCAGTTTTCGAAGCTCTTGATGGTTGCGGAGAAGATATCATGATCCACACAAAGGATAGCCTGTCATCAGAAAAGATTCTTGGTATGTTTTGGCAACCACCAAGTGACAGCTTTGTATTCAAGGTAAAATTCAATTACGTTGATAAGAACGTTATCAACGGCAGCCGCACACCAACAAAGAGAGAAGTTATGAGCGTCGTTATGTCCATATTTGATCCCCTTGGATTTTTAAGCCATTTTACGATCGTCGGAAAGGTGCTGAATCGTGAAGTGTGGAAACAAAGCGTGCATTGGGATGAACCTGTTCCAAACGAGGGGGAGCAGTTTCGTAAGCAGCTGGAGTATGCCACTTCATTCCGTATACCTAGACACTATTTTCAACATAGTTCAGTGGCTCCTCAAAATCTTGAACTACATATCTTTGTAGATGCAAGTGAAAACGCATTCGCCGCCGTAGCATACTGGAGGTCACCCAATGCAGAATCGGGATTTGATGTATCCTTTGTTTGCGCTAAGTCAAAAAGTTCGCCATTAAAGCTATTAACAATGCCGCGGCTCGAACTACAAGCAGCTGTGTTGGGAACAAGGATACTCAAGACTATTCTGGAATGGCATACCCTAAACATTTCTCGCTACGTTCTATGGACTGATTCAAAAACCGTAGTCAAATGGATTCAGAGTGAGCATCGTCGTTACAAGCCGTTCGTGGCACACAGGATTGTGGAAATTTTGGATGCATCCAAGCCAGCCGACTGGAGGTGGGTCCCAACCAGCGAAAATGTCGCTGATGAAGCTACACGAATAAAAACTCATGTCGACTTTAGCCCAACGTCGCGATGGTGTACAGGTCCTGCGTTTTTGCGAGAAGAAGAAAAACGGTGGCCGGCAATCGCTAAGAATTCAAATGATTTAAGTAGTATCGAGGATAATGAAGAAATTTGCAGAAAATTTACTCTAGCAGTCATCAGTTCAAGTTTATTGAACTTCAGTCACTTCTCATCATATACGCGATTAAAAAGAACTATTGCCTGGGTACTTCGTTTCGTCCAACGTTGCAAGAAAGAACGATTACAAAATCAAAAACATGGGCATACAGCGGAAGAAATGAATTCATCTGAAATGACCTTATCAAGAATTGCTCAAAGGGAATCATTTGCCGATGAAATTAAGCTGTTAAAAAGTGGTCAGCAGCTAAAACAGGACAATAACCTCTACAAGCTGTCACCCTACATTGACAATGAAGGAACTCTTCGTGTGAATGGACGTTTAGATGGTGCTAGCTGCATGACATATGCAACGAAACGCCCAATTATTTTACCTTCTGATCACGAAATTACGAAGCTTATGATTTTACACGAACACTGCCAAATGAGACATCAAAACACTGATGCAGTAATTTGCAAAATACGATGCAAATTTTGGGTTCCACGTTTGAGACAAGTTTTAAAATCAGTTGTCGCTAAGTGCTATACTTGTAAGCTTTTGAAAGCAGCTCCTTCAACACCATTGATGGGACAACTACCCATTGATCGTCTTACACCATATGTAAGACCCTTCACTTATACCGGCCTGGATTACTTTGGACCAATTGTTGTTTCTGTCGGACGTCATCGTGAAAAACGCTGGATTGCACTGTTTACGTGCCTTACTGTCCGAGCAGTACACTTGGAAGTGGTGCATGACTTGACTACAGATGCTTGTATATTGGTGATTCGGAATTTTATAAATCGCTGAGGAGTGCCTTCTAGAATACGTTCGGATAATGGAAGGAATTTCGTTGGAGCCAATGAAGAGGCAACCAGATTTTCGGAAATTTTTGACTACGATATGGTTCAAGCGGAACTTTCATCAAGAGGAATTGAGTGGGTTTTTAATTGTCCAGCTAATCCTTCTGAAGGAGGAGTGTGGGAGCGCTTGGTGCAGAGTGTTAAACGGGTGTTGCGTATCACACTGAAGGAGATAGCACCGCGTGAACATACGATGAATTCATTTCTCCTTGAAGCAGAGAATATCGTAAATTCAAGACCTCTCACTCATGTGCCAGTAACTGTGGATCAAGAAGAGCCGCTTACACCAAACCATTTTCTTCTCGGGGCTCCCAATACTGCTAATACGCCAGGACTAAGAGAGAACTACGTTAAGTTATGCGGTCTACGTAAGCAATGGCGCATCGCAAGACAACTGAGGGATTGTTTCTGGAGAAGGTGGATTTCTGAATATCTTCCAACTTTAACACGACGTACTAAATGGTGCCAAAATACAAAGCCGCTAAATGAAGGTGATCTCGTTTATATATGCGATGTTAACGTTCCAAGAAGGGAGTGGACTCGAGGACGTATTGAAAGAGTATATCCAGGATGTGATGGAATCATTCGACGTGCAGATGTTCGTACGGCCAAAGGCCTACTTCAACGGGCCGTTTCGAAGCTTGCTAAGCTAGATGTTGAATGTTGTGAAACGTGAGCGTTTCACGGGGCGGGGAGTGTTATGATTTGAATAATTCTACTACTTGCTGTATTTACCAATTATTTACTTGTTCAATATTTTTGTTTTACCCAGATTTTTTCTGCTCGAACTTATTCTAAAAAATTATAAGAATTTTCATTCAGTCGTAAGTTACGAGTAGGAGAAACTGCGGTAAGTGATGTTGTATTGTTCGTTATATACTTATTCCATTGAATTGTGTGAATTTATATTCCAGCAATAAATTTCAATAAACTATTGACTTTTAAACGCATCTTTAACGTAACCACGACAAGCAGTAAGGATGTCCGTGGCAGGACAAAGTCTTCTAGGGAATACTAATATTTTACACATATGTTTTCACTTTGGTCAGCAGTCCCCTCACTGCTATACTTTTTTTAATATCAATGAAATGGACTTTATTCGATAGAAAATTTTATGACATTAATGCTTAAAAATAATTTTGGCCATGCGGCCGCCACGGCTGGCGCGTACAGGGCGCATTCTGGAACACCAATTTTAACAAACTTTTCGCAGCATTTGCGGCCGTATCTCGCTGATAAATCTTCGAATGTTGATTTCCAGGTATTCAATTGTTTTTGGTTTATCGACGTAGACAAGTGACTTTACATACCCCAAACAAAATAATCCAATGGTGTTATATAACACGATCTTGGGGGCCAATTAATTGGGCCATTTCGTGAAATTATTTTTTCGTCAAAAGTTTCCTTGAGTAAATCAATTGTAGCGCCCGCTGTGTGGCATGTGACTCCGTTCTGTTAGAACCACAGATCAGCAAGATTAATGCCAGCTAATTGAGGTACGAAAAAACTTCGAATCATTTTCCTATACCGTTCACCATTGACAGTAACATTCTGACCATCGTCGGTTTTGAAGACATATGGGCCAATGACTCCGCCAGCCCATAAAGCGCACCAAACAGTAATTTTCTGTGGATGTAATGGTGTTTCGACAAAAGCTTGTGGATTCTCCTTACTTCAAATACGACAATTCTGTTTATTTTTTTGGTTGAATGGGTACGTATTCAACCAAAAATGGGCTTCATCGGAAAATAAAATTTTACATGGAAATTCAAAATCAATATCAATTTGTGCTTCAGCCCATTCGCCGAATTCGTATTCGGCTGCGCATACGATGGTCGTTTGGCTTTAATTCCTGCACAAGTTGAATCTTGAAAGGTTTTAAGCCAAGATATTTTCGTAAAATCTTCCATAAAGTGGAAGGACACAACCCCAGTTGCTGAGAACGGCGACGAATTGATTGATTAGGATCATCTTCAATGCTTTCCTGTACAGCGGCTACAGATTCTTCAGTACGCACTGTTCGGCATCTCACGGGATGCACATTATCAGTAACAGTAAATGTGGTCCGAAAACGATATATTGTTCTTGGAATTAGCAGCTCTAAAGGACGGTTATGTACGCCATAAAATGGACGAAGTGCACAAAAAGTTTAACGAACAGAACCATTTTTTGATTAAAAATTTCCACAATTTGCACGCGTTGCTCTAGTGTAAGTCGATCCATAACAAAATGTCAAAGCCAACTAAACAAAAAACAACTATCAGTTGTTAAATGGGTGGTCAAATAAAGCAGTGATGCCAACTCAAAATTTGTACCACTCTATAAAAAACACCCTTTACAATATATTGAGAGTGTACTGTAAAAATTTCAGACTGAAATTTCTGTAGGATTATTTTACATGTTCATCACCTCTCTACACTACTGGAAATTAACCATACTATTTCAAGTCTTGAAAAACATTTTTATACTTGTGGACTTACATATACGACCACACCAAAATTGTATTAAAATTAAATACTGGCCAAATACTTAAATTAGTTTTTAATACAAATAAGTCATTTTAATACTTATTTGTACTCAATTTGTATTAATTTTTATTACTGATTTAGTATTTAAAATTAATGTAGTATCAAATTGATTCCAAAGGGTATAATACATCGTAATATTTGAACTGTATTTAAATGTAAAACAAAATATATTTAAAAATTTTGTTATCGATTGAGTGTCGATAAGGAGTATCAAATTTAATTCTTTTTTGAATTAAAAATTGTTTTAATACTTTGCTTGTATTAAAAATTATTCCAATATTTCTAAGCGTGAACTTATTCTTACTACACAGCCAATATAAAATATCGACCTGTCTTATGCATCACCTTATTATTGTAATTGTCTTTGCTGCTGCCTTTTTACTACATATTGACACTTGGCATCACTGCCAAAACCACTTATATTGCTTCTATTGCAAACTCTTTTCAAGCTTCTACTTCTTCCTACTGCACTGCCAATATAAAATGTTACTTTAATATTTCCATTTTTCGCTTGATTTTTCGCTAATTCTGTCTAAAGTTAAGCCAAACAACATACCTATTTATCCCAAAGCCCCCCCCCCCCCCTCCCCAACATCCTCATCGGCCATAACACACAAAAATACTATCAACATCGTCACCACCAACATCATCAACATCTTCAACATCACCACACTATGCATTATTTGACATTTCATGCTGTGTATATTTGAGTTAGCGTTGCTGTCAGCCCGTTTAGCTGCTTTAAATTCTAAATTGAAAAGAAATAATACAACAACATTTGCAGAAAAAAATACAAAATAACTACAAACATTATTGCCTCGAAAAAATATTATTGGAGAATAGCGTATTAAGTCGGAATAGTAGAGCAGCAGCACAGTGGGGCAATTTGATATCTCAGAAGGGGTTTGAACCGCGGTTCTTTAGCTTAAGGGTCACACTCTCTACCAGTAGGCTACGGTCATTACTAATAAAAATGTAGCTAATACCCACCAAATTATACTGAATAAAATTGCCTCACGGTGAGTAAATTGAATTTCTTGGTGGTTTGTTCTGCAAGGAACTTGCTGTTGTTTCAATGTTACTTCATGAACTTATTTGGCATTAAGCTTAAACATAATTCTAAAAAAAAATGTTTAATCACTACATAAAAATGGCTTACGTGGAGGGAAATCACGTAAGAAGCCATACATCTCAAAGGTCAACCAGTCTACGCGTATGCAGGGGCGTAACTGGCGGGGGATAAGGGGGTAGACTACCCTCCTTACTTTTTTAGAGTCGGCCTAATTGTTATTTTTTACTAAAACTTCTTAAAATATTGATTTTTATAAACAATAATTATGAACGCATCAACGCCAGTAGTACCTTTTATTGCCATTTTCATAACAAAAACCAGCTTTAGTCGGATATTTAATTTTAATTCATACCCAAAACTATCTTCCCTCGGCTAACTCACTTTCAGTCGTACCTTAAACGAACTTCAGTCGGCCAACTCATTTTAAGTCATAATTGTTGTAAACGAATCCCAGTATTCCTTTGTGACAAAATGTAGAAAAAGTTGAGAAAAGTAGTATAAATTTTGTTAAAAAAGTACAGAAATAGTAATGCATAGTAATGTAAAAGAGAGCAGCGAACCAAATGGAAAAAATTAACCATTTTTAGTCCAATTATGCATTTGTATCCTTGACCAAAAATAAAAACAGAAAATGATATTTTTGTTTGACCAAAAAAATATTAATGATTTTTGTTTAAGATTTAAAAGATAAAATCAGATTACTATTTTTTTATCGGAACAAAAACTTGAAAATCATAATATAATGATTAATGCTTTAGTTTTTGGATTAAGCCTAATGATAACAGTCCCTGATATAAATACCTTGTCAAAAAGTTGAAAAAATAAGTGGTTTACTCAGTCGCCACACATATTCCCCTTTTTAAAACCTAATTAATTCATTTTTGTAGAACTTTCTGAGATTGAAATTTTTATCCAGAAATACACAACATTTGTAATACAAAATTTAATGATCGGAATCGGCCAACATATTTAAAGAAATTTTCTTAGCTCAAGAACTCTGATGTAAAATCTTTAATTTCATAGACTTAACATTTTAATTTAAATACAATTATAATAAATAAATAAATAATGAATTTAAAGGATTTAGTCAAACTATTGAAAAAAGGTCCGTTTTAACTTTTAAACTCGAGATTATGGCAAAAAGAACACCATTTTTAAATCTGCATTCAAAATTCATTTATTATAAAAGCATCGCTTTGTCATTGTTGATGTTCTAAATGAAATTTCCCAAAGTTCTAAGAAAATTGGCAAGTGGACTCGAAATGCTGCATATTCGCTATCAAACTCATTTCTGTGGACTTTATTATAAGTCTTGTTTTTATGAAAAATGTACAAGTAAATATGAAACTCCTGACTGAATCTATTGAAGCCGTTGAACTGAATATTTTAAATGCTATGAAATTTATTTCTTGTACACTTAAATAATTAGAAAAAATAAATTCGGACTCTGAAGGTACGGATAACCTAATTAATAGTGCTGTTGCATTGTTAAAATCTTTTAATGTTTATGTTGAAAAGGAATTCTCAACTCGCCATCGCCGTCGTCTTGCGCCGAAATGTTTGGATAATAACAATGCCTACGCGGCTTATTTTTCGATGAACTGTTTTTATAGAAGAGAATTTAAACTTGTATTGGATAAGATAACCTCTCTGATGCGAGATAAATTAAGCAGTTGCTTAGAAACATTAAAGCCTCTGTATGAACTCTTTAATCCAATTCTATCTTCTACTAACTTGACCCAAAAGCTAATTTTAGAATCAATAAAATTGTTACCAAAAAATTGTTTGTTGGATTCACTTTAATTGGAAGCGGAATTTGAAGTATTCTATTATTTATGCGGAGGCGTAGAAACTCTATAGAGTACAGCAAATGCTTCAGAATGCAATAAAAAATCTCTTCCTGCAGTTAACAAAAGGTCGCGTTTGCTTTGCACAGTGCATGTTAGTGTTTCAGGAAATGAGAGAATGTTCAGCAAATTAAAATTAGTTAAAAATTATTTAAGAACCACGCAAAGCGACTCACGTCTTAATGACTTATTAATACTTTCATCGGAAAAGGACATAGTTGATCTCATTAACTTAGATAATATTGCGCAGCAACGGGCTACCTTAAAAAAGAAGAATTAATATTGAAATGTTATACTTAAAAATTGAGTTTGTATTTTTTTCTTAAAACACTTTTTTTTTAATTAATTTAAAAAATTAAAAGAAAAAATGTAAAAGAAATTGAAAGCCCTGTTTATTTTTTACCACATATAAACTATGAATTTTTAAAACAAAAACGAAAATAAATTTTTAAATGCTGATTCGATAATGTTGATATCTACTTTCATTTTATTTTCTTTGATAAAGGGAACGATATGAAAACTGCCTTTAAGGGGTCTTCTTCACTTGAAAAAGATCGAAAGATTAAAAAGTGTTACTATATGTGGGTTAAAATTTCAGGATTTCTTAAAACGGTACCAAAGATTAACGAAAAAGTCCGTTTGAGCTGAAACTATTTTGCATTATATTTATTATTGTAAAATCTCTAAGATTATTACCTACAATCATCTATTAAAACCTAAAACTCGAATTTTTAGAGCGTTAGAAATGTAAAAAATGGGGTAATTTTTCAATTTTTGCTTTGAAAATGGCGCCAAAAACAGGTATGAGGTTAAGTTGACTGATTATACGTAATCTTATAGTTTCAAGTATTATTGTTTAGATGAACTAAAAAAATTTCAGTTACCTGTTGTAAAAGCTAAGAAATCGTTGCCAACTTTTTGGATTCGAAAAATGATGTCCAAATTGCGAAAAGCTTAAAAGAGCAGATAAAAGGCCAAACAAAAAAAAATTCAAAACATACTTAATTATATGTATTTTGATGTACACAAGTTTTGTTTTCATCATTAAAAAATGTTTTTAGTAAAAATAATTTCAAAGTGTTCTTCTTAGCCGTTCAAAGGAAAAATACCCCTTAAGATTTATTTACATTGATCGAACGGATGAGTAACTCTATATAGTTCAACTATGTTGTATTTAAAAAAAGTCGGGGCTTAAGGCTATCCAGTCTTCCAGACTATCCAGACTATCCAGCCGAAATACATTGATGCCCCCATTTAAAATGGCCTCGGTACGCCCCTGTGCGTATGAAGCTCTAACTTTTAGGAAATAATATTGTATTTTCTGACAAGAGTAAACTAAAAATATGTGTTATAGTTTGGGGATGTATTTCGGCATCAGGAGTTGGAAACCTCGTGTTTATCGAACCATCAATAATAAAAGAGGACTATCTTAAAATTTTACAGGAACATTTTTTTCTTACCATAAAATTGTTCTTACCATCAAATTGGATATTCCAATAGGACAACGATCCTAAGCATTAGTCTAAAATTGTGAAGGAGTGATTGCTATGTCAGACTCCTAAGGTTCTTGATCATCCACCGCAGTCCCCATACCTTAGCCCAATTGAGCACATGTGCCAGCATCTTGACAGAAAAATCAAAGAAAAGAAGATTTCCTCGAAGTTAGATTCAAAGATCGCATTACGAGAAGAATGGAGTTAAATCTCACCTGATTTCTTGAGTTTTTCTCCATAAGACTTGTTGACTCAATGCCAAGAAGATTATTGGTGTTAAGGAAGTCAAAAGGAAAGCAAAAAAGTATTAAATATACATTCTAGCATTGCATTTCGAAAGCTGTTTAATTTATTTTGACGCCTAAAATTGGCTATATTTTAAAAAAAGTGAGGTATTTTCAAATGATTTTTCTTTGGTTTATTATTTTCAATAAATTTTATTTTAATTTAATAACTAAAGAATTATGCAATATTACATTTTATTTAGTACTATTTGTCTATATATTTAATAAATCCTTTTCTGTAATGTGTTATTAGGAGAATTTATTGGTATTTTAAGGAAATTATAAAAATACATATATGTATTTTTAAATTGGGTCTCGTGTATTCTTAGCGTATTCGAAAGGTTTTGAATATATTTTGTAGAGTTATAAAAATAAAACATATTTATTTAATGAAACACTTGAATTTTTGGCTAAGTTGTTTATTTTACCAATCACAATCATAATTTAACAAAAAATAAAAATGTTTTGCTTTTATTTTACTACTATTAGCTACATGCTCTCCATTGTACCAGAAGAGCCAAGAAGTAAAAACCAAATAGAAATAAAAAAAACAGCGCGGAACAACCTGCTGTAAGCATTTTCAGCCACAATCGGTACAAACGATACCGGATGATACCAGCCAAAAAAATAAAACTAGAAAAAAACAACAAAGCCAAAACCAAGAAACGACAATAAAATTCATATAACTTGCGGCAAAGAATTCTTATTGATGCCGCAAATAGCATTTAAGCACCATTATGAGTGCAACATGGCCTTTACCAATGGCATGCAGACCATTTGTGGCAAAAAAAAAAAACAGACCGACAGACAACAACAAAAATAAACCAACAAACAGTTGTAGCAAAACAACCGCGTTATGAAAAATGTTTATCGGGAGGCGTTTTGAACTCTAATAAATCAAGTTAAAGATCTTCCAACCACTTAAGTATGAACAAAAATCAACACAAACGGGCGCTAGTGTGAAACTTTTTATGGCTTTATTTAAGCCCACTACTGCATAGCGTGGGCACTGGACATAATTCATAATTCGGAAAATAGCAACAACAACAGCTATGTAGTGTTAAATGAAATAATTTAAAGACACACAATATCAACAGTTTTGGCAAAATGCGCACTTGCCGCTTTGAACCAAGTTAACTGAAATCAACACAGGTTCGTAGTCTTCACTCAAACCTTGTAAAAAAGAATCATAAATTTCAGGCACACAGCTTAATTGAGATAAGATAATGCATGCAATGCTAAACAAGAAGAATCAGCATGATTGGTGTTTTTTTATGTTTTTCTAAAATTCCTTCACAACTGCTGCCTAAACGTGGTATTCGTCTGGTTTCAGCTTCTTCTGTCTGCTGTTATTGTTGCTGCTTTTGTGACTGCTCAATTATAATAGTTTACTATAACATTGCATAGTGAACCTTTTTAAATTGCTCGATTTGAGGCAACCTTTTATTGAAATTACGGTTCTTTGTTTTTAAGATTAATATTATTTGTGGTTCCATGAGTTTAGGCAGCATCTCTAGGTTCATGTCAGGCACGTTCAGCATATTATTTGTTCTTTTTTACTTTGGCAACATTTTTTTGTAATAGTTTTTTGGTTTTTATTTTTTATTTTAGTGCCTTAATTTTATACCGCTCAAAATGTCATTTTTGAAAATGCTAGATTTGACTACGATTAAACTTCTGACAAGCCCTTCTTGTTTTGTTCGTTTGTTGCTTTTGTCAATGTGCCGTTCTTTTATTTGCTCTTAATTGTGACAGGTTGATATTGTCAGTAAAAAAATCGCAGACAATTTTTGAAAGCTGCACATTTCAATTTGTTGTTGTTGTTGTTGTTGTGTTCTATTTTGTTTGCACCATGAATACTCTTCAAAATTAAGACATTTTTAGTATCATGTTCGCTGCACACCTTAGTTTTTGTGTTGGTAATTTTGTAAAGCACAAGTCAATTTAAATCGATGGCAATTAAGAAACTTTTCTTCATGAAGAGAAATAAAAAAAATCAATTGGCATTTTTTTATGATACATTATAAATTCTACAAGTATATTGTATTTTTAACCAAATTTCTTGTAGTTTAATATAACATAGATTTAAATGTAAAAATTTTTTTCTACGATTTGTATTTGTATTCTTATGACAGCAGTAAAAATAAGAACTAAGTTATTTTACAGTACATTAAGTAAGAAAAGATATAAATAAATTAACAATAGCTATATTATAACAATATTTACAGTGACCTTTTTTAAAATTTTTCCTTTTGTATCATAAATTTATTAATAAAAGAATGTTTAAATTTGGCAAACTTATAATAAGTTATCTGATGGCTCATTATTACCTTTGAAAATAAAATAGTTTTGTTGTAAAAACTTTATCACAAATTGTATTTATTATAAATAAATTATTAACATCTGATCAAATAAATTATCACATGAATTAAATTGCAAGTTTTAGATCAAGTAAGTTTTTTAAGAACGCAACAACAACAACTCTGTATAGAGTCAATCACTTAGCTGACAAGGCAGTCTGTTTCGGAAATCGCTACATTTCCTCTTCAGTAGTCTTTGAGTGATTAAGCTGTGAACAACTCACTGTTTTAAGTCGTATATGATTTCACACATTTGGAGTTAATTCATTTGAATTATATAGAACAAATTGAACGTTCGAATTCAAAAAACTGACTTGAACTAAGGCTCGCAATTAAATTCAAGTAATAATTTAATAGATCACAAATTAATTAACTAACTATGGCGGAGCACGACCAAATAAGTTTAATGAATGTCAAATTAATTAAATAATCTAATAATTGTTCGGTTTCGGTCAAAGTCATGAGTAATTGAACATTTGGTTTTGAAAATAGCCAACTTTCAGTTAAAACACTAGCTTCCTAGCAAAGCAAAAAAACTCGTTTCATTTCTATGGTGCATTTCGACAAACTGTCGAACACCAATGAATATTGAAATAAATAAGAAGCATCCAGAATAGATGGCTTGGTAGAGTTGATGGCGGTGGTCTATAAATAGCCTACTGCTTTAAAATGTCACATGATTAATTAGCCAATACTTTGGTAAAAATTTAGGTGGCCCTAAATTTAGCCCTAACCTCTATCTACATGAATATGAAAAATAATTACCACTTAATATAAAATAGCTTGCAATAAATACCAATTTTGCTTACCTTTCTTCTTCCATAACTTTCGCGCAGTATAAATGTTCATTTTGCCGGGTACTTATATTTTGAGCACGCCAAATGCCAAATGCCAAATTTCTACTAGCTAGAACGTTTGGCTTTTGCAATAGTTACAAGATATTTGTATCGAACGTGATACTTTGATATGTTGCGCAATATTGCTGCAGTTATTGAGGCTCTACTACTGAAACAAGCCCCTACTGAACTCGACACTGAATGTACATTGTTGTTTCAAAAACGAGTGTATCCGTGCTAGGGTCTAGCAGATATAAGGTCGTTATGTTTGAAAAAAGTATTGGGTGTAGGCAAATAATTATGGGACTTGCTGATATATTTGACCCTTTCAGGATCATTTATTTGATTTGGTATAGTACGTTGATTAGATTTTGACTGTGCGGCCAACGCTCGCAGCACTGTTATTTTTTTGTTGATAGCAGTCTGTTTGAGCCTACCAATGCACATTAGTCAGTCAGATTTTGTGGCCAAAACCGAGATTTTAAAGTTGTAAAATTTTAATTTTTTTTCTTGTTTAATCATAATGTAAACATGCCAAAGATAACAAAAATACTTGTTTTCGCAACTTTTTGCGATTTTTAAGGTTTCCAATATTTTTGTAGGTGTCTACCTTTTTAAAAATACCGATTTGTTCAACGCATGGCGTGCAAACGCAAGAACATCAAAAGCTGACATTGAAAAAGATGTTTATAACTTTCTTTTGACAAATATAAATAAAAACGAATAAAAAGTTTTTAAAAATATTATACGATTAAAAGCCAAAACTATTTCATTTAACTTGTCTTTGCGATGGATAAGAAGTACAAGAAATGTGTCAGCATTTCAAAAGAAATATGCTGACTGGCTAAAGAATGAAACTGAAATCAAAGGTAATAAGGGATTAGGTGGGCGTCCTTCTCTCTCATTTAGTAAAAAATCAGGTAGGTCGAAGAGAAAGGGAGCATGTGAACTATCCAACGTGTCTTCTATTGAAACATACTTATTAGTTATGGCAGCAGTTCTCAAGACGAGTATTGTAAGTCCACATAGAGCTTTAAAAATAAAAAAGATGATGCAATCTGAAGAAAAAAATTATACCTTTTTCCTATACTAAGGCCTTAACATTTATTTTAGAAAATAACTTCACAAAGCAACAATACCTAAACATATGCCTTGAAAGTAAGGCCAGAAACTGTGATATATATCCTCCTTATAAAAAAGTTTTAAATGTTAAAGAAAAGTGCAGGCCACAAGGGGTAATTGTGTCTGATAAAATTGCAAAAATGCCACTTGAAATGCTTTTGAAGCATACAGCAAAGAGAATTGTTGAGGTTCACGAAGAAGTTATATCAGCTGTGATGGGTTTGAATAAAGAAAATATAATAAGTGCAACACTAATTCTTAGTCACGGATTCGATGGTTCTACTGGTCAAGCCAATTATAGCCTACGATTTTCAGAGCCTGGTAGCTCAATGAACTGATATTCATCACTCCTTGCAACCACAATTATCCCCTTGCTTTTGATTGCATCAACAGGAAATATTCTTTGGAATAATGCAACACCAGAATCCGTTAGATTATGTAGACCATTAAAGCTGGAATATATAAAGGAATCTATGGAAACCATTTTAAAAGAAGATTCTGATATAAGGAAGGAAATATATGGAATGTAGATTTTTACATTAGAATTTATTGAAGGTAAAATAATTCAAATCAAATTCCAGCTGTTTTTAACTTTGATTGATGGAAAAATTTTATATTTTTTAACTGATATAAAATCTTCGCAAGCATGTCCTATTTGTGGAGCTTTACCTCGTTTAGGATTTTAAATCTGAAAATTTTAAGGCAAAAGAGAAAAATGTTAAATTTGGAATTAGTCCACTTCATTGTTGGATTAGATTCTTTGAGTTTGTTTTACATGCGGGCTATAAAATTGGCGTAAATAAATGGCAAGTAAGAAACTTGTCCGAAAAAGAAAAAGTGACAAAGAAAAAGGAAAACATACAAAATCTCCTTTGGGAAAATCTTGGCTTGCGGGTAGATAAACCGAAAACAGGTGGATTCGGCATTTGAGAACCATGTCTTATTTTTTGAAGTAACGGGAGTGGAGGTTGATTAAATTTTTCATTGGAAAATAGTTCTTATATGCCTGTCCTGTCAATTTCCTTTGCATCTAGATCAATTCGAAAAATAGTGCTTTGAAACGGCTCAAATAATAATAGAAATCTATCCTTAGCTTTCAATGACAGCTACTGTTCATAAAGTCCTAATTCATTCAAGGCAAATAATGGAGCATTTAGTACTTCAGATCCAGTTTTATCAAGCATTTCCTTAAAAACACGAATCGAACAACGCAAACGATTAAACCTACCACCTGAGGTTATGTCATTATTGATTTGTCAACCTTATGAAGTAGTCGAAGCATCAACCTCAAACTCTACATCAATTTGAGATACATCGGCAGATACTGATTCTGGTGAGTCATTAAGTGCTGAAGAAGATGAATCTTTGGAAATGAATGGCCTTTATATTCCTTTTTTTGATCTTTTAGAATTAGATAATGCTATCTAACTTATTTCTTATTTTATATATGTAAGCTGTTTCATTAAATTTTTGTAAATATAATACGCTTTCTGATTATTTGAAAATAAACAAATAACCAAATTGAAATGCATAATATAGTTATTAGAAAAGTTAAAGTAGTTTTGGCCGCCATTTTTAAGAAGCCATTTTAAATTTCAAATTTTTTACTTCAGATTCGTGATCAGCGACCCCAAAAACCTATATATCAACATTTTTATCCAGATTAGAGAACTCCTTGAGGTTTTGGTCGACTTTTTACGATTTGGAACCATTGTGCAATGCAAAGATCTATTTTACATCTTTGCTCGAGTCCTCTACTTTTAGTTCTAACAATTAAATTATGCCCTTTACTAAATTAACTTTAAATGCATTTATTTTTAGCATCTTTTGAAAGCATGTCCTTATTGGACGACGTCAAGGAGCTTCTTACTAGCATTTTAGCCTCCGACTCGCAAAGAATAAGCCCAAGCACAACTTATAAAAAACCACTGCAGAAATACTGTATGGATAGAATTCGGTAAGCTCTAAAGAAAATATGGTATAGCTCTTAAGCCTTCTTTCTATTTAAATTCAGGAATCTTGAAATTAATTCAATACCTTTAAAAATTTCAGGTAGCACTTGTGAAAAACCATGACATTTTTATTAACACTGATGACAGGCAGTTAGCATACCTTGCGGCTGGCGGCTGTGGAGCCAGCCTTGTGCTAGAGCTCTAAATGAGACTAGTTCCACTTGAAGCGTTGAAAAAAATGACTGCACAGGGCAGGGGTGAAAATGGAATTACTCCTGACTTATTGGACGCCTTGGCTTATGTTATCGAAATGATAACATAACTACATGTTCTGTTCTTCAACATACAAAACTGGCCGTACTATGTTCTTTCCCATCTTTTCTTTTTCTTTTCATTTATTTTTTAAAAGTATGTGCTAAGGACCTCATAAAGAGGTGAAACGAAAAAATTGATGAAAGCAAGGAGCAAAAACCATTAGGGAGAAAAGAAATGACAAAAATTCTTAATACTTCTTTAGGCGGGCTGCGATCGGGATACCATGATAAAAGTATCCCAAAGTAAGTTGTTTAATTTTAATGCTTACTGTTTTAACATAAAACTACACAGAAAAAAAGGAGTAGAAATTGTACCTAAAAATGTAGACAACTCAGCTAAATTAATGCGGTGATTTTCAGTCAACGAATTTGTTTAGGTGCTCTTTAAATTTCAAAATGTTAAAATATTGGAATTTAATTAGGTACTATAACTGCGAGAGTAAATAAAGCACCTAAATCTTTTGGCGTATTTTCAACCATAAAATAGATAAGACACATAATTAATTAGAAGAATTGACAATTTATTTCTGAAACAATGTCCACTTCAGAGTAGGTAAGCCACCTAGTAAGTGGCTTACCTGCATTGCCTACTTAAGGGTAGAAACGGCACCTACATATTTTCACAAAATCAACTATTTATTTTGATAGCATATCTACTCTAGAATTGGAAAATCAACCACTTATTTTAGAAAATTCGTCTTATTACTTAGATGGCTTTCTTACTTAAGAGTAGGAACGGCACCTAAATATTTTAGAAAAATAAACTATTTATTTTGATACCATATCTACTTTAGAATTGGAAAAACAACTACTTATTTTAGAAAATATAAACCAATCGAAATAAATAAAATAAAATAAAGATGAATAAGTTTTGAAATTTAAAATGTGCTTTTATTACCTATTATTTTTTTAAATCACTTATGTGACTTGTAAGACTAATTGCAATAATATTTATTTAAACATAAAATTTTTAATAATAAAAACATTGCAAAATCAGGTGCAAATAACTGTTCACAAGAAAAAGAGAGCTATTCTGAGTTTACATAAGACAAAGTGATTAAAATAGTTGATAATAGTTAGCACATGATAACAACAATTAAAAGTTTGATTAAAAATAGGTTTTTCTTTCGTATTATTGATTCAGGAGATACATTGTTTTTCAACCACATCTCTTGGTCAGCAATTTTTCCGTCTGATTGTTCTATAGTTATTGAATTGAAAATTGTTGTTTAAAAATAATAAATAAATAAAAATAATCTTTTAAAATAAATTATTCTTGTATCTCTAACCAACCTTGTACATTTGATTCTTGAGTTATATCTTCGGGGGCTGCTGCTCTTTTTAAATTATAACGACTTTTTAAAAAACCCTGGTTCCTATATTTTTTGGAGAGAGCGTAATACCTCTGTGCTTACTTTTCGCTTGTCTAAAACCCGCCAAAGGACCTTCGGGGAATCTGCCTGTCCCAAGTCAGGAAAAAGGGTGAGGGTTTGTTATTGGATGGGCAGTTCATGGGGCACGGCCCATGAACTGATCTCATAATGAGTTCATTCTTGAGGCACGGCTCTTGAATGTTCATCTGATAATCTGTAAAATAAAAAGGTTTACCTTGAGCCTTGGTTGTTGCTGCCAAATTCTTGGAGAAAGCATGGGTTTGATATTAAGTTATCATAACACCGTCATCTGTAATATGCTTTCGATGGACGATCAATGCTTCTTAGTTTTCTGAAAAAGGCTTTTAATTAAGTCTTAATTAGGATAACGACGTTGCATAAGTAGGATTGAGGTTTACCCGGTTTTACTGGGAAACCTATGGTTATTTTTTAACCTAGTCATGTACAATTCGAGTGGCTGAAGGTGTCACAGTCAAATATAAATGTTCTAAGAACTTTTGGTCTGTATAACGGGATGTTGAAGAGCCTTGTCAGGTGGAGCCTTGAGCCCAGTTATTGACTGTCGTTTGGGTTAGGCCCACGTGGGGTATTCAAAACGCTCTGGCTGTGGTTAGGCCAGAAAGGCCGGTGTGAGTTACACTTAAGTTGAACTCGGGCTGGTGATTCCCTTAAATTACTAAGAGAACAGTAAATGTTAGGACGGTAAGCAACTACCGGATCAATATACTGTTACCTTTGGAATTTGAGTACAGGCGACGGGGAAACCTAAATAGTCTGAGTTGTGTCCACTGAGATTGAGGAACTTGATAATATGTTGACAGGCCTATGTAGTTGCCGCCTTAGTCTTCGTGTCAAGGAGTGATGACCCTTGATACGACGTGGATGATTATTGCGGCTAAAAAAGTAATGGGTTATATTATTGGTATTGATTACCGAGATAGCCCAAGGTTATTAAAATAACCAAGTCATGTACAAATTCGAGTAGCTAAAAGTGCCACGGCCATGTATTGCGTCAATCTGACGACAAGATAGATGGGGCTCTGTTGCATGTTGTTAGAGGAACCTTTCAAAGTGGTCTTTCTTGAATTCCGAAGGGGCGTTGGCCGACGCTTCATATTTGTCCCAAGCATTGGAGCACCATTGAATTAAGCCTTCGCGGCAGGGGTCAACGTTAACAAACATAGTGGCTTTTCCACTTTTTCCAAGTTTTTAATAAATTTGGAGCCGGAAAAATTATTCTTGGCCCGCAAGAAATATTCAACCTGATAGAAGTGGTAGATAAAATTCTTTCTTGTGATAGGACAGCACTTGTCAAAATCAGCTTTTTACGAATAAAAGCAAAGCAAATAACAAAACTTGCAAATTATAATATACCAGGTGTTTGACAGCTTCGGTATCTATAAACCATGCTTACCACGTATGAAACTAGGAAAATTAAATCGATGTCTCAATTTTATTGTGTATACTCCCTGACATACTTTGTCTTCACATGGAAATAAACTTATTATTTGTTCTGCAGCTATTTCAAAGTCCTTTTTTGAAATCTTTCTATATTGATGTAGCCAATTTTCCGCAATTACTGTAACAAGCAAGTGCTGTTCTTTAGTTGAAAATGCTCCAATTTTTTGAAATTTAATATAATCCCTTCCCCGCGAATTGTAGCATGAAATAGATTACTCAAGTTCTAAGAAAAAATATTAAATAACCAATTTCTTATGAATATTGTGTTTTGATCACATGAGTTTTTTTTACAAAACTTGACGAAAATTTAAATTTCAAAGGATTTGAAAATGGAATAAAGAGAGAAAAATATTAGGTGGATTAATTTTTCTATTTTTATTATTAGCCCTTTCTGGCCAAAGTTATCATAATATAATTTGTGAAATAGTGAATACAAACCATATTGGAGACTTCTTTGGTATTTCCAGAATTATTTTCACCATCTGGCTTAAATGGACTTAAAGAGTTATTCAATAAACTTTTCACGATTGGCTTAATACCCTTTGAAAGTTAACTATAAGGAAAAAAACTATATTTAAACTTAAATAATTTACGTTTTCAAGTTTCCATTTAAATAGTTTTGCCCGAAACAAAATTTTAAGTCAGAAACGCCCTGGAGAAATTAATGCGTTTATATCATCGTGCGTTAAATTTCTCATAACCTCAATAGAGTAAGTTCGGCATATATGGCACATGTGTGTAATATGGCCCATAGCAATATTTCCTAACTGAGAAAGGCTAGACATGCCACTGTCTACTCAATTCAGACATGAACGAACTGATCATCGCTCATTGTAATGTGGTGAGTCAGTCGAAACAGATGTGTACAGGACAGCACTTGATAAATTTTTGGCGTTGTCGTTGGAATTTTTTGGTATGTTTAATTACGCGTTTTTTAATTAAATTTTTGTGTGAATATTCTTGGGTTTGTGCAAATTATATAGTGCTAAATGTTTTGTTTGCTTATGTAAAATCGAATCTGGAAAATAGTTAATAAAGTTTGCGAAAATTGAAAGCATAGTAGAAAAAAACAGTGTTGATAATATGGCCCATCATAAATGCTGATAATATAGACTAGTGGACCATATTTGACACATGTTTCTAGTTAATATTTAATTTCTATTTTCTTTTTTAGCTACAAGGATATAAATGGCTCCGAACTCTAAGCAAGTCCAAAAGCAACGACAGACATGGCGCAAAGAAGATATGGCGCATGCAATTACGGCCATCAAAGAAAAGCAAATGGGGTTCTTAAGGGCATCCAAACAGTACAATGTACCTAAAACCACATTACGACATAATATGATATAAGATCATTAGCATTTCAATTAGCTTTGAAGAATAATATTCCAAATCCGTTTTCAGTAGCAAAGGGAAATGCAGGAAGAGATTGGTTGCGTTTATTTCTAAGACGTCATCCATCTCTGTCCTTCCGTCAGCCGACCGGAACATCTATAGCTCGTGCAAGAGGATTTTCAAAAGAAAACGTCACCATTTTCTTTGACTTGTTGGAAAAAGAAATGGCTACGTACAACTTTTCTCCAAATAACATTTACAATGTAGACGAAACAGGAATTTCTGTTGTGCCCGCAAAAATGCCACAGGTATTGTCTCTGAAAGGTCGGAAGCAGATAGGAGCACTTACTTCAGCAGAAAGGGGATCTTTGATTACTGCTGTTTTGTGTATGAGCGCAGGTGGGTCATTTGTACCACCTATGTTTGTTTTCCCTAAGAAGAAGGAAAATCCTCTTCTAATGAAAGGTGCACCGCCAGGATCAATTCACGCAAATCATCCTTCCGGATGGATTCAAACGCATTTATTTACTAAATGGTTCGAGCACTTTCTTGCAACAGTTAAACCTTCTGTATCGTCTCCTGTATTGCTCATATTGGACGGGCATGCAAGCTATACGAGAAACATTGAAATCATTGACTTGGCTAGAAGTAACCATATTCGCATCTTTTCGATTCCTCCACACTCTAGCCATAAGATTCAACCTCTGGATAAATCTTTCATGGGACCCTTGAAAAAATATTTGACTGAGGAAATAAGATGTTGGATCATAAATAATGGAAAAGCATTAACACATTTTGATATAATCCAACTGTTCGGTCAAGCTTATATGAAAGCTCAAACTGGTGAAATTGCTGTCAAAGGATTTTCGTCAACTGGAATATGTCCTTTTAATAGGCAAATCTTTAGCGACCACGATTTTCTCGCAGCGGACGAAGTTGATGCAACAGTTGAGAATGTGCAAAATGTAGATCCTTTACAACTACCAACCGCTTTACCTGAAATGGTGCAATTAGAACAAATTCCCGATGAAACACCTTCCACTTCCACTGGCATTCGGTCAACTTCTTACATAATGCCTTAAGAAATTTCTCCTATTCCGGTCCGAGCTAAAAAAAATTCAAATCAAGGGCGAATACCAGGAAAGGCACAACTGATATCATCATCACCGCATAAAAAGAATCTAGAGGAATCTATTAAAAAAAAACAATGACAAACAATTTAAGAATCAAAACACACGCGGAAAACGAATCGGGGAAAAAAACATTTTGAAAAAGAAGGTAGATATGAATTATATTTGTAGTTAGGTTTGAAAAAGGTTTTCCTTCAAATTTACTTTTCAGAAGAAAAATCAACTTACAGCAGAGTCTTCATCAGACTTTGAAGACAATTTTACAGCAGATGATTCATCAGATGCAAGTCCTGATAGGACTAATATGGAAGATGCCAAATGCATATATTGCTCAAGTCTTTTTTCCGAAGATAAAGGTGGAGAAACATGGTTGCAGTGCGTTTTATGCGCAATGTGGGCACATGAACTGTGCAGTGGCAACGAAAAAGAATATTTTATTTGTGAATTTTGTGTATAAGTTGTGTTTAATATAGACCACCCTAGTTCATATTCAACACACGGTGGGCTATATTAGTCGCACATTTTTGAAAAGTGATAATTTGAAGTTCCTTTAATTTTTCCATAATATCTTTTTGTTGTGTTTTTTGTAACGTAATTCTTTTATGGAGGCTTAATATAAAAGGAATTTAAAACAATTTAAAAAAAATTTATGTTTTCAAATTAAACTGGCAGTTTTATTTCAAAAAAGTTAAGGGTAGGCCATATTTACCGAACTTACTCTACTTTTTACTGCTGTAAAAAAATTCGAAAAAGTGGAAACTTCCAAAACCAAGTTTAACATACAACAATAATTTGTATAAAACTAGTTAGAACATATATAAGTCAACATTAAATAGCACCCGTGCCAAGTTTTTCCAAAAGGCCTACATAATAAATCAAAAATTTTGTAAAGATATTACTAAGATATTATTATTAAACGTGGGGAAAAAAGTAAACGTCTCGTGGTTACCGACACAACACAAAAACCATTAAATAAGAAGATTCAAGCAAATAACTTTTTATTTATAATTATTAAATAATGAGTCATGATTTCATATCAAGATATAAAATCGCTATGATAATATATTTTTGTATTATATATTTTTATATAATACAAGCTAAAACCCGGCACGCTGCTGGCACGCCCCGTTGCCAAACGCCCATAAAATATTATCAGTAAAACTGCATGTGTAAATTGTGGTCGAATGCCGAATTCCGAAGCTATTCAGCCTATAACTCCAAACCTATTCGATATCGCAAATTTGGGTTGCGTGGAAGGTGCCACGCCCCCTTGTCTAACACCCATAACATGTTATCAATGAAACGGTAAGTGAAAATTGTTTACCGAATAACGAATTCCTAGGCTTTGCAACCTATAACTCCAAAGCTATTCGATATCACGTGAAACCATCACGCAGCTTGGGATAATAAACGACATATCAGTTTGGTCACCTGGCTTACGTCGACGTTCAAAGTGTTAGTGAATACCATGATAAATCATGGCCATTTTTACTAAAGATTTAATGAAAATTAGATTTTAAAAAATTTTGGGCGAAATTTTCGGTCTTTTTTTAATATCCAAACATTAAATGGATAGTAAAGATTTAAACTAATTTCAAAAACTTTAAGCCATTGTATTAATTCAAGTGACATTTAAAGAAATTTTTCCGATTTGGTAAAGTACTTTGTATGAGAGGAAGGTGTGGTTTTCATACGATTTGGCTCATTTTCGAACTTGATCTTTATTTTTTAATGAAAAACTTATACATACATTCTTTGAATTTCGTTAATATAGCTGTAACATTACGGCTGTGTTCATAATCACAGACAAACAGACGAACAGACGGACACGGCTAAATAAGGTCCCCATATAAAAAAAGGGATTGTAAGCGACATTTCGCTGAAATTGTTCTAGTATAAATACCTGTGAAGTCAGGAATAAGCTCATCCAGCCCTTAATCCAAAAGGAGCTTCAGCATCTGGGAGCAAACGTTGTTTGCTGGCAGAACAATTATTTGATCCCCCTCCGTTGCCAGTAGTATAAGGGAATAAAATTTGATTAAGCCGATTGATGTTATGTTTAATATTTTTTTTTTAGTATGTTTGTTTTTTAATGAAACGATCGAAATTATTTGAAAAAAATAATTGTTGAAAAATGATTGAAACATGATTTAAGACAATTTCAAAATAATTTTTTTTTTTTATAAACAAGTATATAACAAGTGAAGTACGAACTCAACAACTTGCATTAGGTAAAATATATAAAAGATTTGGTTATTTTCTAAACAAAATTTCAATCGAATTTACAGTTTTTATCGAATTTACTGTGCAAGCAGAAAAGTTACCACAAAGATTAGGGGAAGTAGAAAATTTCAGATTACCTAATCAAGTTTAGGTAATAAATCAATTTTTCTATTTTCTGTGTACTCATGAGCCTGCAAAATGCACTGACATCAAGCATTCTGCAGCGTGTATTCCTGCTTTCATCGCGCTTTCAAAACTTCTGCCA
The DNA here is from genome assembly GCA_963920525.1 of Dichetophora obliterata. NCBI lineage: Eukaryota > Metazoa > Arthropoda > Insecta > Diptera > Sciomyzidae > Dichetophora > Dichetophora obliterata. The sequence continues at coordinate 217,427,773 of OY986437.1, read as the reverse complement.
CCATCTTCGACTGCAACTATTTATCTTTTTTTTTAAATTCGTTTTATCTTTTTATTTTTATCTTTTTAACCGACTTTAAACCGGAGGAGGTTCTCAAGTATCCAGTTTGTAATTTTTATTATGTGTGTTCCACGTTTTTTAACTATCTTCTTAACTCTGTTACTCTACAAAAGGAAAATAATATAAACTCAATTACATTTATAAAAGGACTTTTATTTGAAATTATAAAATTACGAAACCAATAACCCACTATCCTGCTATTCGAAGCCATATTAATGCCCCATCCAATTCCTTGCCACTACCTGACTCTATTCAGCTCTGTACATTCCCCGCGGATTGGCTGCCACTGAACGCCACTTGCATGCTCTCTTATACATTTTTATAACCTCTGTTAGCCAGTCTGCTGTTCTGTACAGTAGCAGTCAACTGGCTGGTTTTGGTACAATTGCCGCCCTGCCCTGCCAAAATTAGGCCAAAATAATTTCATTTCTATTCCAATAAACAGACTATCTGTCTGCCATTTTAAGTTCATTTTCCGGCCAAAAATTTTGTCTGGTACATATATAAAGAAACATTGCTTAAACATGAAAAAAAATTTAAAACAGTTTTATATATAACTTGTAATTGCGATAGCTTCAAATTAAATATGCTTCTATATTATTTATTTTAATATATTTCTATATTATATATTTTTTCACCATATGAGAGTGACTTACTTTGCAAATTATAAAATATTTTCAAAAAAGTAAAAGAAAATTTTGGAAAACTAAATAAAAGTGATAGAGCTCATTTAGATGCTATATAAAGAATAAGGAACTAAACTAAAAAGGAATTATCTTCAACTAAGTCGACCCTTAAATACTTCCACAGCCATATATTTGTGTATTCGAAGGTTTACAAATTGCATTATTTTTATACAGTACTTTGTATGAGATGTAGGAGGAATTTTTAATTCATTGTATAGAATTTTTATTTCAAGTTTCAAACGAGGAGTGCAAAGTTCGGTTTAAAATTTATTTGCAAAATTTAAAGTCATTCTAATTATGTTTGTGGATTTTAAAGAGACTACCATTTTGACAAAGTCACTTTGTATGGGAGATATGTGGGGTTTTCTTAATTTCGGTGAATTATCATTACGACAGCACTAAAATGACGGCTATTAGGCCGAATGACGAATGCAGAGGTCATAACTAAAACAAACTCCTTGTTTTGAGGACTTTGAGGACCTATTATTTGGAAGAAATAAAAAATTTGGAAAACCCTGTGCTAAATGTTTTGATCGCAAAAGTGCCTATGTTGATAAAAAATCGCTTTTTAGCCGATAAAAATACATTTTATTCTAAGAGTCACCCTTGTTATTATTAAATTGCCCTCGTAGTAATAAGTAAAATACCACCAATATAATTATTGAAAGTGTAATATATTTACAAATTGTTTGGAAAGAACTATCATTCTCACGAATCATTACTATAGAGCTGATTTATTAAAAGGAAAAGGTTTTAAGCAATAACATGTTATCACATTTGATAAATGGAAATGATTTGCAAAATTCCAAAAACTGAATTATTTAAAACATTTCATTGAAATGAAGGTTGATACAGCTTCTATACCGCATCGAAGTTATAAGGCTTGCTTAATTCAATCATTTTTTTTAACTAAAACACAATCTTGCTTGTTTTTTTCAAGAACACAATCTATTGTGTATTTGAAAATATACTGAATTGTGTAAAATATTTGTCGTTTTGACTGTCGATGCTTGGCTTTCGTTGATATAAATTATTATAAGCTATATAATAATTTCTGTGAGAATTCTGATCTCTAAAAGATCATATTCATTCACAGGCAAAAATAAGAAAAAACTTCAGATGCCGAAACAGTTTAAAACTAGTCTTAGCCCAAAATGATGACACCTTACCACAAAGTCAAAGCTTTAAATAAAAAAAATGCCTTATCTTAACAAACACTCACTGTCATTATCACTCCCAAAACACCAGACATAGATACCATACACAAAAGTCAAACTCTTAAGTTCAACACAATTAAAACTGCACAAAAATCAATTAATTAATTAATTAATTTAAAGGTTCGAAAATATTAACTAATGGCTCAAGATAGCTGGAGTCAAACGCCCAATGTTTAAAATTAAAGGTGCGATCATGCAGGAGCAGCTAAAACAAAAAAAAATACAAGCTCCAAAACACAAACAAACGGAAAGGGAAACCAATTGTATGGCATAAACATTGAACTTAATGCCAAAACAAGTGAATACAAAGCCGAACCAATCAACACCATGTTAACTTGGCTACAAACGACTTCTCTTTTGGATCATTTAAAAATTGCACCTTTTTGTTCATACATAGAGATAAGCCTCAAGGAAGTCATCGCTAATGGCAACCCTTCTTTTCAAGAACGTGATCTTCCACAACGATCAATCGCACTCGAACTACGTTGGGGGGCAAAATCATAAGTAAAAAAAAAAACAGAAAAAAAACAGCAAGACACAGATGCTCAACATAGGGGGTGCTGCACGTTTGTGGAAGAACGTGAGCCAAACATAAAAATAACAAAACGACATTGAAATTAATTTGAACTCAACAAATGCTGAAACTTATATACATGAACAATTAAAATTGCGATCGAATAATAAATGCTTGCAAAATTTAAAGGTTGCCTCTAATGATTTGCACCCAAAAATATTCGAGAAAACATTCCATGACATTTGCTTGCTCTTCAAATATTTTGCGATTTTCGCTGAATTGTATCGAAGTGCTCGTTTATATCATATCATAAATTATATTTAATAACTCATAAATAAATTTTACACATTCGCCGCAAAAAAAAACAATAACTAAAAGTAATTTTCTATGATATTCATAGTTAATGGTTTTAAGTAAAAACAAAATAAATACATTTCAAATACCTCTTCACTATTTTTTTTAACCTATTTTTAATTACGTTAATAAAATTAATAAATAAAAAACGCACACCGTACTTCAATTGAGCAGGAAATAGAGGTCAACAAAGCATTCAACAGAAAATTCAATCAATTAAGTTCATTTTTCAAACGGAGAGATGATCTTCACCTTAAAGAGTCTCAGTAAAAAAAACGAAATCACAAATAACGACAACATAAATATACGAGTACTAGGCAGAAAATAAAAATTAAAAGCAAATTAAGGCTAGTATGCTTAAAATAGCTATAGCAATATAATATTATATCAAACAATACAAATAACATTCAGACACAATACAGAGATAATATTTTAAGTCTAGACTCCGAGTTTCGCGCAATAGAAAAATACCCTTATTTTAGCAAGCTAACCAAGAAGGCTCGTTGGAACCTAAGTCCAACCTTCTAGAAACAATGCAAAAGAATACTATTTTGCATATGGGCATTTCCACAGAGAAGTCCACCGTGACCAAAAAATTAAAACTTATTAAAAAGTTATTATTTTATTACATGAATTAAAGTGCGAGCTTTAGATCAAGTACGTTTTTAAGAAGGAAACAACAACAACAAAACAACTCTGTATAGAGTCAATCACTTAGCTGACTAGACAGTCTGTTTCGGAAATTGCTACATTTCCTCTTCAGTTGTATTTGAGTGAATAAGCTGTAATCAACTCACTGCTTAAAGCCGCATATGATTTCACACAATTTAAATTCATTTATAGAAGAAGAAATTGAACGTTCAAATTGGCTACTTAATCATATGAAATTTTAAAGCAGTAGGCTATTTATAAATCACCGCCATCAACTCTACCAAGGTTGCCATCTGTTCTAGTTGCTTCTTATTTATTTCAATATTCATTGGTGTTCGACAGTTTGTGGAAATGCACCATAGAAATGAAACGAGTTTAATTGCTTTGCTAGAAGCTATTATTTTAACTGAATGGTGGCTATTTTCACAACCAAATGTTCAATTACTTTGACCGAAATCGATCAATTATTAGATTATTTAATTAATTTGACATTATTTAAACTTATTTAGCCGAGCTCCGCCATAGTTTTTTAATTAATTTTATGATATTATCTAAGAGAAGTATTTTAATTTTACATATTTATCATCAATCGATGATCAAGACGATGATCAAATCGTCTGCACTGTTTCACAACTCTATTTTTTTCTTTTTTGTAAATGTCAAGTAAATGTTTCTTAAATTTTTCGTTAAAAATAGAATGCATTGGCTAAAGATAATGAAAAATGGTTGAAGCAGGGAAAGAATAACATATTATGTAAGATCAAAAATCCTAATAAAAAAAAGAACCTTCAAATCCATCTAAGAAAAGTTGTTTACACAGAGGGATAGCCGATGGACTCACTACATAAGTTTATATACTCATGACATAAATTTCTGCACACATAAATTTGGTGATTTTCTTGTACTGAGTACATGTTGAAATCTGCATTGACTACATAAAGATTTTAAGCAGTGCTGCATATAGTCAGTACAGAATGTTATGTACTCATCACATAATTATGTGTAGTGAATGCATGGTTATATGTGGTGGGTACATACGCACTGTACTCATTACAAAATTATTGTAAGCAATTTTTTGTAATGAGTACAGTTTCGTGCAGTACATATATATTTTACCCATTACATAAAATATTAAATAACTTTGTAATGAGTACATAGACTACTAACCCATTACATAAAATATTAAATAGCTGTATGTAATGAGTACATAGATTATTGACCCATTACAAAAACTTATGTACAGTATATTTTCATGTACTCAGTACAAACATAATTTACTGATTACATATTTGCAGAACATTATTTTATGATGCATAAATTACTCATTACATATTTTTAGTAAATAAGATAATGTATTCCTGAATCACTCTTTCAATAAAATGCAATGAAAAACTTAATAAAAGAAGGCTTGTGACAATCACATAAACAATGCTGCTGCCTTAAAAATGGGTTGATCTAATAGTCTGATCGAGACATACTCTAATTTGAAAAATATCGTTTGTTCTAAAAACGATAAATGCCTGAGAAAAAAGAGACTAAAAAAGCAAGAAATATAGAAAAGCATATATATTTATTTTTGGATGCTATAAAATATATAAGTAAGCAAATCAAAATATAAAAAACACACAATATCAATTTTGATATCATTTGAAGCCAAGTTGCAATAAAATTGTCAATTGCGACATCGATCATTTTGTTTCATCCATTGTTAGTGGCAACAAAGAGTGGCTTGTAAAACCATATCTCAATGAACGTGCAGATGTTGCGGCAGTTGTCTCGTTGTTTTATATTTAGCACATGGAACACTTTTAAATACATATCAATGGCACCTATTAAAAACATAAGGAAATTCATTGATGGTTTATATCTATAAAATTTGTTACTTTAAATTATATATCTATGTCGATAGGCAATAATGGCTTAATGTCTTTGTTTTGTAAGACGCACGCAAGCACTTCACTTTTGTTGTGGGGTTTTTTGTCTGGCAATTCCATTTCCATATGAACTAGAACAAACGCTATCTCTCTCACTGAAATTTTCCTTTAAAATATATTGCCACATAAAAAAAATCTAACGCAAGTGACTGCACTTAATTTACAAAATAAGTCCATTTATCTGACTTCAATGTAACGAGAAATTTTTAAAGTTTTTATACGTTTTATGAAAGGTTCTTTGGTTTGTGTGTCATAAATTTGGCTAGAATCTCGCACGAAGCTGCAGATTGTGTGTGCTTTTGGTGCTAAATGCGTGGAACACAGCTACATTAACAGCTCAGCTCTATCTTAAACCGACGTTAAGCTATAGCAGGCACAAGCAATAGTAGGCACTGATATACATCGATACCAAAGCACACAAAAGTGTTAAGTGAAACATTTTAAATGCTCAGGAACATGAACAAACATGAACATGAACAGGAAAAAACATGCACCTAATTTACTAGGACTTACCTTGATACATGTGCAATTCGTAATTTGGCTTGCTGATTAGTTTCTTTTACTGTACTTCACTTCACTTAATTTATAGCATTGAAACTAACACGTGTTTAATTTCGCTTATATTTATAAGTATTGCTCAAACATGTGTTGCTTCTTTGCAATCAAAGATACGAATGACATAAAATAACAAAATTGTAAGCCAAGCGAGAAGTGTAATAAGTCCATATTTCATGTACTGAATACATGTCCCCTTTTAATTACATAAGCGAGATGTGTACGGATCCATTCCTTATGTATTGAATACAAATCTCACTTTTATCACATCAGCGAGACGTGTACTGAGTACATATTCTATGTATTGATTAAATATCTCACTTTAATCACATAAGCGAGACGTGTACTCAGTCTTTATCTTATGTATTGAGTGCATTTCTTAAAAATATTACAAGAAATATTTATTGAGTACACCTTGCTTTTATTTATTAAAGTCTGTAACGTATTCAATACATAGCTCGATGAATTGAATAGATTTTTCATTGATTTTAGTAAGCTAATAAATTGATATGTTACCAGTACATCCTCACTTTACCCAGTACATATAACTCTCGTTACATTCCCATACAAGATGTAGTATATAGATTTTACATAGATATCTCTGTACTGACTACATAACTTTTTCCATTAGTGTACAAAAAGTCTTGCTCAATTCAAAGAGCTCTGCAAATTTTGTAATCCAACTCGAAAATATCTTCTGTTTTTTGTAACGTAACGCCAGCACATATATGCAAATAAAAGCAAATATATGCTTACATCTTTGGACTCTTAGGGTCGATTGTTATCATTGTTACTTAACATAGTACTACTTAATTACTACACAAATATAAAAAACCTTTTTAAAAATAAAACTTTCTCATTTTTTTTAATATAACTTCGTACAAATCGAACGTCACGCCAGTTTGGATATGCCCATATGTGTGTTTGGTACAAAACAAATATGAGTACCAAAGTATTTATTGATGTGGAATATTTTTTTTTTTAATATATAATAGATTATTGATTTCGGTTATATGGGAGGTTGACGTGTAATTTATTAAATTTAAAATTTTGTGTAAGCTATTCCTTCTTTCTAAAACTGTTTCTTTCAATATTTTATGATTCCAATATTATGGTTCTAGACAAACAAACGAACAGACAAACAAACGGACTTAACGGGCTTAATCGACTTAGGTGGAGATGCTAAATCCCACGCCTTTTTATGAATGTTACAAACCGAGTGATAAAGTTACTCATTATTTACGCATTGGGGTCAAACATATTATGTAGAATGTGACTTAAAGACATACTTTGGTGTAATAGTTATGCAATAAATATTGATAATTATAACAAACACTGGTAGCCTTAACTAAAAATGTAAGGTTTGATGAAAATTAAAAATGCTATAAAAGAAGATTCACACCAACAATGTGCTTGCTACTGTTTGTTTTGATGTCTATGTCGTCACACTTTCAATTACAGCAATTTTATTAACATCAGCAAAAAGTATCTCGAGTTATGCGTTATTATGGCCATTTGCTCAGCTAACGGGTCTGCTACAAAACGAAGGTGCACTAGTCTGGTTTGCCTCTGCTTCATTGTTGCAAATGCTAATAATTAGTTTTGCAATTTTTCAATTTGATTCTATTTTAGTAGGTAATTTTTTTGTTATGCAACAAATTAAAAACATTCTATCAATAAACGAATTAATTCATAGCTCTCAGTTTCTCGAATGCGTTAAATAATAAAAGACATAAAAGTCGACTCACTCATCTTCGCAACCTCATCAATTAACGTTTTTCAGTGCTTTGTACTGGCCGCAACATGTTGACGTTTTTATCATTAATTTATATTACTAGCATATAATATACGAGATCTCGAATTTTATTCCTATTAAATAAAATTCGATTAAATTGATTTAAATTAATGCAAGCCATTTTTGAGGTCACAGAAAAGGTTTTTTGAGTGTTTGTATATAATTGTTTTATGCATTCGACATTGTGTGGTAATGAAGGTCAAGCTTTTGTTTCAACGATTCGATTAATTATAAAAGGACACTTGATTCATTTAATTCAGTCTCATGTTTGTGAGTTGCAGCCACATACCCGAGAACAAATATCAATTAAGTAGCAGATATATGAATGTCCGGTGCCCGTGTCGGTAAATGTCCGACCTCTGCACCGAAAGAAGTGCTAGTTCTGGAGCACCTTGGGCAGGCGCATTAAGTCGGGTACTCGTCACTTTAATGTGTCTGAATTTAGTCGGTCATTTTTTGACACTTTATTGAACTGATTGATTGATGGAACTATTTCAGATGACTTTCGAGGTGCTTGTTGGTTATGTTTCGGGGACATATCAGCTACTTTATTGACCCAATATATGAATTTTCTCTCGGGTCTTGTTCGCTGAAGATCGTTTGCATTCGGCTTAATATCAATGAGTGATTAATTTTTTTTTTTCATAAACTTCGCTGTTTTTTATTGCTACTCATTGCTTTTAAAAATAAAATTGAGCCTGATACTCGTGACTTTTTTGCCTTAGTAGTTTGGTACGGACAAAAATTGTTGCTCGGGATAGGCTTCAAGTTATGCTTATGCACTAGCTAATTAAACTTATGTTCTTAGTAATTGTTAATACTTAACATCGTTTGCATTTATGCAGTTTTCGAGCTTTTTGAAGACACTAACTTTTTGTCAAGCAAATAGTTTATTTTATCTGAGATATTTTATGTGAAATTTTTAATAAAAGTGTTTATTGTGGTATATTTCCTGATAGCTTAACCCATTAGTGTGTAGCGGCCTTTAAAAAGTCAACCTTTATCACATATACTTTTTATTCCGGTGACACCTAAACAGGCGCGGATACAAGGGGGTAAAGGGGGTAATTACCCCCCCAAGAACTTTTAAATACTTTACTTTTTAATATTTTATTTGAAGTAAATAATTGTACCCACAACTTAGGAGTACTTTTATGTATACATAAGCGATTCTAAAGGCGTTTTTTGAAAGAATACTACAAAAAAATGGTCAGAGGTATTGACATAAAGTTTTTTTATTGATTTCAACAATTGAAGCATAATCGCGAATAACGTTGTAGACGACATTTTTTTTTTTTTGCGAATAACTGTGAGAATCACTCTCTTATATTATATATAAACAGAACTGAGTAAGCAGTTGAGCAGTTTGGGGTATTTTTATCGCATACTAAAAAAAGTTAATAAAAATGAATAAAAGTGCTTGTAAAATAAATACAAGTGAACAATTACAATTTTGTCGTTTACAACGTTATTCGCGAGAGCGCTTCAATTATTATAGTACTTTAAAAAAAATTTTTTTTTTTGTTTTGTGACGTCATTTGTGTGTACGTGGCGTTTTTATGAAGCGATGCGAGAAGAGTAGGACCATTTTGCTTGCAAAATAACATGATCTGTAATCACCTGAAAAAAATATGTATACTTGAGTTTAGTTATATCAATTAATATACCTCGTATTGCTGGAAGACAGGGTTATCGTTGTAATGTCAGCGTTTCAACACCAGAAGACTACTTTCGAATTTCCATATTTATACCATTACTAGATGATATCATTGCTGATATGGCGGCTCGTTTCAGCGAAAAATTTTTCCAAAAACTATATGTAAACGAAATCCTGCCAAACATAATTGATCAACACAACAATGAAAAGCTAAACAATTTGAGTGTTAACATTTCTAAGATAATAATTCCATTTTGTGACGGTAATAAGGAACTAATTCCAATTCAATTATTTCATGAACTTCAAATTTGGCAGTGTAAATGGGAGAGCGAAACTAAGGTTAATGATGTCAACACCGTTTTTACTCTTTGTGACAATGACATTTTTCCACTAATTTCTAAAACGTTTCCTATCTTTGCCACGCTTCCTATCAGTGTAGCAACAACTGAGCGAAGTTTTTCTACACTGCGACGATTAAAAACATGGTTACGTCCAACTATGCAACAAGAACGATTGAATGGACTCGCATTATTGCATATTCATAGAGACATTAAAATAAATATTAACGAAGTTATTGATAACTTTGCCGCAAAAAAGAAGCGCTGCGATGATTTTGTCATATAATTTTGTCTCTATCTAATGACTATCTAATAATCAGTATACATTTTGTATTGTTCATTTATTTTTCAAAGTGTACCATATCATAGTCGTAACGTCAGAACAATAAGTTTCAAATTCCTTTATTTTTTTTTATTGAAAAGTACTATGTTTTTTCATTGCACATATTTGAAAATATAATTGTGCAATGTTTTATAATGGAATAAATGTGAAAAATTTTAATAAATCAACCTTAATTCCAAAATTAGTCAAATTTAGAGTTTTTATTTACTTTTCGCTAAGATATTCCAGAAAAAGGGAAATATAAATAAATACGGAAATGTGCGTGTATGTGTCTGGGAAAATTGCTTCTTACACAATTCGATAATTTCAATTCAAAAAAGTACAATTTTTTTATTTGTAAAAAGACAACATTTTCTCAAATCGAAAATCTGTGACTTTGGTAATTTACCCCCCCCCCCCAAGATTTTTTCCAGATCCGCCGCTGCACCTAAATTTGTATAATTTATCTTCAAAAACCTTTTTCGACCTTTATAAAGGCCACCGCGCTTAGAATACCATTCATCTATTCATTTTGTAGGAAAGTGTTGCACATAACTTTACTTGTGTTTATTTAGAAATAAATTAAAACTTAATGAGATTTTAGATATTCTTGAGGAATATGATGAAGAAGGAGTTGGAACTCCTACCATTGGCACAAATATTTGTATTTTGCCTCCAAGAGAGGTACCACTGGTCGAATAAGACTGCGATTCCGCGACATTAGATTATGATGAGATTGGATCAATTATATCTCCTCTCAACCATATCGGGCGTCATTTGATGAATACTAAAGCAGAGTTACATCATATCACTGCAAACGAAGATGATTCTGATTTGGACTCTGATTCTGACCTAATTTTGAAACGACCATCAAAAAGAAAGCGGCTGTCTGATGACCAACTAAAATCGGTAGTTCTTTAATATAATATTTTTTCTATAAATGCAACTTTTGTCAGCGATATGATGGGTATCAACATTGGGTTAACTGCATTCCTAATCAACGTCGTTGTGGTCATTGTGGTCTAAAAACAAAATTCATTTGTGTAAAATGCCAACGTCCATTCAACAATACCGCAAAACGAATAAAAAACAATTTATTTTTCGTTTATAAGTGATACTCATCTCCAATTCGAAAAACTTCATATAAAAACATTTTAAAAATTTAAAAAAAAATGTGTTTTTCTTTAGATGAATGATGGTATTCTATAGTATGGCATTCTAAGCATAGCGTCCTTTAAAAAGGACGGTCTGGAAAAGTAGGAAAATTTAGTTTCCGATCGATGGGAGTAGTTTAATTTTCTTATTTAGCTAAAAATAACACAATTTAGAAATTTTCAACTTCCTGACTTTTATAGTTTCGTCTGGCTGAGGATATTCTAATCACCCTTATTCTTGAATCCGCGTCGAGTAAATGTCATCGTCGAGAGCTCACTTTCATTAATGAATTGTCGTCGAAGATCATTTCGACGATCAAAAATTTAAATATTTATTTGACGACGTTTGCTCAATAATTGACATGAACAATCACTGCAGATCTCAACGTCGAAATTGAAAGTTTGAAGAATGTAACAATTTTGTTTCGACGTCGTTTTATGAGCGAGCGCGGGTTCAAGAATAAGGGCGATTATTTAAAAAAATTGACAAATCCCAACTAGCAGTTCCGAGCAGTCCTATCAACAGAAAATGCTTTACTAAATTTTTGTACAAACATTTTGTTCAGTGCGGCAATGTTTGTGGATATTACTAAAGCGTTTAATATTGCTAATCATAAGCTCTTGCTGGATAAACTATATAAGGCTGAATTTAGAGGTTTTGTTTTTGACTGGTTTCAATCCTACTGGGAAAATAGAAGGCAATGTGTCAAAATTGTAAATTATTATAGTTCATCAGAAGTTCTGTCTCAAAGTGCTCCTCAGGGCTCAGTCTTGGGCCCTATTTTGTTTCTTATTTTTATAAACTCGCTTTTTAAACTTCAATTCTGTAGTTATATTAATGCGTTTGCGGATGATATGGCCTGTGCCTTCTCGTGTGACTCTCCTTTAAATTTTTCTGTAGATATAAACAATGACCTGACTGTTTTAAGTCACTGGTTTAATGTTAATAAAAGAAAATTCGAATCTCACTCTTTCTTTTTCATATCGGAAAATGTGAAAAATTTTGTGTGAGTAATGATAGATGTTCTTCTTCTAAATGTACTCAAAATGTTGGGTCTTGTTCTTCGGGTTGTTTTTCTATTGAAAATGTTAGTTGCTTCAAGTATCTAGGTGTCTGGCTGGATAGTGATATGAATTGGTCAACTCACACAACTGTGCTAAAGAAGTATCTCATGGCTACTACTAGACATATCTATTTGTTAAAAGCTTATTGTAGCCCTATTCTTCTTAAGTGTATCTATTTTGGACTATTTTATTCAAAACTTTAATATGGGATAAGTTTTTGGGGTGGTACGTACAAAAATAAAATTTTTCTTTCTCTCGTCTTACAAAAGCATGCCATTTGTAATAAAAGTATATTATATAGTAGTCTGTTACTTTTTAAAAATCTTAACATTCTACCGTTTATTTCTTTACATATTTCTATAAAGTTTTAAAAATTGTTTTAAACAGTTCCGAGTATTTGGTGAGTCGACGCTCAGACATATATAATTTAAGAATCAATAGTCATAATATGGCTGCTGTTCCACCTCATACCTTGAGAATTTTTTTGAACTTTTTTACTTCAGTAACTCCACGGCTTTTCAGTAGCCTTCCGTTTGAAATAAGATATATTCGGGTTAAATCTGTTCTCCTAAAGAGGATAATTACATTGGCTTTAAGAATGTAATTATTCAGATATTGATGCATTACTATTGTTTACACTCTGATTAAAGTCTCTTTGAGTCCATTTCGTATTTTGTTAGTTCATTTGTTGCTCGGTTTGTTTCTTCTATCATTTGTGTTAGTTAATAATAATTTTTTTTTAATTATAATCTATATAAATAAAAATCAAATGTCGTTCGTTGGTAATTGCATCAGTTGAGAACGGCTGAACCGATTTGGATAATTTTTTTTTTTAAATGTTCGTAATTGTCCAACTTAGGTTTTTACGGAAAGAAAAATTTACCACGCCCACTTTGCGCCCACTTTTTTTGATTTATCTAAAATCGGAAAACGGCTGGACCGATTTGGATAATTTTTTTTTTAATGTTCATAGTAATCCAATTTAAGTTTTGTCGGAAAGAAAAATTGACCACGCCCACTTTTGCGCCCCCTTTTTTCAATTTATCTAAAATCGGAAAACGGCTGGACCGATTTGGATAACTTTTTTTTCAAATGTTCGTAGTAATCCAATTTAAGTGTTTACTGAAAGAAAAATTGACCACGCCCACTTTTGCGCCCACTGTTTTGATATCTATATAAATAAAAATCAAATGTCGTTCGTTGGTAATTGCATCAGTTGAGAACGGCTGGACCGATTTGGATATTTTTTTAAAATGTTCGTAATAGTCCAACTTAGGTTTTTACGGAAAGAAAAATTGACCACGCCCACTTTTACGCCCACTTTTTTATTTATCTAAAATCGGAAAACGGCTACACCGATTTGGCTAATTTATTTTTTAAATGTTCGTAGTAATCCATTTTAAGTTTTTACTGAAGAAAAATTGACCACTCCCACTTTTACGCCCACTTTTTTATATATACCTAAAATCGCAGAACGCCTGCGTCAATTTGGCTAACTTTTTTAAAATGTTTGTAATAGTCTACAAACATTTTTAACAGAAAGAAAAAATGGGCGTTGGACAAGGGGCGTGGCACTCTCATACAACCCAAATTTGCGATATCGAATAGCTTTTTAGTTACAGACAGGCTCGGAATTTAATATTCGAACTCAATTTACACATTAAGTTTAACTGATAACATTTTATGGTGTTGGACAAGGGGGCGTGGCACCTCCCATACAACCCAAATTTGAGATATCGAAAAGCTTTTGAGTTATAGTTCGCACAGCCATGGAATTGGGTTTTCGACCACAATTTACACGTGCCGTTTTACTGATAAAATTTTATGGGCGTTGGGAAAGGGAGCGTGGCACCTCCCTTAAAACCCACATTTAATATTTTGAATAGCTTTTGCGTTATAGTTCACACAGCCCCGGAATTCAGTATTCGACGACAATTTACACGTGCTGTTTTACTGATAACATTTTATGGGCGTTGTACAAGGGGCGTGGCTCCTCCCTTGCAACCAGAATTTGCGATATCGAATAGCTTTGGAGTTATAGACCTCCACAGCCTCGGTATTCGAGCACAATTTGCACATGTCGTTTTACTGATAACATTTTATGGACGTATGGTGTGGCAACCTCCCATAATTTGCGATATCGAATAGCTTTTCAGTTACAGCTCGCACAGTCTCGGAATTCGGTATTCTACCACAATTTACACACGCCATTCAGGGGGCGTGGCACCTCCCATACAACCCAAATATGCGATTTGCGATATCTAATAGCTTTGAAGTTATAGCCTAAGAATTCATTATTCTACCACGATTTACACATGCCGTTTCACTAATCAAATTTTATGGGAGTTAAACAAAGGGGCGTGGCACCTCTCATTCAACCCAAATTTAGATCAACCCAATGCAGGTTCACTGATAACATTTTATGGAAGTTTGGCAACGGGGGCGTGGCAGCAACGCGCCGGGTTCCAGCTAGTTTTTAATAATAATTAACAAAAATTGTTTTAGTATGCAATCCTAATTAATTTTACTTTATGTCCTTTACCTTTTTTCATAATTTCATTGTCTTATTATTTCTTATTATATAATTTAAACATTTTCATTATGAATTAAATCTTGTAATATTTTTTAAATTCTTATTAATTACTATAATTATTTCGATTATTATATTTTAATATACAACTGTATTCGCCTCTAGTTCCTAGTGAACTATAGAAAAAGTTGATATTGGTTCATTATGTTTCTATCTGTAATTCTGTATTTTTTTTAATTCTGTAATAAATAAATAAATCAATATATAAATAATAAATACTGCAAATGTCCTTGCAATATGTGGTGTATTATCATAAACATGCCTGTTGCTAGTTATAAATTTATGCATAAAAATATTAAAACTAGCTTTAATTATTGATTGAAGTGTTCAATATCACGGTACAAGTCACATAAGACATAAAAAAAAATCTTCGCAAAAGGTTAAGAGTTTCGAAAAGTCACCTATTAAAAGCACCCATAATCAACGGCAGAGCCGCTGAATAAAATGCAGTTGTAAAAAAAATATATAATATAAATATCTAAGTGCAGCAACATCATTACACAAAAACAAAAGTCTAATGTTACCTCTCAATTGTATGTTGATTTTCTTGACATGAATTAATTAATAGATGAGCGACAGCAAAAACTTTCATAGGGTAAACTGGAGTAACTGACACCTCGTTTTCAAAGTCTCACTATTTCAAAAATTGTAGACCGATTCTTAAATTTTTGACCAACTAATGTTTTGGTCAAGACCAAAACTTTTGTAAATATATAAAAAACCAGTAAGGAATTCTCTTCGACTGCTTCGACAGCTTTTGACGTGAATTATCTCAACATGAGTGCATCGATGAACTCAATTTGACTTTTGCCGATGAGGGACCATCAAAAGCCTGTACACTCAACTATTTTTTACACGGTAGATACGTTCTTGAGTAAAATGTGTAAGAAAAATTCGTTTAAAAAAATACAAGCGACATATGAAAAATTTAGGGATGTGTTGCAAAATTTTTAAAAATCGTGTAAGTTGAAAATTTTTAATTTTTTGCCCACAAAACCGTGCAAAAAGGATTGATTTCAATATAACATATATTATATTAAGCAATCAAAAGAAAAAAGAAGTAAGACTACAATGTAAAAAAAGAGTATAGAAGTGTTCCGCAAAGTATGGTAAGTAAACAAGCGTCGAATAATTATTCTCCATCAAGACAATGCGAACTCCCTCACATTAGCTCAAACAAAAGTGTTTTTGGGCAGTGAAAGCAATGAATTAATGGGTCTTCCGCCATACAGTCCTAATTTGACACCATTTGAGATTCCATTTTTTAATGATTTCTTTCATGATTTAAAAGATAAAAATCACCTTAAACCATTTACTATTATTTTTGTTCCCGCACATCAAGGACAAATTGTGTGGACAACAATTTTCGACGCCAGAAGAAGCCGTTAGAAAACTATGTCTTAGAGGTGTCTTAAGCGGAATGGGATAAATTTTATAACAAATGGTTCGAACTTATGCAAAAATGTATTAATCATGAAGAAAAATATTATGAAATAAAACTAATTTCAAAGAAAAAATCGGATCTTTATATATATTCCCAAAATACCGGGGACCAAAAATAACGATTATTTTTTAAATTTTAGATAAAAAGATTATGTATAAAAAGTTTTTGTATAATTCTTTTAAAAAAAGCAACGCGACGCTAGGGAGCTAGAAATTCCATTTTTTAATGATTTCTTTCATGATTTAAAAGATAAAAATTACCTTAAACCAATTATTTTTTGATTAATATTTTTTGGATCAGAAATAAAAGTTGTTTTTTGACCGTTATTTTTTTCGATCAGAAATAATAGTTATTTTTTTTTGTCGTTATTTTTTTAATCGAAAATAAAAGTTAGTTCTTGGTCGTTATTTTTTCTATCGGAATAAAAAGTTATATATTTTGACCATTATTTTTTTCAATCAGAAATAAAAGTTATTTCCTGGTTGTTATTTTTTCAATCTGAAATAAAAATTATCTTACGAGTTGTATTATAAGAGTATTTATTATACTTATAAAATTCAAACTTTCCTTTAAGTTCATTTTCAACTTTTGTCACCATTTTTAAATTTTAAGTGCCATTCATCATTTTTGTTGCCACTTTTTTCTTAGTATTCAAATTGAGATTAGCTCTCAGCATTCTCACATTATACAATTTAAACAAATTTTCTCTTATCGATAGGTGAGTTTTGTGATAGAAATTATTTCAGTCAAAAAAAAATCTTTTTCTTCTGTGTGAAAAAAATCGATCAAAAATTAACTTTTATTTCTGTTCGAAAAAAAATAACTGTAAAAAAAAACTGTTATTTCTGATTGAAAAAAATACGACCAAGAAATTACTTTTATTTCTGATTGAAAAAAATAACGACCCAGAAATAACTTTTATCTCTGATAGAAAAAAGCACGGTCTAAAAAGAACTTTTATTTCTGATCGAAAAAATATTGATAAAAAAATAACTGCTATTAAATGATTGATTGATAGCGATAATCGTTATTGGCGGTCCCTGCGATAACCTCGTACACACCAAGTTATAGAGTTTTGGACAGAATTCACAAGAAGACAATAGTATTTTTTGTAAAATTTGATCCCATTTGCACTCTCAAATAATTGCGTTTTTGGTCCTGAAGTTGTATAAAAAGTGTTACGCTCTCTTTTTTAATCTAACTTGAATTTTTTGTGGCGATAAGTTTTATTTGCATGCTTTAGCTTTCATAAGTTAAAAGATGTCACGCTGAAGGTGTTGGAGTTGAATTGAACTCCAATGAGAGGTGCCACGCCCTTCAATACAACTCATACTTTTTGTAGGAGTAAGGATTTATAAAAGTAACCTCCCAGTAGCGGATGGAATATATTCCGAATATATGAAGCATCAATTACCTTATAATGACCACTACTTCCGACTATATTACCTTACTATGCATAAAAGGCCTTACATTTAACATTGAATGAGACAGGAGGTAAGTGATCGCCTCCCTTCAGCATTACCTAGAAGTTATGGAGTAACATACTACTTGTATTAAGTTATAAAAATCACTGCATTACTTTTCCTTGTATGCTACATTACAGGTAATGAGGTATGAGTTAATTACTTCTGCTATATGCAGACGCATTACTTTTTGAAAAAAGTAATGCTTCCTTACCTGGTAATTTATTCTGTATTAGTTCTATGGTAGCCACTGGCAAATCCGCTGCTGGGCTATAACTACAATTTTCGAGACCCTAGGTTTGAAGGTAATCGCGTATTTGGTCTGGAAGTTGGTAATTGTTTTGTGGTAGTCAGTTTTAACGAAAATTACCTGTTTTCCTAATGTTATGTTTACCCAGGATCCCATTAGGATCCTTTAGCTTAAAGATATATCATGAATTTAAATTAAAGTTATTACGTTTAGGATGTTGGAGTATTATGCGAAGTGCCACGACCACATTTGCAATTTGATATGTTTATTTTTATAGTGATTACTTTTAACAAAATTCATCCATCTTGCAAATTTGAAGGCATTAGCTTTCATAAGTGGTAAGATGTCACATTTGAAGTGTTGGAGTTGTATTGGAGGTGCCACGCCCCGTTATCCAATACTAATTTTATTTTATATTACCAAATTCCAAAAGTAGAGTAAAGCTTGCAAAGATTTAAGCAAAATTTGTAAAATTTGATGACATTGAATGAATTTTTGCGATATTCTTATGATAAAAACACTTTGCATTGGAGGTAGACGTGGAAATTCAATTTATACAAATTTCATGTTTATGGTGCATATTTGGGATTGAAGTTATTCAACTAATTGTGGAATTCAAAGAAATTTTCCCATTTTGTTACAGTTACTTTTTTGTATGGGATATATGAGTTGTTTTTATCCGGTTTCTTATTTTCGAACATGAACTTTATTTTCCAAAAAGCTATAATATTGATTTTCATTACGATAGCCTTTACAGACGGTTAGATTACAAACGGATATAGCTATAAATAGCTATATAGGATAAATCTACTATGGAGGTGATACTAATCAATACTGACAAAATGGAAGGAAAATAAATTTTATAATATTTTAATATTTATATCTAACTAGTAAGCCCATGTGGGGTTAAAACGCCAAAATCAAATACACCTATATTTTATTTTAAGCTACTGAATAGATTTTCAAATGATCAAAATTGAAATAAAATTAATTTTGGCCTATTTGCAATATACGCAATATCGCACGCGCAACGACGATATAATGTCAGCATATTTAATTTCATACCCAAATTTATTTTAAATACACAGGAGTAACAATATTTCTTCATTTACAGTTGAAAAATGCTTGAACAAAAATGTTTCATTACCACTTTCCAATGCCTTATTAAATTTTTGTGTAAATTTTTAAAAATCAAAAAATTTTCCGACCAACAGCGTAGAAATCTTTTTCAACTGTAAGAAATCATTCCAGAATCACTTTGATATTGAATATATCAATTCATAGTCTTAGCTGTGAAATTATAAAAGATTATTCGTCAGTATATTAGTTTCATAGATATAAGCCAATAGGTGGCGCTAAATACCTCACATATTTTTAGGCATATGCTGAAATTAAGAAGAGAAAAAGCAACATAACAGCAATTATATGCAAACTTTTACTCGCTATAACTTAAAAAATATAAATTTTTAAGAAATAAAAAGTCCAGTTTGCACATCTACAGGTCTAAACCTACCAAATCATACTAAATTTATTAAGATTCGACTTGTACCTCAAAAGCCTTGTGCCGGACAAAATTTGCGTATGCGTTTTATATATAAGATTTTAGTGTTTAATGAATACAGTCTCCAATAGCATTCAATAGTAGGAATCAAAACTCGTAAACAAAAAAATTGTTTTCAAAAAGTGGAAAACGTTACCTTCGATTTTAAAAGACAAAGCTATTCTTTCAATTGTTCTTATACACTTTGCAATAACGATAATGTTCATTTCAAAAGCCCCTTAGGTAACAATTAAAGAATATTACATTAGCAATACCACCCCTCACGCACGAGAAATTTTGTTTCCACTTTTTACCCGAGAATTATCTTTATATGGATATTCCCTAGCCACATTCAAATAAAAGTTAACGAATTTGCAGATCAAGCAGCCAAATATGCCAACAAAGCCCTAGTGACTTAAACTTCTTCTTAAAAAAAAACAATACAACGCTCAACATAAAAATATAATGCAATTCACATCAAACTGTACAACAAAACAATTTGATAATTAATTGTGATCTATTCTTTGAAATTTTGCATGAATTTAATTGTAAGCTTTTCAGATCAAGTAAGTTTTGAAGAAGGCAACAATAACAACTCTGTATAGAGTCAATCACACAGTAGACTAGACAGTCTGTTTCAAAAATCGCTACATTTCCTCTTCAGTAGTCTTGAGTGATTCAGCTGTGACCAACTGTAAAAGTCTTATATGATTTGACACTTGTTAGAACAAATTCGTAAGAATTTTAACGTTCTCATCGTCCATCTAATCAAATGACATTAAAGCAGTATGTAGTTATTTTTAGATCAAGCCTTTTAACTCTACCAGAGTTGCCGACTGTTATAGTTTCTTTTTATTTTTTCGATATTCATTGGAGTGCGACCCCAGCCCACAATCGAAGTGTAAAAGGTGCACCATTAGGACTCCCCTTGCAGTGCGCTGGCTCTCCTAGGGATGCTCCGAAAAGAGTCCCAAAGGAGCATATCAGCCGGAGAAAATGGCCTTCTCAATATATATATATATGAAAAAAGTGTTCCTAAAAGACTCCTTAAATGAGTGATTTCAGTGTCCAAGAATGGTCACTTAGATAACCCGCAAGGACTCCTTGCAAACACCTACATTCGCCTATAATTTTTGTAAAACGACTTCTTAATTCGTCCAAAGATAACCCAGAATGAGTGTTTTTGGATTGATTTGCGCTCCGATAACGGTCCGAAAAGGACTCCGTACGGATTCCCAAAACGCTCCTAATTTCTTTCATAATAAATAAGCACCTGATTTTGGTTCATATTTTGTTATTATTAGAAAAAAAAACTTTTAAAAATGATTTCACATTAAAATAAAAAATAGTTCAATAAAAATGGAATAATTCAATGAAAGGAAATAAATCTAATTTTTATCTGTCTTTTAAACACGTTCCTTTACGGTTTAAAACCACTATGCGCTCGCTCAGTTGAATTCTTTGCCAGAGCCAACAAATTTTGTGTTAAATAAATGCTCCTGAGAAATTGTAATGCTAGTCAAAAATATATTTTTATGCATTATTGTTTACCTCTAAATGCATTCGTTTTTGTCATAACGTCGACAGATTTTTTTTCTTTGGGGCCTTTTTCCAGGAATATTGCAAAACCACGTTTTTATTTAAAATTTTTCGGCATATAAAGCGAAAAAACTTTGATGGATCGAGTGATCTTGATTTTCAACTCCCTTCTTGGTTGAAAATTTCATATTCCTAGAAAATGTTTGAAAATTTTGAGAAATTTAATTTATTTTATCTTACCAAACGAAACCAAACGATCTTACACCCTATTCAGTCCAATCACTTTTTTTCTCGCTAAGTTTATGTGATTTCGTCACTTTATCCTCGAGCTCCTCAAACTCTTCCACAGAGTGGAAGAGAGCTATTTAAATTGGCATTTCTTAAGAGCTGATTAAGGGCTGACGTGGAAATCGAAAAAATAACTGCCCACTCTGCTAAATCTTCACTTAAAATTGAAGAAAATGCATGTTGCTCAAAATCGTTTTCTTCCTCATGCGAGCATCCTGCATCTTCTACATAACTATCCCTATCACAGCTAGCACAAAAAATAGCTTCACAATTTCCCGCAATGCAATTTCCGTCCAATTTACTAATAGTTTTATTTTTAAAATAATTACTTTCAGTAAACGAAGCTATTGTTCTTTCGGATTGTTTATTTACGAACTTTTGTTTAGACATACTTAAATAAATTCGATAATTCAATAATTTCAATAATTACCACACACCGAACCGCTTTTAATACCACGCTTACTTCCACTTAATAAATTCTAGCGTCTTTCGTCAAAAATAACGAAACAAAGAAAACGAAAGATAACAAAAAGAAGCATCGTGTTTCAACACTCCCTAAACGCTCCAATGCGGTGCTCTTTTATTCTAGTTTTAAATTTAGCTGAAAGCCTAAGTAGCCATAGCTTATAATTAACTTTAAATTTTAATTTTCTGTAAATTACTAATAATAATACATTAGCAATCACAAAAACACGTGTTGCTGTTCTTCAAGAAATTTAAAGCTGCGCAACGCTTACTGAAATATAAATTTGCCAACTTTCTCAAATATAATTTTCAAAAATTAGACGACTTTCACACCAAAAACGGCAAAGGAAAATGTGCCTCAAAGTAAAAAGTACCCCAGCTTACCCTACCACTTTATTGCGTCAGTGCGCTCGCTTTAAACAGACAGAACTAGAATACGAAAAATGTTACTTATGTACATATGTATGTGATACGAGTAATTGGGAAGCTAGTAAGAAATGTCAAAAGCTAACCTTGAATGCGTTTTATTATTATAATAAAAAGAAAAAGAAGAAGTTTGCGATGTCACAACCGAAGATTGTGAAATCATTAACACCTTTAGTCACATTGTCCAATATATTGTACAAGATATATTGGCGCATATCGTATATTGCAATACAATTTTTGAAAAGTGCTCAGGTTGAGAGTATTTTAATAACGAAAGCAACGTAATTATGGACGACGATGCAAGAAAAAAAATTCTTTAAACCAATTTTTTCCGATCTTCGACTTCGTTTTACATAAAGATGCTGTACTTGACATTAAGAATATCACTAACATTAAGACTTATAGCCGATACACATTGACTGCGACTAGCGACGAACGCCAATTGTCAAAAAATAGAACGCATGTTTTCGCAAAGAGAGAACATGACCACAATTGTTGCTGCCGCAGACTTCAATCTATTTCTGATTTGATAGACGACAAGAGCGAACAAAGCAGACTTTGTTTATGTTTTGTATGAAATACAGATTGTCGCTGTTGCGTTCATTATAATCAAGTCGTCGAGAATACTGCGACTTTTCTCTCTGACGGCAAGTTTTCGTTTTGTCGGTGAACGACTGCTGCAGTCAATGTGTATTGGCTATTAAGCTTCATTTAGAAAGAGGATTTAATATAGTATCATCTAATTGAATTTAATTTTCAGGATGCTCTTGAAATTTATTTAATATTTAATCTAATCTATTTATATTATTTGAAATAAATACTTTTTAAAGTTTTGATAGAGAAGATGCAGATTTACGTGAATATGAAAATCAATTTGCAGCTTAACTAAGCTCACCACATTAACAAAATAGTTAATATTAACAATTCGTTAAGGTTTCGTATTCTGCTGCAAATTTAAAAGCTCTTGTATGTGCTTAGATATAAAATTGTTGTGAAAATAATAAAAAAATACAAGTTATAATATAATATAAATACATTAAACTAAAAATTGGAAGAATTTTTTACTTATTTTAAGTGTTGATAATGAAATCTTTCAGCAGCCGTGGCAAATTTTTCAAGCGCTTTGCAAAGTCACAAGCTGCATTCGAAGCATCTGTTTATATAGCGCATCTCTTCTTTCAATAGGCATATCGATTTTCAATTTAAGCTTTTATGTTGTTAATAATTTTTAAGAATACCAACATTTACATAACATAACAATCAGCTTAACAAGAGCTCCTTAACTATTTCTTGTTAAGCTAACAACCATAATCTTACAAAACCCCCCAGAGGTCCGACATATTAATAAAAACTAATGCATTTAAGCAATTATTTCATTGAATGAATTTAATATGTTCTAAAAAACTTAAAAAGTCGTATACTGAAGGTGCGTTTACGTGTAAAAGTTTGTGTTATGAGTTGAATCAAACAACAGTAGTGAAAACCAATGTATCGTTATTTATCGGATCAAATGTGATACATTAACAATTGTCATCACTATCCTTAACATCGGCAGTTGTAGATAATGGTAGTAATAATAGTAAAACCAACAATAATGACATATATATACTGAAAAAACCTTTCTTATTCGAGAGATTTTTAAGTATACTTCAGTCGCTGGAGTTTGTTGGCTTATTCCAAACATGCAAATAGATCCTATTGTAAGTTCTGTGTTTTCTTTAGCACTGCTTAGCGGCATTGCATCACAATCTCTTCATAATTTTCGCCAAAATTTTCAGCCCATTTTTTTGGGACTATTTTATAGTCAAGGCTTTTTTCCAAATAACTTTCGAATTAAGGATGTGAGTCTAAACCTTGTTTAGTTTTTAAGGAATGTGTTAAGTTATTCATGAATTTTGCAAAGTAGATCTTACAATTTTGATTTTTCAAAGTTGATTTTTCAGAATTCTGACCCGATGAAAAGTTTAGACTCAATGGTTGAAGTAATTTTATTTTTTGGTTTTATGATTTATGAAGTTTGTGTAAAATTAATATATTTGAGAGAAATTATATATATTTCTTATATCTAAAATTTCTTAAAACATACATCCGTTATTCAATGGGTGAGAACCGTTTGAGCGGATGTGCTTCCCTTAGCATACACAATGATCGCACAGAAACAGACCAGGACGTGCTGAAAGAATTTGCAAAAAAAAGAAGAAGACGAAATTAAAGTCTCTAGCAAAGTACTTTTAAAATGTTTAACAATGTATACAAAGATAACTAAAAATATTTATTAATACACATAAAAATGTAACTAAAAATGCATATACATCTATTTTATAACGATTCCCAAAATATGTTCGCTACTACTCCAGTGAGCTAAGCCATTTTGCAATAACCTCCAGAAATCATGTTTTTTGTTTTTTTGTTGGCTGGTGTAATAGTAGTAAAAAATAAATAGTCAGAAATTATAGGCTGGAATAAGTTCTTCAAAACTACATCAAAAAATTTAAAATTTTTGCAATCGGATTAAGTGTTGGTATAATGCTGTTTTTCATGCATATTTTTAATATTTATTTTACTTTATTTCCTTACAAAATCTTTTAAATTTCAAATAACTTAGGAATTAATATTTCAGCTTTAATATGCATGAATTTTCAGACCAGAAATCAATGCAAGCAATTCAAATTCAACTCTAATTGATAAGTCATTATTAATCCTTGACTTCAGTGTAATAAGTATACAGATATATTATTATTATTTTAAAAATATAATTATATAAAAAAAACAAAACCTTTCCAAGGATATCTTGAAAGTGAGGATCGCATAAGAAATAATTAAGTTTTTTTTAATTTTAGTGAAAATAACTTTTAAAAAATTAAATCTAAAACAAAATTCAATTAATATTTAATCCTATTTCAAAACTTTTAATTTTTTATGAAGATTGAAAGAAGTTTTCCAGGCCTTTAACTATGACAGTTTATTGTTCTTACAAATTTTACACCAGATAAAATATTTAAGATATTATGATTTTTTTGAGGTTTTTGCAAAATGATTGCCAGAGCACTGGCAGTTATCGTAACAGTCAAAGTATTTGAAGAAACGTTATTAAATAGACCAAGGTTGATTTTTAGAGAGGTACAAATGAAGCTATCCCCCACCAGTCAAGGCGCCTTAATATACATATATAAAAGACATCTGCATGAATGCATTCGTAAGCAACTTCAACACATTTGCTACGAAAAGAAATGTTTATACTCTTTCCCACTCAGCTACCAATTAAGAATGAGCACAAGTAAATATAGAAGGAAAACATTTGTGTTTTGTACTAAAATCAGTAGAGCACTCAAAATCAAATTTACTTGAATTCATGTGTTATTCTGTGAATAATATTTCGGTACACCAAGTACTTTTAGTGAAATGAATACACATGAAGCCATGCAGGTAGAAATTGAGTTCAATTGTGTTAATAAGAGGAAAAGGCAATGTTGAAATTATAAGAAAGGGATTTTAGGAAGCTTTGAAACTGATAATGATTTATATGAATAAAAAATGATATTATTTTAGCTTTGAGGAAAAATTATACGTTTATTAGCAATAAATACTACAAAGAAGCAGTTTAGAAAATATTTAAAAAATTCTTAACTTATTCGGAGAATTTGAGTAACAAAATTAACACTTTTATTGTAGTCTTTTATAGGTTTGGTTGAATAGCATTTAGAAAATATACGTTTTTTAACAGTTTCACTAATTCATAATTCGTTCTATTTTTCAGAAAAAAGTTTACAAAAAACCAATTCCTCACTTAACTGTCCCCACCAGTGTTGCCAGTATATTTATGTTTAATTTCCACAAACACATTAACCAATTACCTTTTTCCCTTCTAAAATTTTAAAAAATCTTTAAAATATCTTTCAAACATAACTTTATTAAGCTTTAAAATTTTAGGTACAAAGGTTTGTTAAAGAATTAAAAAACATAACACATGTTCATAAACATAAACATACAATATTTTTTATAGCTAAAATAACTATAGACTCTGTTTTAAAAACTCTTTTCTATGGTTTAAACATAAGTATTTCTTAAAAAAAATTATATATCATATGCACTTTTAAAATTACCTTATGTAAGATGTAGGTTTGGCCGAGTATAACACAAAACGGTGCATACAAGTTGTCTACAACCCCCAAAACTTTAATTTACCAAAAAAAACCGGGTTACTTATTTACCTCTGCCGATGATTTTTCGACACAGTTTCTTCAAAACGCATAGCAATCGTATTATTATTAGAAAATAACGTTCATTTTGGAGTAAGTTGAGTATTTCTAATTCAAAATGAACTTGAAATTGACAAAGTTATGGAACTTTATCAAAAAAAATTTATTAAATTTCTTTAATTTTCATACAATTTTTTGAATCTATTTATTTCCAGGAATTTGTAAAATTGAATAAATTGAAATAAGAAATTTGAATCTTTGCGTTTACTTGATAAATACTCATAGTAAATACATCAATACCACAAAATCGTGTAAAAGATCTGTTTATTATCTTTCCAAAACTGGCATAAAATCTAGAATCAGTTGAGAACTGGTTGAGTTAATGGGTAGAAAATGCATGAATGTACACAAAACTGGTATTTTAGCGGTAAGTCAAAATGTTGAGGGTGTTAGACAACTTTTAATTGCTGTTTCGTGTTGTACTCGACCAGACATAAAACCTACACTATGTAATTTAAGAAGTGGATAATGACTATCACACTGTGTTATTCGAAACAAAGTGAATAAAATAAAATTATGTTTTATAATATTAAAATTCATAAATTATTTTTGTATAAGAAATAAAAATATGAAAAAACAAAACAATATTCATAACAATATAGTTCTTATATTTATCGACTTATGTGACAATTGCAAATTTATTTGCAATTATAAGAATTTCTCAGTCTGAAATTATATTGAAATCTACGTGACAAAACTGTCAACACACGAAAAGGTAATTCATGTTAAAAATAAATTATTGAACAAACTCCTTTGTAATTAAATTTACAAACGTAGATCCATTCATCAGAATAAGGCCTTTTGTGCTTCACTTGAAAATTCTCTTTTTTTATACTACCAAACAAAATGCTTCCCTTGTTCCCTTTTAGCTCAAAAGACGATTTAAAACTCCCTCAAACTGGCATCATTAGTGCTCACAGTGCTCACACTTTGTGTGATTCCCTTTTTTTGACTTATTAGATCTGCAGCTATGAGGAAAAGTACGTAAAAGAAGAATAGCTTAAAAAAGAAAGCAAAGAAAAGTACAGTAAATTATTATTTTCTTACTAGGTATACTTGGTATACTTTTTGTACTTGGTGTATCCAAGAAAATCTACTGCAGTTAGCTATCTACGCTGCATACAAAACGAGTAAACGATAAATCAAATTATGTATACACTCTGTTGAGATCAAACAGAATATTGCACAGGGTCCGCCATCTAACGTTTTTTTTCCAACTAGTACTTATTTCGTGAACGGTAACACTTAGCTCATGTCTGATTTGACACATAATTAGTTTTATCCTTCCGCTGAACGAATATGGTTGTGTATACGCTTGAACAACACTGGGAAATATTACGACATTACTTTGAAAATCATGGTAATGTTGCAGAATGTGTGCGAAAATTGCGTACGGATTTTGGAAGAAGAGAAGCACCGTCAGCTCCGTATGTTCGTTATCTTGTGAAAAAAGTGAAAGAAACTGGCATCCTCATCGATAAACCAAAGCGTGAAAAGCCAAAAGCAGTGCGTACACCCGAGAATATTGCTGCTGTGGCAGAAAGTGTGCGTGAAGCACCATCAACATCAATTCACAGTCGTTCTCAACAATTGAACATTTCGGAGACATCATTGAGACGAATTTTGCATAAAGACCTTGGTATGACGCCATACAAAGTCCAATTGGTTCAGGAGTTGAAGCCAACTGACCCTCCAATGCGTTTTCGCTTTGCTAAGTGGGCCTGCGATCGACTTACAGAAGATGCCGATTTTGCCAAAAAAATCATCTTTTCAGATGAAGCTCATTTTGATCTTGGCGGGTATGTAACAAGCAAAATTGTCGCATTTGGGGCACAGAAAACCCGCACGCATACATTGAAAAGCCGCTGCACCCAAAACGAGTCACTGTTTGGTGCGGATTTTGGTCCAGAGGCATAATTGGGCCATTTTTCTTCGAAAATGAGCAAGTAGTGGCCGTTACAGTCAATGGCGATCGTTATCGGGCCATGCTGAACGAATTTTTGTTCACAAAAATTGAAGAGGAGAATATTGGCAACACAGCCGAAGCTACACTCGATGTTTTGCGCCCTGTTTTTGAAGATCGCATTATCAGCCGCAGAGCTGATGTGGTTTGGCCACCTCGGAGCTGCGATTTGACACCGTTGGACTATTATTTGTGGAGTGCCCTCAAAGATAAGTGTTACGCCGATAAGCCAGAGACAATTGACGCTTTAAAGGACAATATTCGTGAAACCATTGGTGAAATACAGCTGCACACAATCGATAATGTGCTTAAAAATTGGACTGATCGTGTAGGCTACTGCATGGCCAGCCGAGGCAGCCATTTGAATGAAATTATTTTTCATTATTAACCAGAAAGATTTTACTTTCAAATAAAAAAAGAAATTTGAGAAAATATCCAGTAGTTTTTTTCTATAGAATTTAAAAAAAAAGTTATTTGGCGAACCCTTTACAATAGTCTCTTCTGTTTCTTGCTAAGTTGAAATTATTACACACATGCTTAAAAGCTCCTTTGAAGTGTTGTACATTAAAGTAAAATATACGTTAAATGCATTCATGCAGATGTCTAACATATAATACCTCATAAACTTAACTTTAAAACAAAATTAAACAAATACTTGTATATTTGAATTTTTAACTTAAAAAAAATTAAATCAAAACCCCCATGGGTGACTCCTGGCTAGGCCCTGCTAGGTTTTATAATTAATTTATTTTATTTATCGAAGTAAAGTACAATTTAGTGACAAAATAGGTCTGTTTCCGTACTAACTTCAAGTAATTGTAATTGAATAGAGAGTGACATTTTGCTTTTTATTTTTCTCTCTCGAGCTTCAAAAATATGTAAAAAAAAGCTTTTAAGCAACTTCAACTTACTTGAATCGAGTACAAAAACAGACCTAATGTCACAATCACATTTAAAAGTTCATAAGGAATTACAGTTTCATGTCGATGGTATTGAAGTGTTTTATCTAGCGGAAACTTTTGCCCGTATGACTATTGTGGGCTGGCCCTTTTAGCACCTGATAATCTGTTCAACAAGATATTATTTGCCATAGATAATTTGTAATTTTCGCACCATGACTACCAGCAAGAATTGCTCAAGTTTCACGACGTTGCCATTAAAATCAGAAACTAAAACTAACACTACAGAAAAAAATTGTAATTAACTAATGCAAAAACCAAGCTTTTATTTATATTGTTGTTGGTGGCATATACGGGCATACTTTATCATTCATTCATACATTGCTGCTTGAATAAATCAGACAACATGCAATACGCAAACAACATGTAGTTGCCATTATTTTGTACTTGGTAGCATCAAATGGTTCACGCTTTTGACTCTGATCTCAATTTTGCACTGAGGTGAGTATTACGTACTAGTCAGTAATTTTTTTTTTATATAGTTGTTGTTGTTGTTTTTGTATCAATTTACATTGTTATCCATGAGTTTGTTTTTGCACTTAACTCACTTACTACCACGTCTCTTCTTTAAAAAATCTCCATAAGAAGGCTATAATATCATTCAAAGTCTACGGAATTTTTTTATTCAAGCAAAAGAAGCGCAAATTTTGAAGGTGAGACAATTAAGCGCCAGCAGTATGACTGCTGATTTAATTCAAGTTAAGAAATAGAATATTTATCGCACTGTGGAATGTATTTAAGTATTAAATGTATTTTTATATATTTAAGATATAAAATATAAAAACTAAGATGTTAGGTATAAGCTAAAAGCTACAAGATATTAGATAAAGCTTTTATGATTTAGGATATATAATATAAGTTAAAAAAAAATATATATATGATGATAACTTCGTGAGCAGAGTTCACAAAAATGTGAAGAAAACTCTCAATGTCTTTAAAATAATAGTATAGAGTAACACTAGTGCAGCATAAACAAAATATCAACATCAATAAAAAAACATGTTGCTACAATAAACAACTTTTATTTAGTTTCAACATTTAAGCTTTAGAAGCAACTTCCAGCACAGCACGGTGGTGCCAAACGTTCCAAATTTTGCTGATGATTTATTATTATTCAATTAATATTAAAGCTAATATTAAACAAATTTTGTTTTCCAAAGTAATTAAGGGATAGTAAAGCACAAAA
The DNA here is from genome assembly GCA_963920525.1 of Dichetophora obliterata. Classification (NCBI taxonomy): domain Eukaryota; kingdom Metazoa; phylum Arthropoda; class Insecta; order Diptera; family Sciomyzidae; genus Dichetophora; species Dichetophora obliterata. The sequence continues at coordinate 217,397,099 of OY986437.1, read as the reverse complement.
ATAATTTTTTTTTACATAGGAAGTGTTAGCAAAGAAAACCTTGAATATTGATATTATAGCATATAGTTCCACTAATAAGAATATTTTTTAGGAAAAAAAATCTGATCGTATTAATTTCACGATCAAATACAATATTGTAGAGAAATTAACTACGCTTTGAAAAATGTATCAAATTTTATAATCTGATTAAAATAGAACGGGTTAAAGCGTTCAAAATATAGACTTTTTAGACATTTTTAACTTGTTTAAAAATAAGTATTTTTTGCCAAAAAACGATCAAAACTAGGAAATGGAAATAAAGGCGTCTTAAAAAAAGTGGAATGCGTCAACGAATTCTTTTCCAGCTATTCTACAGAATTTTAATGTTGAAGTCGTAGCAGCAGTGGTAACAATTGTTGAAGCGGTGTGCATTTGTTACTGTTTTGGTTTTTTCTACGACTGCGAGTAAAAATCATAAGGCATATAGTCTTATCTGCTCGTGTAACACAACGCTACCATTCTGTTTCAAACTTTCTCTTCGAGCTGCTAGGGTTAGCGTTAGGCCGCGTTCATAGTAAACGCTTTTAGCTTAGCCGAGAGGTTTAGCTGAAAAACGCTTTGTGTATAATGATATGGAAAAAGCTCAAAGCGTTCATAGTGCCAGCATAAAGCTTCTTTTCAAATGCTTTTTAGTGCTTATATCTCCATCTCGCTTGCTCACACAGCAAAATAATTGTGTTTTTCATGCTTTTTTGTAGAGCATTAAATACTTTTCAGCGCTTTGTTCTTGTTTGATCACATAGTTTCAATTTATTTGTTTAGTTTTATTGTTTATTGCGTCATACTGCATTTTAAATGGATTTCGGCACTTGTTTATCTATATTGCCTGTTAACAATATTTTCGTTGATTTTGTTTTATTTGTTCGATATTTTTTTGTGCTGCAGTTTTAACACTTGTGTCTTTGTTGTTGCGTTGTTGTTTCGTTTTATGGTGCTTTTCAGTTTTATGCACTTGTGCATTCTATCCCGTTTGCTTACATAGTTTTCGTTGTTCTTGCGTACTTATTGGGTACTTTTTGTGCTGAACTTTCCACCGTTGCTATGCTTTATGTTTTCAAGTTCCTTTGAGCTTTTGTTTGTTATTGGTTTGATCTTTCGTCGGTGATCATCGCAAATCTACATACTCATTACACAAAAAATCTTTCATTTATTTTGCAAAACGCAACTGAACGCTTTTTTCCAAAGAGACAAAGGAAAACATAACATCAGTCAGCCACAAGAATAAAGCGTGCACCATGAACACCAATAAGCCCAATAAGCTACTTTGTACAGCGTTGAATAAGCGTTCACTATGATCAAAAAAAGCTCGACAAAGCAGCTTTATGCATCAGCTTCAGTCATAGCGTCCACTATGAACGCGGCCTTAATGATTGCGTCAAAGAGCACCACTCGTAATAGAAGGAGAAAGAGTTTGCGGAGTTTGTATTTTTGTAGCGCTACGTATTAGGTACGTGTTTTTAATTAAAACTACAAATTCTGTGGTGTTTGGGTAAAATATTTTAATTTCAATTTTCCAAACATTCAAAATAGCAATTACAAAATTTGAGTCCTTCTCACAAATAGCAGGTTAATTAAAAGTAGATTTTGTGGAAACTGTTGGTTGCAAGAATACTTCTCAAACACAGACATGTGCATTTTGTGTTGATATGGAAGTTTAGTCGCCCTAAATTTTTATTTAGAAATTAAAATTGCTGACATGTACCCTTTTTACCAAACATAATCTGACTTGTACTCTTTTGAACACATTTTTTAAAATGCGCTTCAGGTGAAAAAACTATTTAACACAAAGCATTAATACAAAATATTTATTGGTTATAAAAAAGAGTAAATGAAATATTAATTAAATCTTTTTGCAATGAAAACAGGAGTCCATTCCCCTCATCTTTTTCGTCCAATCCAGGCAAAGTATCAGGCACATTATCTGCTGGCAAATTTTTGTAAAACTCTCTAAAAATTGGTGGTGTCAAAGTTATAAGATCTAACAGGTATTTTTTTTCAACGAATATTTTAATAGGACCGTCATAGCTCATTGGTATTACCTGGAGACTGTTATGGCTCTGTCATCTTTTTATTATTCCTATAGAATTAAATGGCACATTCAAGCACAAAGTATTTCTGTATTGTACCAGGTGATTGCACTTATCATAGAGCAACCACTTCACATCTTTCCATACTAACTTGTCTCCTTCTGTTTTCTTGCTTTGGAGTTATTTTAGTTTTGTAAGGGTTTTCGCATTCCAGAAAATCAGTTTGCTCGATTGTATTAACTACAGTTGGTTTTGTCTTGCCAGTTGTACGTAATAGTTGCATCCAGTAGTGTGGCTAATAGACTAATCCTTGTATATCCAGGTAAAAAAAATTTGTTTTCTATGCTTTTTAAAGTTCTATGGTTTTTAAAACAGCGAAAAACATTGCGATTTTAAACCTGTTTATTTATTTTGTTTTGGACAGGAATCATAATGCACTAATACATGAGATTCCTAAATACATATGTGTATCATACAATTTCTGATACATAAAAATACATATAGATTTTGCAGCATGGAAACGCTCCATCAAGGCTATCATTGTGAACGAATTTTTGACCAACAACTCAACAATTAACATAAAAAAGTTCATCTGATAGGGATCGATTCGGCTTGAGTCGTTTCAATCGAGAGGTTGTGTTTTACAGCCAGTCAATAATAACTAAAATCGCCCAAGTTCGGCGTTTTAATTTTAATTTCATTCAATTTGATTTTAAGTTTTTAATAAATAATAAATTTAATAAATAAAATTTTTTATTCACACTCATTTTTAAAAACATGATTAATTATTCATTTTCGTTATTCTGAATAATGAATAAATTTTTTTATTAACTTGAATGCTATTCATAAAGAATGCATTTCACAAAAAATTTCAAAATTTTCAATTATCCTTTTTTTATTCATTATTCATTTTTTATTTGTTATTCATTTTTTGTTCATTATTCATTTGTTATTCATTATACATTAATACTTTTTTAGTCATTATTGATTTTTTATTAATTTTACATTTTTATTCATTATTCATATTTTATTCATTATTCATATTTTATTCATTATTCATTTTTTAGTCATTATTCATTTGCTATTCACTATTCATTTTTTATTCATTTTTGTCCTAAGCCATAAATAAAAAACTAATAACAAATGAATAGTAAATAAAAAATTAAATAAATAATAAATAATAAAAATAATGAATACTAAATAAAAAATTAATAATGAATAAAAAATAAATAATGAATAATAAGTGAATAATGAATAAAAAATCATTAAGGAATAAAAATTTAATAATTCATAACAAACTAAAAAAGTATTATTGAACATTCTGAAATTCTTTTTGAATTGCATCCTTTGCGAAAAAAATTCAAATGAATAAAAAAATTATTCATTATTCCAAAAATGAAAATGAATAACTGAAAAGAATAGTAAATCATTTTTCTAAAAATGAATGTGAATTTTAATTAAAAATCAGATTTGCATTCATTGAATTCATGTATGTCGTCATTCAGCTGTACTTAAAATTTTAAATATAAATGCCGATTTTACAGCTCTGTTTGCTGATAAGCAGACGCACTTTATCAATCAATCGCTATGGTTCTTAAACAATTAAGCTACCAGGCTCTCAGCACCCGCTGCTTAGTTTTTCTTAAGACGTTGGATAGGCACTCGAATCCCGTCATGGCAAGGTGTTGGAACTTCTTTTCCGTCATCGTTGATTGCCGGTGTCACTCTATTTTTTCCATGGCTGAAATTGGTAGTGTCGTCGTCCATAAACAGGTACAAAACTGCTGCCTCCACAATAGCAGTGTGCACCAGGGCGTGTCGAAAATTTATATTGTATTCTAGGAGGTCTCAAAAGTTGCATGGGGTTGTCAAGATCTCCCACAAAAAATTTTATAAAAAAGATGTCTCCTCTCTCCTCTGACTTTAGTAAGAAAAACTACATATGTCTTTCAGTAAAATAAAATATAGACTTTAACTAACAATATCTTGCCAAACACGAAGCTACTCTCGATATTTACCCGCGAGGTGTTGTGTATTTGAATCTTAAGGTGCACTCAAGATAGAACAGATCTTTTGATTATTATCAAATTGTCTAAATATTTGTGGTTTTTATTACAGTGTTAACGTGTTCCCTAAACTTGGCAAATTAATAATTTCCATTATTTTTCCCGTTTTTAAAAAAAAGTATTCTTGAATGCAACTTTTTATCTTTTTAAAAAAAACTTGATATGAGGTTTTATATCTCAGGCATCAGAAGTGGTACCGAAGACAATTTCCTGAATTTGGATTTTTTAAATATTTTTAAATGAAAACCTATCTTAAAGTGACTATTTAAAACACCAGAAAAAGACCACGGTTGTTTTTCTATTTTAATATTTAAAAAAATATTCTCTACCATGAAATTAAACATGTTTGTATATATCATTTTTATGGTTAACATTTCTTAAAAAACTTCTTAACAAGATCCATCGAATGGCAAGCTTAGAAACTCAAAATTTTAATATAACATTTTTCTCAATGTGTTGTTTTAACGAAATAATAAATTTAATGCTATAAAGCAAAGTTTTTTAAATCAAAATACGAAAAAAAATTGTTATCTTAACCTGATGTTTTAAAAAGATACTTTTAGACAGTGTTTCGTGTAAAAATATTTGAAGAATCCAAATTAAAAAAATTATATTCGGTACCAGTTCAGATGATCAAGATTTAAGACCTTACATTAATTTTTTTTTTTAAAAGTTAAAAATTGCATTCAAGTAAACATTTTGCAAAAACAAGAAAATGTATATCCGAATGTATGTGTATATGCGAATTATTAATTCTTTAAATTTAAGGAAAACCTAAAAACTTTAATTAATACCACAAAAACTTAGACAATCGAATAAGAATCAAAAGTTCTGTGCTATCTCGCGTCCACCTTTAGATTCGAATATCCTTCACACAGGACACTGAGTAAAAATTAAGAGTGGCATCGTGTTTGGAAAAATATTGTTAGTTAAAGTGTATGTTATATTTACTGCTGCTTTAAGTCATATGTAGTTTTTCTTACAAAAATTAAAGCATTTTGAGATCGTTATTTATTACTGTTTTTCTCAAAAATCTACTTTGTCCTTGCGGGAGAGGAAGACATAATTTTTTTTCGAAAATTTTTGTTTGGGAGATCTTGACCACCATATGCTAGTTTTGAGAACTGTTAGCAGGGGCGGATCCAGGAAAATATTTCGGGTGGATTTTAAAAATATTTATGTACGTTGTATATATGTATATGCATTAGAGTGGGTCAATTTGTATGGGTGAAAAAAATCGTAAGCGCGGAAAATGTTCTACGGAAAATTCTAAGCAACTTTGCCCAAGAAACCCTCAGTCTAAAATCGATTTCGAGCCTCCGGTTTCTCAAAAGAAGATTGGAATTGGTGTTTTGCTGCAATATCTGAAAAAAATTGTCATAAACAGTCACAAAACCTGCACATAATATTGGGGTTTTCAGAAGGGAATATTCATCAAATTTCCTTCTTTAAAAAAAATTTCATTTTTGATCAAAATAGTGAGATACAAAAAATCTATGTATAAAAAAGTCGATGTCTGTATGTATGTTCCCCATGGACTTCAAAACGGCTAGACTGATTTCGATGAAATTTTCAGGCAATCTTCAGATTAGCCCAGCGGGTGGTCATGTGAAGTTTGGTAGATCTATCTTTATCACTAGAAGGCGCTGTAGTACACATTTTTTACAAAATTCCAAAAAACTTCTAAGCCGATCATGTGATCACCATGGAAACTTGTCTAAAAAAGTTTTCAGATACAATAAACATTTTGACACTATCTATTTTGATTTATCTTTTACACAAGAGGGCGCTGTAGTACAAATCTTTTAGAGAACCACCAAAACTACTTAACCGCTCATATGACTATAAGAAATATTTGTATATAGGAGTTCTTGGATACGACAAATATTTTGGCATCATAAATTTTGTTGCATCTTTAACAAATTTATAAAACCCTAAAAAACTCCTACGCCGATCATATGATTTATATTGTTAACAATTTATATATGTTTATGATTTATGATTACGATGTATATATACGATTACTTGAAAAAAAATTTACCCGCTCTAATATGCATATGATATTTATTAAATAAATTATGAGTAACTCAAATCAACTGAATTTTTGATTATAAAATTATATTAATTTTTCGTGGCTTTTTCGACATCATGTCGATTACATTTTCACACGTTACTTCCACGTCACGATGAACGTTCAACAACGCCAACCCGTTCAATCGGTCTTCACTGGTTTCATCGTAGAGATGAAAGTGATCGTTCGCTTGCAGCCACTGGGAAATCGGAGGGGTTGCGCAAATTTTGAGGAACCGATGTATTGATGGGTAGAATTGCTTCGAATCGTTTTCAAATACGCGAACGGGAGAAAATCACCATGTTAACGAGTCCGAGAATACGATTTGAGAACAATTCATTAGTTAAAAATTTCGATGCCTTCTCGAACTGCCATTTTTATATGAAAATATTTTGTTTTAAAAAAACTTTTTTTTCATTGTTAGCTGCTATAAATACGCCAATTAAAATAAAAAATTTTCAAAATTTTTGAATGAATAAATTCAAAGTCTTTATATAATTTTCTATGAGCAATTTATATGAAGAAATTCTAAGTCTTTTGACATAATTTTGTATGGATCCGAGTCTCGTGCTTGTTTCAAGCTCGTTTACAAGTCCGACTTTTTTATATGAATATATTTTCTACAAATAAAAACTATGCTTTCATTGCTATCTGCGATAAATACGTCAATTAAAATGAAAAATTTTTAATCATTTTTATTTTGAATGGATCCGAAATATCGTGTTCGTTTCGAGCTCGTTTACGAGTCCAAGGTCTCGTATTTGTTTAATCATTTCCTTGTAACATTTTTTTAAAATTATTTTTAAAAATAAATCATTTATTTTTAGTTCGCTGTTATTATTACATGTTGCAAGAAAAAAAAATTTTTGATCTATAAAACAAATAAAATTATAAAAAATTTACAAAAAAAAAACCATTTCGAACTTTCGTAAGAAACATTTTGTATAAAAAATACTATATTTTAAAACAGAAAAACAAAAAAATTGTACGAACACCGAAGACTAGCTTTCATTCTTAATGAATCCAATTAAACGACGATTACTTAAACACTGCGATGGTCGAATGGATAATCTGATGGGCTTACAATCGCGTGATTGTAAGGCCGAGGTTCAAATCTCAAGATAGTGGTAATTTTTCATTTTAATTTAATGTTAATAAAAATAATATTTGCAGTTTTTCGCCGGTTTAACAATCATAATTCTAATGAGATGGTATAGAAATATATAGAATATATGTATAGAAAATAAATTAAGTTTTTTTCTTTTTGGTACCCTTAGCCCACATAATAAACACCAGTGCATAGCTTTTAAAAACTAATTTTCCGAAAATTTCGGGGGTTTGAACCCCCTAAACTCCCCCTGAATCCACGCCTGCCTCTTTGAATTTAGATGTGAATTTAGAAAAAATTTTTAATTCGATACGCCCTAGTGTGAATGCCTGCGTATCTGTAGCCAGATCTTAATTTTCATATCTATAATTGAATGCTGCGAGCTTGAAACCTTGGTCTAGGCTTTTAACCTATTTAAAGAATTTTCGTAAACACTTATTGCCCTGGAATACCTCGAATTCCTTCTAATATTATACGAAAAATATTTACAAATGATACTTCGTTGATAAAAAATTCTTTTTAACATATAATTCATAATTTTTTTAAATGAAACCAGTAATATAATAGAAATACAGTAATATAAACGTAGAGCTACCAAAAAACGATTTCTTACCCAAACCCAGACTTTGAGGATAAACTAAAAAATCTGTGGTAAGCACTTTCATTCTAATATTAAAAGAAATAAAAGTTACATTCAAAATAATTTGCGTGTTATTGCACCAAAAAGCCTCTTATCGTTACTTCAAAACATCATATTAGTACAAAGAAAAAACCGCCCATGGAAAATCCTTTTTACGGATTTACTATACTTAACTAAAATATGTTAAACGTGGCTTCACCAAAACGAATTCATGTTGGAAGAAATCCTGATATTTTCTCAAACGACTAGAAAACTTTTTCTTTTTATATGAAAAATGATTCAAATCTGCGCTGCTGTCGTGTGAACGTTCGAGTGATAAACGCCCCCTTTTAAAAGCTGCCCTTCTCGCTGTGACCACGATTTTACGCCACAACCGACACTCAAGCACTATTGTGCATGTACACGCCTACCATTAAGAAAAGTTGGCAGCACTGATTTTTTGTTGCCAACAAATTCGCTTCCGTTTCAAGCGTCGGTCGTTTGTCAATGATGGCTGCTCGAAATTTACGTAGTTTTTTCTTTTTTTTTTATTGTGCCACCACTTTTTAGTGGCTCCTTTTCATGACATTAGTTTTTTCACTCTTCTCTCGACACTTGCTGTTGGGGTGAGAACTTTTATAGCTCCCCAACACTGTAGGGAATTTATTTGTACAAAGACATTAAGAAGAAAGTTGCGGAATCTATTTGATGACCGGACCGCCAAAAGGCGCGGAAAAAATAGAGCAAACGTTGTTTTCGAGGCGATAATAAAATCCCATTAAAGTTTGATAATAAGTTTTTCGTATCACAGATAGAGTTTTTTACAATTTTTTGGAAAATATTTGGTTTTTGTTTTTTTTTTACTTTTTTTTAATGAAAAACTTTTCGCCATTTGTAGAACTTGGCAAGATATGATGGAACGACTTGGAGTAAGAGTAGTAGTCGCCGGACAGCCAGCCTATCGTAGACGCATGTGGTCATCATTAATTTCAGGCCATAAACTAGCTAAAGAGTCTTAATGGCAGAAATGAGAGAAGACTGTAAATGACATAATTTAGAAAGGCGTGAAAAAATCAGACCAAGTTAGCACAACACATAACTGGATGAAGAGATTTACGAAACTAAGAGATGGTGTTCAATTAACAATTAACTTAAGGAATTAAATTAAGAAATGTAATAAATAGTAGTATATAAGATAAAACTAACAAAATAGAATTATTGTTAAAGTAATACGTAAAATTATATCGAAAAAGGACACTATAAATGGGTATACTTTCTTGAAAAAAAAAATAATAAGATTAATGTTGCGTAGAACGAAAATATTTACATCGATATCAAGCTGAATTTAAAGATGCAATTTTCTTATCATTTCCATCAAAATAGTTTTTTTAATAAAATACATGAAAACAAAAGATGTCAAATTGAAAAAAACATAAGTAGCCATATGCCATAAGAAGAATTTTAAGCTTATTTATTTATCTAGTCTTGGCTAATTACAGATGGTATAGTTTCCAGCATAGGTACAAACAGCAAACGCTCTATATTGTCAATATCGGAAACATGAAAGTGCTTTATTAAAAGCAAGTAAAAAGAGCTTCACTCTGCCTATGAATAATGCTTCTGAGAAGTGCTTTGCTCACACTACGAATCGAGCTTCAAAAAAGCGATTTGCTTTCGCATCTTCTTTCATATAAATCTTCATTAGTGTTCGTCATCTACTCTGATGACTACTCGTACTCGCATCACTAACATCTTTTGTACTTCTGTCATCACTACTCATCACTAGTATGTGCAAAAAGTTTTCGTAAAAAAGTGTTGTAGCACAATAGTGAAAAATATAAGGGGAAAACTGCTACTATATTGTGCTTGGGTCTTTTGGTCGATCAAGTTTTTTTATATATTCATTAAATTAAAAATCTTTAATTAAAATTAATTTTCCCGACGTTTCGTAAGTGTCTTTCCTTCTTTTTCAGGAAAATAAGGAAAAACTTTTTATTAACTATTTAAACGTAATATTTTCAAACAAAAAAGATAATAAAATGAGTGGCTCTGTTATTAAAAACGTCATTTTAAAAAATAGGTTCGGGCAAAAATACAGGGTTCGCCATCTTTTATGTCGGCATGTGAATATTAAATAACCTAAAAAACACAAAAAATATCCATTCATCAGGTGTTTTTATAAAATTTGGTCCTTTATAATTTAGTTAGACTAATTTTTGAATACACCATCAATCAAATGGCTGCCTCTATTGGCCAGAGAAAATGTGCTCTTTTGCTGTGATTTCGACACGAATGCTTGCCTTGAGCTCATCAATGGTCTGAGTCTTTGTGGCTCACAAAAATAAGTCCGGAGTGGTCAAATCTGGAAATCCGGGTGAGCTGTCAAAGTCGGTATTTTTTACACTACACTTCCAGAAAATGTTAATTTCAGAAACTGCATTGTTCGATTTGCAGTAGGACTCGGTGCACAGTCTTGTTTTAACCAGTATCTGTCCAGACTTTTTTCACACATTTGTGTGCAGACATAATGAGCCAACATTCTTCGATATCGATTCCCATCGACTATTTCGCCTTCTCTTAAAAATGGCCCAATGATGGTGTTGGCGCAAGCGCCGGCCCAAACAGTCACTTTTTGATCATGCAATGGTGTTTAATAGATCTCGTGTCGATTCTCCGTTGCCCACTAGTTGCAATTTTGCTTGTTAACAGCGCCAGAGAGTATAAAATGGGCCTCGTCGATCATAAAAATGTTCTTCCAAAAACAGGTCCAGCGTCAACCATTCGAGAGACTGTTTCGCCTTATTCCAAGCGACGTGGTCGCTCTTTCACCAATATTCTTTGGTTCAAATGCACTTTATGTTGAAACAAATGCAAATCATGCTTTAAAATGAGCCGCAAAGTAATTCTACTGACGCCAAAATGCTGAGCTCGGTGACTATACGGCACATGTGGGTTCTCTCTAACCATTTTAACCAGTTCATTATAACGTCTTGGGTGTTGATGAACGGCATGTGAACGATCTCCTACTGTCGCGTGCTCCACAAAAAATTCGACACTAAACGACAAATAGTGTTATCAGACGTTGCTTGTTGACAACGATATTTTCGACGATATGAACGTTAAGTTAACACAACTGAACGCCTATTTTCAATGTACAGCGTCATTATTTCGTTGAGTTGTTTCAGTGAGAAGCGATTCATGGTTAAAATACTGAATACAAGATTAAAAAAAATGTCTACTCAAGTCAATCACCTAATAAATATCAAAGTTATTCAATGTCTACATGCTGACATAAAATATGGCGCACCCTGTATACGACATAAAAAATGTAGTTGCGCATGCTGATGCGAACGAAGAAGGCGCAACAGCAGCAGAAAATTTAAGTGAGTATGGCAGGGAAGACTATATGCAAAGTGCTGTAGAAAAAGAAACAACAGAAATTTGATCAGATTTTTTCCATGGCGGTGTGAATTCCATGCAAAGTGCCAAAAGCGGAAATATAGATGGAGAAAGAACAGCAGAAATTTCATCAGAACTGGACATTTAGAAAGAAATCAGCGAATGAGTAGTTCAATTCAAAGTTAGGCCAGACCCGAGTGATGGCATTTTGCGAACTTAAAAGTTTCCTCGTCAACAAAGACAATATTTTCATGGACACAAAACAATACCACTATTTGCAGACATGAAGTCAATCCGGGTAACTTAATTTTACTATGGGCTAGAAAATATTATTTCTCAGGATTGGAAGTTGTCGTTTCCAGAAGATGTTGAAATTTAAAAAGTAGGCATTGACATAGACGGATAAGCTATATATACAAGCACGGCAATAGCATTGCGGCTATTTTAGGTTCCATATCAAACTGCGACAATATTAAACCTTTTGCTATTGATTTGTGATGCTCATGCGAGAGCAGTTGTTACTAAAACTGTTGGTCGTACTTCCTCAGTAAGATGCTTCAAAAGCTGCAACGAAGCTCGAAAAGAGAATAATCGGCTGACTTATCGGCTAAGGCTGCAGTTGCAGAGCTTAGAACTGATGTCAACTTTGCATATAAATAAAACAGGAACAATTAAAATTTTGAACTTGAATATCTTAACAGATCCCCCCAAAAGAAAAAAATTCAATAGAAAATTAAAGCCGCAACATTTTATGAGGTTTTATTTTATACGATGAAAGAAATGTAGAGCTAAACGAATATTGTTTGAACTTATTTTAATAAATCTTATATATAGAGAAATTCTGTTCAGAAGCAACACAAACATAAAATAATTTTGTGTATGGATATGCTGAACCTTTAGAAAGGTGTAATCGTTTTAATAAATCTATCCCAAAAAGAATAAACTTAAAAGTAACTCTCTCACAATCAGTAAGTTTCTGATTTTTTGTCTGAGTCTGTATATAATCAGAATATAACATGAATGTTTTGAATATTAGTTACTTCATTAAACTCCATAATACTTCATTTTTAGGAATTCTGAAGGAATTTAGAAGACCACATTATTTTCAGATTATATTAGAAGCTTATAACGAGACTAATACTCTCCAAACCCCATTTCGAACTAATCTCAACGAAAATAAAATAATAGTTGGACACTTAATAGAAGTTCATGGAACTTATCCAACAACGAAAAATTGAATATTAGAGGCTAAAGCTACCGCTAGTATTTTTCCAATTTTATAAAAAAACCACGAGCCTGATAACTTTTTATGTAATATTATAAACCTTGCCGTAACAAATAAAAATATATTTACAATTATTTTGGAATATATTTTACAATTCCGTTATTAGAAGTGGATTCATCGTTTTTAAATTGCGTACTATAAATAGATCACGATACAATAAATATATTATTTCTTCAGAAACAATTGATTTGGAAGATATGCAAACAATTGATGAGAATATGAAAAAGCTGTGTCCCAAAAATGACCAATATGAAATATTTGATTGATTTGGGTTTTTGAAAAAAAAAAACTGATTAATTTATTTAGGATATGATAAGCTTTTAGTTTTTATTTTAATCGTAGTACATATGTATTATAAAATAAAAACTCCAAGAGATTTATCAGTTTGGAAAAGTTAACATTAAAAGTGACATTTGAAATAAGCCTTTTGAGAGATAATCATAAATTAAATTTGTGATAGTAAAAACTGTTTTAAAGGTATTTGATTCGTGAATTGCATTGAGATCTGAAATGATAAAAGAGCTGCACAGCTGCAATTAATTGTCGTTTCTCTCAAATTGAGAGTGTTCGTTTGAGAGTACTCCTAAATGACTGACCAAGCTTGTATAGGAAAAGTTTAAGCGTATTAGGACTTTTTAGGATTCTCTGGACTCCGTGATTGGACGTTTTAGGGGGTAGATGATTTCAGATCTGATGTAAGAATTTTAAATTCAAGATGGCGGATAGAGTTGCTACCTAGATTTTTCTTGTATGTTTGCGAATTCTTGTAATTTTGCAATTCTGACAACGGATTTTATTTCGAATATAATGTCACAGTTTTAAAATTTAAGATGGAGGTTTGGGTTGCCACCTAAATTTTTACCACAGTATTGCTACCTAGTAATATGTATTTTTAAAAGTTTTAAACATCATTTAAAAGTGTTAGGGGTCACTGATTTCGAATCTGAATTTAGAATTTTAAAATTCAATATGGTATCCACCATATTGAGGGATGCCACCTCATTTTTTATTTTTACGAATTTGGAGCTGGCGCGAACTAACGGGTAAAAATGGGTCGCTGGATCCGAATCCGTTGTCAGAATTTCAAAATTATAAAATTTTGATATAATAGGGCCAGTAGCGTAATTATATTTTGTGCGCCCGCCCGCGGGTTTCTAAAAGCGCCCTGCTTTGTACTTTAAGACCAAAACTATGTTATTAGTAGGCTACTAGAAGCGTAAGAGAAAACAAGGGTACTCTTGTCAAAAAAAAAGAGAACAAGAAGAGACTTTTTTTTAATTCAATAGTCATCATTTATTACAACAGTTATATTTCTAAAATATTTTATTTCATAAATAAATGTATTATTTATTTTAATAGAAATTGTTAAAAAAACAGCAATAACGTAAAAAATACTTTTTATAATATCAAATATAATAAAATTTATAAATAAATATTCTGAGATTTTATCACAAAGTAGGCAAAAAGAAAACATATATTAATTTTTATTGTTGTGTATTTTATGATCATTTGATTTTATTATTAAATAAACAAATACGCAGGCTTTAGGTCAGTTAATTGTTTATTAATTATTTCCAATATATCGAACTACTTCCGAGTACATTATCAAGGACTAAAAACAATTAAAAATACTTATAATAAAACAATTTTGCACTAAGACAATTGAAAAAGCACTTACAATTATATAAACAATTTTATGTACATTCATTGGGTTAACAACATTGACATCAAATATTGGAAATAATTAATAAATAATAAAAACAGACCTAAAGCCGGCGTATTTTCTTATTTATATAAATTTTTTTTAAAAAAGTTAAAGAAACTAAAAGTTTGAATAAATGATATCAATAATTTTCTTATTGGTGAAATGATGAGTTTAAGATGTTAAGTTTAAATATTTTGTATTTGATGTTAACTGTTAACTGAAGAATTTGCTAACTTCACAAAACATGACCAACTGATTGATTAAAATAACATCAGTAGCTGACTTCTGAAAATATGAAAGCAAATGGGTAAATCGAATTCGACCATTATCGAGTTTTGCCAAACAAAGACGACTTTTGCTCTGAATAGTCGGCTTTTTTGACGTCGATTATTGCACTCTGAGAAATTTTTTTTCATCACATATTAAACACAACACAAATTATTTTTCATTTATTGTTGTTTATTTAAAAAAAAATGTTTTGCGAAGGAAATAAATACTTTAGTATAGCTTAATTTTTTTAAAAACAAACGTCGCACAGTGTAACGTCCCCATTCTTGGCCAAAAATATCTTGGCCAATCTTGGCAAGAATATCTTTCGTGACAAAATTAAGAAATATTGAAAAAGTTATATAAATCCGCCCTCTACCACACCCACTTCCCATATAAACGAAACCAATTTTTGCCTGAAACTTCATTAAGTCTCGTCTCAAAACACGAAATTTGCTACATAAATTTCTTTTGTTATTATAAATAAATAAAAAATTTCATAGGCGAATGTCACGGCCATTAATTATATTTTAGTAACTCAGCCTTGGAAAATACTACCAACACAAGCTAACTACGTTTTTGTTTATATTTGTAAGCTTTTTCGATTACAGCAAGAAAATTTTTAAAAATGGAGTCGTTCTGTGCTTGTCGAAATAAGTAGAAATTTTGAAAAATAATCAGCTGCCATACATCTCACATTTTAACTAAACAGGTCACCATAAAAAAGGTATGTCTTCCCTATTTGCAAGTATCAGCAAGAAATTCTTTTTTAATTTCGTGTAACGCAGTTCTAATGATGTTTTCGTTAAAAACTTATAGTCAATCTTTCTCAAAATTATATTTTAAACACTTTTAAAAATTGAATATTTAAAAATTTGTATCCCGCTTTTTGTGTTTACTTTTATGATAAGTTTTAAACCATATGTTCATAATGTAAAAAAAAAATTAATATTGCCGGACATAAAAAATTTAAAACTTTTTTAAAATATAAAAAAAAAAATTAAATGAAATGTGAATAACAAGAAAAATTGTATTTTTAAAAAATGCAACTTTGACTGCTTGTCGTAACGAAACGGTTGCTACTATTAAAAAAATTAGTTTTAATTTTTTTACCCACGATATTTTCTATTGAAAGCCATAGAAGTTTTAGAAAAATTCAAACATCGACATATTAGATTTTTGACCGCTTTCATAAAAAGACTTGAGGGCGCCCTGGCTTAGTTGAATAGGGCTGCCATCTAATAATATGTATTTTTAGGAGTTTTAAACATCATTCATCAGCTTTAAGAGGTAGCTGATTTCGAATCTGAAGTCAGAATTTTTGAAATTCAAGATGGTGGAAAGGGTTGACACCGTTGTCAGAATTTAAAAATCCATCACCAGGCAAGCAGGTTTGGTGCGCATTTTTGCTGTAGGTGTTTTACGCAGAAAATAGCTTTTTTCTCTTGCTGGTAATGTTATCGTGGAAACACAAAACAGATTGGCTCCAAAAATACAAGATGCTATTCTATTCTTAAATTCTATTTCTAAAAATGAAAAGTACTAAAAATATAATACTATACTTATAAATACTTCTTTAAATTTTCTTTATATTGGTTGTGACTTTGACTTGAAAAATACCCCATGATAGAATTATTGAATAATGTTAAAAACTTTTAAAAATATATATTATTAGGTGGCAACCCTATGTTTTCAAAATTTTATAATTTTGTAATTCTGACAACGAATTCGGATTCAGCGACCCATTTTTACCCTTCAGTTCGTGCCAGCCCCGAATTCGTAAAAATAAAAAAGTTAAGGTGGCAACCCTATTCACCATATTTAATTTTAAAATTCTAAATTCAGATTCAAAATCAGTGACTCGCCTGAAACTTTTAAATTATGTTTAACACTCTTAAAAGTACATATTATTAGGTAGCAACACTGTTATAAAAAAGTTACATAAATTTCAAAATCACAATAAAAGGTATATTTGCATTTTATTTTGTAAGATTCATATAATGTAGATTCATCTTGCCAAAAAACTAAAATACTTGATATGATCAGAAGCAGACAAAACTACAGCAAAAGCAAAAATTCATGAAAACCATTTGAGAGTATTCGCAACTCTCCGAATGCATTCCATAAAAAGCAGCTACAAACGACAAGATCATCAATATTCATTAAAACTCTCTCAAACAGAATGGCACATTTACTCGCTTCGTAAATTTTATATTTCGCACTCATTCGATCCGCTTTGTCAATGGTTTGAGAATATGGAATACTCTCATAGAATGTATAGAATGGTAAACGCACGGAAAACATTCCTGCAGCTCTTCTCTTCTTATCATCTGGATACATAAAATTTTTCTATAAAAAAGCATTTGAAGAAAAATCTATTAAAGGCTGGATGGGCATTTTCTTTTAGACCATTTGGTTTCGATGAATTTATCCAATTTCAATAAAAATAAATCAAAACAGATACTTACTTTTTCCTTCACCATTTGATGTTGATAAATTTATCCATTTGGTGCTAGCTCTAACCAAATTGTGATATTCCTTTTTACTTTTTCATGTGTTCAAAAAATATATTCATTTTTGGATATTTATATTATATCCAAAGACGACTACACAAACGGATAAAAATATTAACATCATTTCGAATGGACATTACATAGTGTAGCACCAGTTTTGTGTTGTGATAGCCCCATTTTTATTTTAAGTGTATGTATAAATACATACTAATACAAATTATGTTTATTTTGTTTGTAAATTTGGTCAGCGCAGAGACGGGAATGGGATGGGCCTAGACGCAGCAGCAAAGCGGTTCTTAATCACTTTCTAAAACGAGAGTAAAGAAATCACTTGTTTTTAAACATTTTCCGAAGAGAGAGCAAAGCGTCTTTTAGAATCACTTTTCGTTGCAAGAAAAAAGGCCTTCTTTCATTATGTTCAAATGTTGAAAAAGCGCTATTTGAAGCAAAAACAAGCACAACTGTCGTTTTTCAAAGTGCTTTGAAAGTGGTCTCATTCAAGTGGTTTCAAAGGCATCATTTTCATTTCCCATAGACTTGGAATGTTAACAGAATATGAGCTCCTCTTAGCTGTATTTCTTTAGTAAACATTCTTACTTACGTAATTTTTCCATCATCTCGAAGTTTTTCATGAGGTCCACTTGAATGAGACCACCTTCATTTTCCTACCGTGTGTATAGCTTTTGACTTCACAACAGAGCCCATTTAAATGTCAGCTGAAAACCTTACATATTTATCACGATTTAAATTTACAACATGAATTTCATGCACTCATTTGTATTTGACGAATGCATCATGGTCGAAAGAAGTCTTTACCATGGTAAAATATAAACCTTTTTTAAGTAAATTTTTTGAGAAAGTATTTCTTTTTCAAATTCAGTTTTTTTTTATAAAAATATGTATTTTATAAAAATCCCATATCCAATCATTTTGTCAGTATTAATCTTTCCAGACATAAATAAAGAAATAAGGAAAATTTTTAATAAATTTATGAACCACTCATATAAACGGATCTGTTCAAAAGCTCAAATTAAAACTTTGTACTTAACATTATATTTAGGTGCAAGAAGAGTTTTAGAAAATTTTTTAAGGCAATAATACTAATGCAACAAAATATCAAAACTACAAAAAATACCGTTTGAGTATCGCAGACAGTCGTAGACATGCTTCATTCACTATATTTACAAACTTCAAAATGTAGCCAAATACTTCTAATGCTTTAACTTACTTTTTTGTCCATTTGCTACTTTGTTTGCGCCAGTAGCCAGCCTTTCAAGATTATTGTAGTTGATATTTTGCAATTGAAAGTAAGAAACTTTTGCAACTATTTGTCTGACTCTGGAGTAGCTCTCAGCTCAATAGCTCAAGAATAAAGAAGACTCAATTATTTTCTTTGGTTCCGGTCAGTCTTGCTCGTTGAAAAGGGTTTGTTTGTTTTTTTGTTTTCTTAGTGCATAAAAAGTTGTCTACTATTTTAAAGGTTATAAACTTGAAATATCAAGAATTAAAAATATTTTCCCGCAAAAATGTTGGATAATTTCTATTTATGAGATTATTTTTGATATTTTTCTCTTCAAAATTTAGCCTTCCAGTCATAAATCAATTCGGTCTTTGATATCCTTTCAACTACACAAGAATGTTGACAAGCTATACAACAGCAAAAAACATGCTTAGCATCAACATCGCAAAAATTTATTTACATCCTTCTAATTTGCATACAAATATCCTGCGTAATCAATTTAACTCCTTCGTCGTCGTCATCTTCCATGCCATCTACTACTTTAAGAGCCTTTCTTTTGTAAGGATTTCTTGCTTGAAAGCATTCTCGTTTTTTTCGTTTTGCTATTTTGTCTATAGTGTTGCCATCAGTATCATTTATCCTTGTTATATTTTTTTTTTCTATTTCGTATTTGTATCCTGATATTGAATTTTTATGTTGTATACAATTTTTATGCTTGGCTTTCATTTCTGTGATATAAAAATAAAAGTTCATCAAGTAATTTTTTTATCTTTTTTTATATTGTTTTGCTTTTAGTGTTTTGACCAGATAGTAAACAAGATTTTTTTTTTCAGCTTCAAGGATGTGTTGTGTGTACATGTGTGTGAAAAATGTCGTCCTCTGAAATAGGCAAAACTATTGTTATGAATTGAAAATAAAAACTTGAGAGTATTAGCTTTCGTTGAATAGATTAAGTGACGAAAAATCGTTTTTTGTTGTTATTTTAAATATTTTACAAATGTTTTATCTCAACAATATAAAAAAATATTTCATTAAAATATTGCAAAAAAAAAAATAAAGGCGAGAATAAGAAAATAATATATATTGCGAAAAATCAAGCTATTATAAGATTATTTTCTTCTTTATATAATTTTTTAATGAAGTTGTATTTTTACTTTCTTTATTTAAGCATAGTACTCTGTTCATTTTCATGTGAAATTCCACTCAAATCTCTATACAAAATATGACAGCTGCGAAACAAGCGTGGAAATTTTCACAACATTTTTGTTAGAGCAGTACTCTGTTTCGCAGCGTGAAATTATCGCAACATGTTTCTGAGCAACATTTTTTCACGACAATTAAATTCTACTGCCTATTTATTTTGAAGTCAAAAGAGAGAGATCATATGAAATCTCCCAACTTATTCTCTGAGAAACGTTGCCATAGGAATTCCTCGCAACAAATTTAAGTCAGAAATTTCACGCAACAAATCAATAGATGTTGCCAGCGAAATTTCACGCAAACGAACAGAGTACTAGGCTTTAGCAAAAATGCTTATTACAGTATCGAAATCTACTTCATAAAATATTGATGCATTATTAATAACATAGCAGGATAACGTAGACATATGGTACTCATTGTAGTTTTGCTCCAAAAGAGAAACTCAAATAGATTTAAAAAAACCAGGACAGAAGATTTTTGTAAATTCCCAATGTCAATCCACTAAAATGAGCTCTTAAAATTCGCTTGCAATTATGAAAGAAAGCCAGAGACACTACTTCAGTGCACTCAATATGCAAACGGCTTCAATCAGCTGGAAAACATGGTCGTGTGGAGCGGAAAATTCCTTATGTCCGTCCAATCAATATGGGGAAAAGGATAGAATTTTATGAGGAAAAACGTTCTAAAGTCTCAAAAGTTTTGAAGTAAGCTAGATGATATATCAATGATAAGTTTCAAATATTCACACGGTATGGTATACGTTTGGCGCAAGGCATCTTAAAGGTGTTCTCGACCTATTTCAAAGAGCTCAGATAGGACTTTAATAATATAAGGATGTCTTTCTAGTGCAATAACTGATGAAATCGTCATTTCAGAAGGCCAAGTAAATGCTAAAGTTTATCTTAATATTCTAAAAGAAACTGCTATTTCTTAGGAGAAACAATTGGTTTGTGACAATTTCATCTGCCAGCACGACAATGCTCCCATTCATACTGCCAAAAAGATTGTGCAATACCACTTTCAGACCCGACGCTACACTACTGAGAATTTTGTTTGCCAAAATGTTGATGCTTTCATATCCTTCAAGGATTTTTAAGAACCGAAAGTTAGTTCTGAAACAAATTTGTTTGTGCAGCGAAAACTCCGCAAAAATTTAAAAATGGCAAAACGAACAGAAAACGTAAACAATAATGAGCTCAATCAATGCATGTAGATTTGTTTAACATTCGTGAAGATATTTTTACACCAAAAATTACCCGCACATTCGATGCATTCCTGTCTAAAAAGGATACCTTAGAGAGAATAGTGTTACTTTTTTTAAATGGCCACCACAAAGTCCAGATTTGTCATCAATCGGAAATGCCTGAGCAATTCTGAAGCTTTAAGTTTCCAAGGAAGCAACTCAAAATCTAACAGATTTGAAGGGATGCATTGCTTAGACCTGAAAAATATGACTCCAGAAGAATGCAACAGGCAAAATAAGCGGCTTACTGGAAATCCACGATCGAAATTTCTTCAAAGCTTGAACCCCATGTATTAGCTGTGGACGAGACCATGATGTCCTGGCGCATATTGCGTTGTCCCATTGACAAAAATCAAAATTTTGTATGACTCAATAGCTAACAATATTGGTCTCAATCGGCAGTTAATATAGATAAGATAGCATAGATAAGAAAAAACAAAATATTTAGAGGAAAGACTCAGTTTTGGCTACGCTGCACAGTGCGTCGTCCCAGTACATCGATGGGACAAAAATAGAAGGAGTCGTCCTAGGGTAATAAAATTTGGCACAAGTCCCTAATATAATAGAATTAAGAAAATTTCAAAGTATCGACAAAATTGGCCACGCCCATCGCCCACCGCCCATACAAACCTAAATTATTTATGGCTGTAAAAATTGAACTATTGCCACAAATTTCATGAAAATCGTTTGAAATGCATATTTATGCAACACCTTTTAAAAAAAATCATTTCATCAATATTGGCCACGCCCATCGCACACCGCCCATACAAACCGAAACTATTTTTGGCTGTAGAAATTGAACTATTGCGTCAAACTTAATGAAAATTGACTCAAGAGCATATTTATGTACCACCTTTGAAAAAAGAAGCTTTCATCAACATTTAATAAAATTATCATATATTGGAACTACTCTTCGGAAGACTTTTCGGAAGAAGATACTTCTAATGTATGACATTGCTCATTTTCATCATCACAATCACTATTTAATATATATTTTGAAATATCTACAATATTTTCCCTTTTACTGGGAATAGCGTTATGCCTGTAAGAACTGATCAATGTATCTGACATTATTATTAGCTGGGTCATTAAATCCTTATTGGTGTTTTCACGTGAATTTTTTCTTGTATGGGACAAACGATTCTTTCGAATAATTTTATGGTTGGCTTCAAGTGCTTCCTCAGATAAAGAACCTGTAATGAAAGTATCGTTAATATTGTTTTCGGAAAAAAAAATTAATATTTAAAGTACCTATTGGTAATTCAAAATAATTAATTACATCAGAACCGTGGATTAGTACTTTGTGCACACTACTCGGCATGTAGTACCATCCGTCCATGCCACAGGATAGGACTCTCAGTATTACCCCAAAGTATTCAATCAAATCTTTATCGACACCAGTTATATCTGCCGTCAATTGGCTATCAGAAAAAAATCGACGAGCAGTATTTCCATCGTTGGTAGTACCACAACCCGACTTAACCATGTCTATTAACAGACCAGTGTTTTCCCTAAACTGTCTTTGAATTCTGGTTTTGGTGGCAAGATATTCTTCTTTATTGTCTTTTCCTACACGCCATTTTTTAAAGGGAAGCCGATATGCAATATGTAAAATGCATTCTAGAAATCGTATCCAACAGTGAAGGGAAGAAAGGCCAAATTTGTACGCATCAACATTTGGAATATATTTCGTATTTAGGTTGTTCATTTCGGTTGGTTTCGCATTACAAATGAAACACCTACTGCACGAATTCGTATTTGTGAGTACATTAGCGACTGCACCATCTATCATAGTGCAATGCATTTGAAAGAAAACTTCAAAAACCATAGACTTTCTTTCAACAACGGCGCACTCGAGTTTTTCAAATTTTTCTGTTATTATTTTGTATTCATCACGGATGAGTTGAGGATTTTCTTTCGCACAGCAAAATTTTATAGGTCTGCAGTATCTGGTTGATGATGGTGTTGCATTAGACCAAACAACTTCTCCCGATATCATATTCAACAACCTTCACATATATAACAAAATATTTTGAATATGTATATGTATAAAAACAAATATTTATTTAATAAACTTACTTGATCGGAACAAAAGCAATAACAAACATAAATTCATCAGAGTTTTCAACGTTACAAAATGTTTGTTTGAAGCGGCTATGACCAGAACTTCCATCCATTCCCCACTTTCCAATTAACTGAAGTGTATTTAGGCCTTGCGGCATATCGCACTGATCCAAAATTCCCTCTACAGTTTTGCACATTATCGTCTTCACATCGACCTCAGCAGAAGTTTCGGATGCGTTTATGGTCGGCACTAAATTTTGTTTTAACATTCGCAATGTATATAGGGAAGGAAAGCAGTTTGGGTGCAAGTCGTTAATTGTATTTCGTAAAACATTGTACTTTCTCTCAGAGAGATCTAAGTCCAAACATAAGGCGAGTGCTTTGGGTGGCGTTAAGCAATTCTCCTCTTCTTTTCTACATCCTCGCTTTAGTTTTTGAATGGCATATTCCAGCTCCTCTAAAGAATATTTGGCAATTAACTCGGAAGCTCTACGATTCTTGGATTTTTTTGACGACTTCGCAAAATTTTTTTTTGGCCTGCCGCGTTTAGTTATTGGGGTTCTTTTTGTTGGTGAAGGTGTCATGTCAGTATTTTCTGCACAACTGTTTGTTGGTTCGACTAAGCCTTCTGGGGATATATCCATTGGTTGTGAATTAACCTTACTAGTGCCATGGTTGGCAGGTTGCTATTGAATAAGTATTAATTTTAAATATTAACTCAGCTTTAAACGTTCATGTCAACTTACATGATCCAAATCCAAAAAAGTCTCATTCAACCAATTGGAATATTTTTGTTCAAAATACACTTTATTTCTCTTGCACTCATTCCAGTATTTATCCATTTTACAATGAAAGCGCTGTATTTTAAGTACCAGCCTGTCTTTTTCAATAGTAACTTTACCCACTTTCTGCTCAATAAATGAATGTAAAGTAGACACTTTTTTATTTTTCTTTGCTGACATCCAGCAAACAATTAAATTGCAATTTTTTAATAACATTTTTACAAAAATTCACTTGCACTGACCAACTTTGCATTGAAATAATAACGTGACGTCAAAATGTAAACATATCTTACCCATAATAACATTTTACAATAGGTTGATGATAAACAAAATTATGTGCAAAAAATATATACATGCAGCATACGAATGAAGAAATAGAAAAGAATTTGAAAACATAAACAAACTTTGCAATGAGAACCACACCTGTTAAGCCAATGTTACTAAATCAGTAGTAGGTTATGTGGCAAATGAGCACCACTGAACTAGATCCATGAGACAAAACAACAACTTTATGAAACAAAACATAATTCAGTAAGACAGTTAAAATGACCGGTCAGTGGATGAAGGGTTTAATGTGCTGCTGATAACAAATCACTAATCGTCAACCGAGCTGAGTTCAAATCTCCTTCTGACTGATTAATTTTTTTGTACTGATAAAGATTTTACTGATTGTGTAACTTGTAAGATATAACAAATTTTCGAAATTAATAAAAAAAGTCATACTGCAATCAAATCCTACAATTACGACTAACAACTTTAATTAAAAACACAATTTCATACTAAAGCTTTTAGCGACTTATCATAACATAGTTTATGAAAAATATATGTATTGAATAACAATTTCTCACACAAAAACCGATGTTTTGGGCTTTAAAAAAAAATTTTTTTTTCAAGTTTGTGCACTTTTTTTTCCTTTGGTTTTTTTTTTTTATTGTAAAGATAACGGCTTCTTATTTCTTTTTCATTAATAAAATTTTAGGGAGCTTTTGAAAAAAAATTTTGGCGGACGTCTAAACTTTTTCAATTTTTCGGTTTTTTAAAAGAAAAATACTCAATATTACAGCCAACTTTTAAATAATTATTTTCACGATATTTAAAAATAAAATAATAGATGTTTTGAACAGTAATAAAACATTTTAAAAACAGAAAATATTTTGCAATTATCTGAAAAAATCAATTTTTTATGAATTTTTTCGCATTGCACCGAAAAGGCCAAAATGAAAAAATCCATTTTAGACATTTTTACAGAATTTGCTTTTGCACATTTGTGCACTTTTTTTTTGGTTTTTTTTTTTTATTTTGCAGCTATGGCTTCAAACTTTGTTTGGAAAAAATAAAATTTTAGGGAGCTTTAAAAAAAAACATTTTATTTTCCACGAAACTTTGAACATTTTTATGTTTTTCATCCAAAAACACAACATTTGTACTAAATTTTTTAAAATAAAATTGCAGAATTTTGTAAAAGTAGAAATTTTGTATTTTTTTAAATATTGTTTAAAAGCATTTAAAAAAAATTGACTCAATTCCCTTTTAAAATGAGCTCCCTGCAATCATTTCCGTACTTCTACCAAATATAAGTTTTTCAATTCGTGTACTTTAAGCAAAAACCCATTGACTTCGGCACCCCTAGCGGATACAAAAAGCGGTAAACTCGGTCACTTTTATGTTATTTCTTTTAGTTGGTTTGTTTGATTAACAAATATACTAAAAAGGGACAAGAGTTCAAAAATTTGGAAAATATCGATTTTTGTCCACCTTCGAAGCAGTGTGCGCTGTGACACTTCAAAGTTCATATATTAAAAAAAAAAATCATGTTTTGTTCAATTCGTTTTGGGTTTCTCTTAAATAAATAATTGTAAAAAATTTGTGTTTTGATAAAGCACAGTAAATTTCACACAGAAAATATAAAATTTGATACATATTTTAGTGATTTTAATATATGATATTATTCAATGGAAAATTTTTGAAATTTCAAATTTCGATGGAAAGAAACGAATCCTATAAAGTAAAGTGCCATTTTTTTCATCTACTAGTATGGATTCTATAAAATCAGGAACTGCAAAATTTTTCCTACTTCGTCCTACAAATATATTTTTATTATTTTTAAAAAAATTCTAAAAATGAAAAATGTAAAATGTACATACAACATCAAGTAAAAAGTTAATATTGGTTTAAGGGAGGTACCCTAACTCTCATATCAAGCAAAATACCTAGGCCTTATACTGGATAGGAAACTAAACTGGAAGCCCAATCTGCTCGAGAAAGCCAAAAAATCGAATATTGCCATGTACTCATGCAAAAAGGCGGTAGGCAGCAAATGGGACTTACAACCAAGTGTTACTCACTTATACAGCACATATACAGCAGTTGTTGCATTAGAAAATTTCCTGCCATACCTAGGTCTATCGACTACATCACACAAAAACTATCCTTTGAAAGGAAGTTCAATGCATCCATTCCCTCTCGAGAAGAGTGGGAACTAGGAAACCGTTCACCTCACAATGTCATTGAGTTCTTTACTGATGGATCAAAACTAGATGGCAAAGTTGGTGGAGGATTCTACTCGGAAGCATTCAGCATTAATTTAGCCTTCAAGCTTCCTGATTATTGCAGTGTTTTTCAAGCTGGAATCGCTAATGAGATATCTTCTATGGATATCTGCAAACTATCTGATAGTCAAGCCGTTTTGAAAGCCCTAGGAACTGATTAAATAATATCTGAAACATTTCTCAACTGCCGCAGATCTCTAAATGAAATGACAAAGCAGCTCAGAATCCTTCTATTCTGGATTCCTAGACATAGGGATTTGCTAGGTAACTGCGTATAGGTACTACCAAACAACTATCTATAGATAAGGCAAACCTTGGTATTCCTCTCACCACATGAAAACTCCTTACACATGAGTTATCCGGCATCAAAACCAACAACAGATGGTCAGCTGGTAATAAGTGTAATATAACGCGGTAAATCTGGCCCAACCTCAACCTTAAGCGTTCAAAAGAACTAATTTCTCTGAGTAGAGACCACATCAGCACCATGGTAGGGATCCTTATAGGGCACTGCCTTATTGGCAGACACGCTCAAAGATTAATCATACCCCACAACCACTTCTGCAAAAGCTGTAAAGATGAGGAGGAGGAAGAATCTACAGTATATTTCCTCTGTACTTGCCCAGCGTTGGCTCAAAAATGCTTCCTCCACTTAGGCAACTAGTTTAGTTCTACAATTACCTTAACGAACTCTCGAAATCTTCGGCTTACCAAATGCAAGGCTTAGTAAACATCTCAAATTGGTTTAAATAGAGATAAGAAAAATTAACCCTTGGTATTACAATGGGCCTCATATGCCTAAGTGTATCTCGTTTGAGACAGCAACTCTAAACTAGCATAATCTAACCTAGGGAGGTACCTCTAAGGTCTAACCGAATTCGACTATTTTCGGTACACATCTATAACACTATTTGATTACCCTTCTATCTAATTTTTGTTAAGATCGGCAATCCTGTGTATGTACCTCCCATACAATATCAGGTTAAATTTTATATATAGGTCCAAAGGAGGTATACCTAGGGCTAACCGGTTTAGACTATTTTCAGTATACATCTAATACGTCATTTTACTACCCTTTTCACAAGTTATTTTATGGTGGGTAACTTTTGTATTTTCCTCCCACACAAAATAAAATAAAAAATTAATATAAGTCCAAGAAAGGTCTAACCGATTTCGACTATTTTTGGAATTTTTCTTAATTGGCTTAAACTAACCAAACTTAAATTAACAAAATTGCATTTTCATAGGAGCACTTCTTCCGTTTTTGTCTAACATTTGTATGGGATCAACGTACTGTGCGTCAATCCGACGTAGATTACCTACAACGTTTGTAAAATATGATTACCTCTCTAGGGCTAAGAGCGCTAGGCAGGCCCTTCTTTAGCAATCTAGAGGAACTCTCAACAGCAAAAATTAACAATCTGCTAACATTCATCACACAAACTGGATGGTTATAAACTAACCGTTCGATACTCTCTCTACTTAAAGGAACACGAGGTAATGGTATAAAAACGGCTCACTAGCTTGTAGCATCACCATCTAAGCCAACCAACCGATTTTCTATAGCTTCTAAATTTTAATTTATTTTGAATTCATTACTATTTTTTTCGTTATTTATATCGTCGCTACGACTACACAAATGGTCATATGATTTTTGTAAATTTTTTTTATTGCTTAATTTATTAACACAATCTATCGCCTCTATTTCTGCATCTTCCGTTTTTTAGATCTCTTTTGGTTTAAAAGTGATCAAAACATCTATGTGCTCGCAATACTAGAAATGCTCTGAAAAAATCAGTTTTTTTGCTCTCCTAAAAAGTTTCTGAAAAGCACATAACCATTTTTGTAGGCACAACGACGATATGTATGATAAAACAAAATAATAAGCGTTTCTACTACCTGAAATAAAAGTTATACAAACTTAAGTTTTGCCCATTTAAAATTTTTTTTTCTGACTAAGAAGATACTTTTACTAAGTGCCAAGGCAAAAACATAATTATTCACCAACAAGGCTCTTAACCCTGGATGTGCTTTTTTAGCCGAATGGACTAACAATGATTATATTTGTTGTGTTTTCTTTGAATGCAGTCACTAATATTTTTGTTCAAAACACACAATTTTAAAAAGAAAAAATAATAAAATTTTTTGTTTATTTATTGTATTAGAATATACAACATATCAGAAAACCAAAATATTTTTTTCATTTTAAAAACATGGTTTAAATAGCGATGTACATCCAGGGTTAATAAACTTTCTTATACAAAACATCACTGGTGCAGCATCGGTGATGCACAGGACCTTTTTAATGTTTTGTGTGACCTACCACCACCGGTGGGTCACAAAGCAACGAACGTATTAAGTAAGATAGTCTTAGAGTCTTGTTTAAAGATACAGAAAGAAGAGCTTTTTAACCAAAAACTTAAAGACATAAATGACTGATTCGAATTCAATGATTTGATACCAAACGTCAAATATTAACTAAAAGCTAAGTTTTTTATAGATTTTTATTAACATTTAGTAATTCCAAATTTTTTTATACATTTATATTGGGTTCAGTAACTTGCACGTGATGCAATAGAAGATGCTTTCAATTCTAATAGAACCAATTATATCTTTAAAAAATCAAACAGCTGAATAATCAAGTTTACTTATAGCACATTAATTGAGTGCTCTTTTGTTTGAATTCACTTTAAATATAAAAAAGACAATATCTGTTTAACCTATTTAATTGTTCACATTCTCATCTGAGATCTTACATCATTTTATGCAGACTCAAACTTAATCTATTATTTAGATTTTTATTTGTAAAAGTTCAGCTGCTTGTTGGTTGGCATCGATAGTAAATAGATTGGTTTTTTTTCTTTGTTTTATTTTGTCTGCTTCCTTTTAAGGAACCTCAATAAGGCGCACCTTTATTTAAATTACAGTTTAATGCAACATTGCCAGCAAACAGGTTGATCATGTAGGTCTTTTCATTAGCATGAGTTGTTTATGGATCAATAATTGAGACCTTTAAGAATAGTTTGTGAGAATTCAAAAGAAGTCATGTTGTAAAAGGGCTGATCAAAATGTAAAGTTATGCCTTTCCATGTGTGATCCACGCGACCCAAATAGTCGCCAAAACTACTAAAATGTCATTAATCATATGATTGAAACACAAATTAACAAAACATTCCACATAGTTAATTCAATTAAGAATGCTAACCCAACCTAAAAGTTGGTAAGCCCATCGAATTTGTAAGTTATTTGTTTCAGTCACTTGCTTAAGAAAAAAAAAACATAAGCTGTGCTAGTATTAGTCAAATTTTATATAACTGATAGGTCTCTTCCCGTAGTTTTGTAACCAACAAATTGCAAGTTGATTATTTTGAGAATGTAATCAAAAACTCTGTCCCTGAGCAATGAAAATTCAAACAAAGCACAAAAACGCTTTCACGTAAAATCTTGCATTTTTTCTATAAATAGTCGAAAATAAATTGGTTTAGTTTCAGGAAATGGATATATTGTTCTTTTTTTTATATTTTCTTATACTGACGTCATTCGATGTGCTTCAAGGCCAAAAAAGTTTGACTAGAATGGATAAAAAATCGGCTAAGCCAGAACGTTTCTATATCGTTTGGATATGAGACATTAGTTGAAGTTAAAATCTAAGCAGCTCCCTTTCGTAAGATAGCCGCACTTTTATATTTTGGCATAGGCCATTTCATGAGATTTCATAAAAAAATGTACCAACTCCATCTAGAAAAATATTGACAAGTATATGTGAGTTCTCTATTATTGGAGAAATTGAAAAAAAATTTTTTTAACCCTTAGCCAGTGGTGCTACTCGAAATATCTGTGGGTAGGCCCAAAAACATGTTTTTTGTCTCTTATAACAACGTGCTTACAATTCTTCATAAAAACTTGACTCTCCAATAGAAAAAGAGGCACGTACACCAGAGAGAGACACGAGTAAATTGAGATGCATAGCAATAGAAATGAGTACGGAACATTTTTCGAAAAGATAAGATGTTTAGGCGATGGTTTTAAACTCGATGCCTCTTCCTGCAAGGATGAAAATGTGAATCTAGTGATCGATCTCTAAAGTGCTTTGAAGTTATGGAGGGAACATTTTGCTGCATTCCGTACGATTAGTGTGTTCTGTCCAATCCACAAGAAAGGCGATCCCACTATTTGCGCAAATTACCGTGCGATAAGCCTTCTTATCATCGTATATAAGGTTCTGTCGAGCGTTTAATGTAAAAAAGGTCAAACCAACTGATTGGACGTGATCAGTGTGGCCTTGGAGCTGGAAAGTCTACCATTGATAAGATCTTCAAAAGCAAATCGACACCCACTATCTTTTTGTCGACTACAAAGCCGCCTTCGATAGCCCAATAAAGAATCACCTATACTCTACCATGTCTAAAATTGGTTTTTAATCCTGTAAAACTAATCCAATTGTGCAGGATGACACTGAGCAACATCGGCAGCGCAGTTAAAATCGAGAAGGATCTCTTTCCACCATTTGTTACCAAACAAGGTTTCAGACAAGGTGATTTCTTATCTTGCGACTTTTTCAACATAATGATGGAGAAGATCATCCGAGCTGCTGATCTGAGACGTGGTGGCACAACATTCTACAAGAGTGTTATGCTGCTTGCGAACTCTGATGTCATCGATGTCATTGGCCGTAATGAAATCGACGGGTGAAATCAGTGTAGCATTCTCCAGATAAGAAAGAGAGTCACGTCGAATGGGTCTTGCAGTAAATTTTTGTTTTTTTTTTAGAATGAACCAACGCTCAGAGGATGACCCCTATAAATGTGTAAACATTGATTCGAAAGTTAATTGGAAAGTTAATTGGAGGGTGGATAGCTGGAGAAGTGTCGGTGAAGATTTGTTTTAAATTTGCACAGCTTAAAACTGACGGGAAACACGCTCGCAGGGAGACTATTCCACAACTAAACAATGAGGCTATAAAACTTATTATCTTGGTAATGCTAGGTTCTGTTGGGCATCGAGGCAATGGTAAACGGGTGGGCTTAAACAGCTGTCCTAGTGGGAGTGGTAAACACACGAGCTGGTACCGTCAGGCCATCTATCAAAAGACCCTATCAAATAAATCGCATGATGTTGAATTCGATTCAGAAGCTCCACATAAGATCTTTAAGCATATTCCCAAATGTGTGAATTGTACTTCATTTTTGCCCTAAGATATGAGGTACAGATCGTGCACATCGAAAATATGATCATTCCAACGAAGATCAGATTGAATCGATATGCCCTGAACGTCAAAAGCGGCTGATTCCACAAGATCATCACCATTCATAATGAAGGAAGCTAAAGGGCAATCCATCCCTTAATAAGGGGCAACTCGGAGATTTTTTTGTACATCATTAAGGAGTACATCGTTCATATTTTGCCTCGCAAACGAATGTGTTTGGTTTTGCGTCAACGACAAAAGGTAATTGATTAAAACCAAAATCAAGGCTGTCGATAGAATTAAGCCCTGTGGTACTCCTGCGTTAATGGCGTATTCCCCGAACGAAATACCATCAACTATGAACCGAATTGTTCTGTCCTTGAGGAAACACGTGATGCATCGAGCAAAGTTTCCACCAAAACCATGTGCAATAAGTTTTGACACGAGCGCTTTATGCCACACTCGGTCAAACCCTGCTCTCGCCAAAAAAATGAACGCATTGGTTCCATTTTTCCAAACCAAATTGATGGTTACTGACCAGTTGGTTGTGTTCCAGATAGTTCACAACCCTATCCATAACTTTGAAAAGCGTTGAGCATAACGCAACGGATCGGTAGATTGCAGGGTTCGTAGCATCACCCTTTTTAGTTACCAGCTGGACATTTGCAACCTTCCAAACAAGATGGAAATACTCCTGTCCTGTCCTGTCCTGTCCTGAATTGAAGCCGGGATACCGCGGTTCTTTAGCTTAGGGGCCAAACACTCTACCCACTAGGCTACGGTCGCCTTGGAGATGTTGAAAAGGCTACGCAAAAGGTCAAGCCAGCGTAGAAGCTCACAATTGGCGATATGCCATCAGGACCAGAGGCTTTGTTTACGTTGAGATTTTTAAGAACACTTTTAACTGCTCTAGCTCAAAGTAAATCTCCTTCATTGCAAAAGATCCACCCTCAAAAAAGGGCAGTGGCTGGTTGCTATCCTAGAGCGTGGAATTTTGCGCAAGGAATCTTGGCAATAGGTTCGCTTTATCAGCCGAGTCAGTCATCTTTTGAAAGAGTTAGAATCGATGACGATGTATGATTTTTCACTATTTTAACAAATTTCCAAAATGTTTGCTCCCTATTGTGCAGAAAAGAACCTGTTCCAGAAAACGAGCTTCGTGCAGAAACTTTTCACGTTTTAAAATTGCATTGCAACGATTCCTTGCCTCGATGCGAAGTCTTTTAGTGTAAGTATTCTTGCTAGAACGCCAATTCTGAAAGGCTTCCTCTTTGGACCTGACTGCAAACCTGCAAGTCTCGTTACGCCATGAGTGGTCTTTTGGTTAAATGCTTTTCATCTTATTCGGAATGAAAGACCGCATATCCAATAAAATAATTTCTTGAACCAGAACAACCGCGGCATTCACATTTCTATCAGCAAAACATAATTTCCAGTTGAAGTCGTGATAAAAATTATTTAACGCAGTCCAATTTGCCTTTCCATAAAACCATGCAGTCCTCTTCGGGGCTTTAGGCGTAGTAGTGCAGGGATTAGAATATTGAAAAACAGCGGAGATGATACAATGGTCCGAGTTACAAAGAGGTGCGTTGACACTCACATCATATTTTTCATGAGCGAAGTGAGAAAAAGGTCAAGAATATTATGGCTATGCATATCACTTTGAGGGAAAATATCACTTCCTTAACTAGTTAAATCAATTGGCTCGATTCAGCAAATAGCTCAACATAATGCCCTACAGGCGTCAATGGGCCCGAGTGACGTAACCATGCTGGGCTGTGGACATTGAAATCGCCTTCTACGACAATCTCACTGCCAGGAAATAACCCCAAAATATGAGTTATCGAATCAGAGAGAGAGAGAGAGAGATAAGTTTGTTAAAAGTGGGCTCCATCCCTAGATTCGGACTTCTATAAATATGGCAGAAATGTAGCAAGTGCGAGCGAAGCCTGAATCTAACCCACATTGAGCTAAATTCTGGATCGGTCACATTCAGACTCCTCTCACACTGGTACGCTACATCTGTTCTTATAAAAAGGGAGCTGCCCCTATGCAAAGAAAACAATGGCAGTAAGCGACTTCTCCTTTGAAGGGAATTTCTGTGCCATCCATTCTCATAGTTCAGAGATTTGGCAGGCTTCTTTTGTTAGTAAATAATGTAGTAGCAGTAGAAGAATGTAGAAGAACCATGGTAGTTTTTGCTGGGTTGATATTTAATCCCACTGAGTTGAACCATTCCTTTTACTGACAGTTCTCTCTGAATCAGATTACAGAGTGTATCCTCAAACTTCCCTCTCGCTGTTAAGGCGATGTCGTCTGCGTAACCTTGACATTTTATGCCATTCTCGGTTAGCTTCGATAGTAGTTCGTCCACAACAAGACTCCACAACAGTGTTGAAAGAACAAAGATTTACACTGTGGGGAGCATAGAAAAGCCCCTCGCGTGGTTGGCAAAAAAAAAAGCTCCAAATTATGCTGTCAGACGATGCTGTAGCTGCAGCTCTCTGCAAAACCAGTATTTGCTGTGTATTGTTCTTGGTGGCTTGGAGCTGTTGAATTTTTTTCTGTTGATGATGTTAGTGCTATTGTCTTTGTCAAGACGAAATACTTGGTGTCAACAAACAAGTTGACGTCAACGTTACAGTCAACGTAACAGTTGACAACACGTTACGTTACAGTTCGAGGTTGTGAAGGACTTCGTCTATCTCGGATCCAGCATAAACTCAACGATATTAGCGTTGAGATCAAACGAATAATAACTCTTCCCGAAAGGTGTTATTTTGGGCTCAGTAGACCATTGATAAGTAGAGCTCTCTCTTGACGAACGAAAATCGCGCTCTATAAATCGCTCATTATGCTTGTCCTACTTTATGCATCACAAACCTGGATGCTGAGCATTTCAGATGAAAAGGCTTTAGGAGCCTTCAAGAGAAAGATCCGTCGTAAGATCTACGAACTAATCTGCGCCAAAGGGGAATACCGAATACGATGGAATAATGAACTGTACGCGATGTACGCTGGCATCGACATAGTAAAGCGCATTAAAATTGAGCGGTTTCGCTGGCTAGGTCCGATTCAGGGCATGAAAGACGATGCTCTAGTGAAGAAAATATTCGATTCGGTATCCAGCGGCAGTCAACGCAGAAAAGGGTAACTGCATCTTTGTTGGAAAGACAAAGAAGAAGACAATCTGACGAAGATTGAAATTTCCAACTGCAACCAGCAAGCGAGAGACAGAAAATGGATGGCTTTTCCCAGCGCCAACTAAGTACCTAAGCACCTTCTCATTAAGCCTAAATTCATCAAAAACTGTTGCTAAAACGCCTATAAAACTATAACGATCGTTATTACTTGCAATGATGCAATGATCTAAAACAATATTCGTAACCTAAAACACTTATTTTAAAAAAATTAAAAAACTTTGAACTTACTTTTTTAAAATCAACTTAAACCAAAGAGCACAACAAACAAATCCTTGCAGAATCAAGGTTGTCGCTTTTTCGATTCTTTGATTTTTGACAAAATAGTAGAAAAACATTGCTTTGAAATGTGGCATAGATAACGCTCCCATCTCTTTTTTTTCGCCAAAAACAGGACAAATTGACAAAAATTTTAAGGTTTTACAGGATTTACAGGACGTCTCGCAAGAAAAAACAGGATATTTTTGCAGGACACAATTTAAAGTTGAAAAATAATTATTGCTTGTATATTCAATGAATTGGAATAAGCATTTTCATTGATAATATTACCAAATTTATTATTTAATTTAGGAATATCAAATATCAATTAATATAACGTATTTGTATTTAATATGTAATTTTGTTAAAACAAAAATAGAATAAAATTTTCTTATTCAAATATTCAATTACATTCAATACAACAAAACTAAAACAAAAATTTAAAAATAAAAAATCAAATTAGTCTCAATAAAATGGCACATTAGTTAAATTTTCCAGGTACTCCTTTGCACTTTGAGCAGAACACCTCACTATCACTATTTTTTTTCCAGGAATGAATATTTTTTTTTAAGTTGATTGCTTAACACATACTTTCGCTTCGACATTTCGACAAGTTTAAAAATCGAGTTGCACAGATACTTTTAACAGGGTCGCAAAAAACAGAAAAGTGTATAAAGTGAAACTTTTCAACTGAAAAGTATGAATAATAAACAAAGTGGACTAAATTGCAAACATGGAAAAAAATAAAAAAAATAGGACAAAATAATAAAAAGCAGGATTTTGAGCCCGTTACACAGGACGCAGGACTTTGCTCGAATAAACAGGACTGTTCTGCGAAATACAGGATGGATGGGAGCGTAAGGCATAGAGCATAAATAATTTTGTTTTAATTAAACAGAAAGTGTTCGTACAAGCTTATCGAAGTGGATGGACTGCAGAAACCATCGAAACCTATTGAAGAGTTGATGTAGCGCTCAAGGAAACAGCTTCTAGTCTGCTTGGTGGTTTGTTCTGCAAAGAACTTGTTGTTGTTGCAACCTGTTGCTTCATTAACTTATTTGACATTGAGCTCAAATATAATTCCAAAAAATTATAAAAATTCAATTATAATAATAATTTAGTAACTTGTAGTTTAATTCTAAGGCAACGAACCGATGGAGGAACCTTAAATATTTCGAAAAAAACTTAGGGTGTTAAGAATCTAAAAAAGCGGGATATTCACCATTTCAAACGTGTTACTAAATATCTTTCGCAAAAAATTCTATTATCAAATGAAGACATGAGTGGATGAAGGTGATGTGTCGCATTTTCGGATTTTAGGTGTTATACACATGGATGAAGGGTCTTATGTGCATATATAAACCATTTTAAAACTTAAAGCAGTTATGTTTGTGGCTATTTTAGAATTTAACTACTTCACAAAGTTTGATTAAGTATATGTAGATTTCAGTACAAATGTGAAAGTTTGAACTCAATTTTCTCGCAACTAGATAATTGCGACACATCACCTTCATCCACTCATGTCTTCAAATATTTAAGTAGCTATAGTACAAAATTAGAAATAACCAGCGCAACCTTTAAAAAAATATTCAACAACAGCTCAACTCATAAAATAATGCACACTGAAGTCAAAACAAGCTCTTAATTCATTGACATTCATTGTTTAAAATTTTAAAAATGTGTGTAATTGTGCTAGTAGAGCAATTTGCAAGAAACGTTGCGGCAACAACAAAAACCACAAGAACAAAACTAAACCGCTGAAGCAACAACATTTTATGAACACGAACACAAGCAGAAAAATTGATGGAAATTCATGAAACAATTTCACAAGCATTGAATTTTAAGCACAACGAAAAAAAAACAAGTAAAGCAACTGCAGTTCAACTACAAAAATCACCTTAAACACCCACATCAGCAACAACATCAACAACAACATCAGCATAATCATCATAATATGCAATTTTAGACTCATCAAGAATAACAACAACAACATCACTAGAGTCAACAGCAGAATCATCATAAACATCATCATTATGAGAAGCAGCAAAATTATCAGAACCATCATCTAAAAGCAACAACAAAAGCAACAAGCATAAAGCTAGAGAAAAATGCATGCATTTTGAAGCTACTTTAATTTTACACTCCTAGCCATGAACGTTCTTACAAATATACATATATTAATATGTATGTTATATTTGAACTGCATGTCGACAGACCTGCACTTCTTTTAACATTTTTTGAAAAACAGAGTGTTTTTTACATTTTAGTGGTCTAAAAAGGGTTTTGACGTTGTTGTTGTTACTGTTGCATGCACATCAGAGATGTGCAATGAATTAAATTTTTGAATCAATGAGCCATTTACTCAAAAATGAGTATGAATAAGTATAAGTAGTTTTCAAAGTGGTACTCATATGTGATTGATTCCAAAAAAAGTGAATGACATTTTTTAATCATGAACCACTTACACAAAAATGAGTATGAATAAGTATAAGTAGTTTCCAAAGTAGTATTCATATGTGATTGATTCAAAACAAAGTGAATCAAATAAGCATAGAATTAATATAATATTAAGGGTTGCCACCTAATAATATACATTTTTTAGAATTTGAAACATAATTTAGCAGTGTTGGAGGGTCGCTGATTTCGAATCTGAAGTCAGAATTTTCCGGAAGTTTGCGGAAAAAGATTTCTAAAGGGAATGTTATAATCAAATGGTGTAATTTAACATTTTCAAAGTCCCAGAACACGGAAGGATAAGTTATTTCTTTACTTGAAAACATTTAATTGGTTAAACAACACGAAAATATTGTTGACGCAACATCAAGTGTATAATTCTAATAAAAAAGAAGGTAGTTTTATAACAAAACTCTATATAAGGGAGTTTTTGAACGTGCTCTTTTAAAATTTT
The DNA here is from genome assembly GCA_963920525.1 of Dichetophora obliterata. Lineage (NCBI taxonomy): Eukaryota > Metazoa > Arthropoda > Insecta > Diptera > Sciomyzidae > Dichetophora > Dichetophora obliterata. The sequence goes on along the minus strand of OY986437.1, from coordinate 217,359,371 downwards.
ATGCCAGATTTTAAAAGTTCTACATAAAAACATAAAGAAATCTATTTTTTGCTATTTATGCAGTCAAAAACAAATTTTTTACTGGAGAAATTAAATAAAATTTATTTTCGTATATGTTTCGATTTTTTGATATTTAAGTTTTTTAACAGTAATATTAACACTACAAAAAATGCACTTTGTCTCTAAATTCTTCCAAGTTATAGATAGTGTTTTGTTTTTGCTGTAGTTTTTACGGAATGACAATTTTTGGGACCCAATGTAAGTTTTTTATTTTATTATTTTTCAGAAAAGGATCAACTTCAAAAAATATTTTGTAGCTCAAAAATACACAGAGCTAGCCAATATAAATCATTTTTTGATTTTTAACCCAACAATTAAACTATGAGAAAGATTCTTTTACCCCAGATTTAATCCTTTTCACCCATTTATTGCTACCAGTTCCAGTTCCAGAAACTTCAAATTTCACATTTCACGTGCTTGTGGGCTTATACGATAAACATAATTTAAAATAACAGAAGTATTCAGAAAAACTTCCAGTTTTTTGGAAAAGTCACATTTGATGTTCGCAACGTACGTTAAAATGGGTATAAAAATAAAACAATAAAAGCGAAGATTTGTAGTTGTTTTAAATGTTGTTTATGATAAAATTATTATTTTACCATTTCCTGTTCTAAGAATAAGAACACTTCTTTAAAATTATCATAATTTCAGATTTTCAAGGTTAAATAAACATACAACTTCAAATTATGTCCAATTTTTGCGCAAAATCAAAAAATAGGTAAAGTAGATACTTTAATTGGCTTTCAGAATCAATGTTTAGTTTATTAAATGTGAACATCAAGTAAGCTCTAAGTGTCAAACACATTATGAAAACACAATGGGCAAAAAAATGGGCTAACCCCAGAGAGTAAAAACTACCATGTAAAGTTTCTTGAAAACATGAGCGGTTCGGAGTCGATATAAAGCACGTAAGTCAAGTTCTTGATCATTTTTATTCAAACATTTAATAAATTGCATAACTCAATTGATCATAAGAAACTCGCTTAAACATTTTTCATGAGCTGAAATGACCACTTCGTTTTTTTCGTGATAGCAATGTGTTTATAATAATTTGATGAGTTCATCAAATCGTTAGAAATAAAACATATGTTGTTTATTCTGTCGCATATATTTCGATCTTTTATACTGAAACTTAATTGTTAAATGTGGTATTGGTTTTAAATGTAATACTATTTTGCAATATAATGAATGAGGCTCGAAAAAGCCATAAAAAATTAACAAAAATTATCATTGTCTTATAAGAATATGTTCTATTCATGTCATCTGAAAATGCTACTGCATTACTTTGAAAATTTTGTGACTCGAGTAAGTTTTAAAAAATTGAAAACAAGACGGAACCCAGAACTGATTCTTTGGGAAATGAATGTTTTAATGATCCTGTAAAAACTAAAGAAAGAAAGCAAGATGAAAACCATAAAAAATGCCTCCCGAAATTTAGACTTGTACTCTTCTTCACTTATTGAATAGAATTTTGAGAACGACAGTATCAAATATTTTATGTCAAAAATGTTTGTGTCAAATTAAATAAAAATATTTATTTTAATATGTTGATTTTATATGATTTAAATACAAATTCTAAATGTTTGATAGTTTACATCATCTTTCTTTGGAAAGATTCGTTAGAAAAATTAATTGTTCTATGAGTATTATAGAACATACTCATACTCATACTCATACTCATACTCATACTCATACTCATACTCATACTCATACTCATACTCATACTCATACTCATACTCATACTCATACTCATACTCATACTCATACTCATACTCATACTCATACTCATACTCATACTCATACTCATACTCATACTCATACTCATACTCATACTCATACTCATACTCATACTCATACTCATACTCATACTCATACTCATACTCATACTCATACTCATACTCATACTCATACTCATACTCATACTCATACTCATACTCATACTCATACTCATACTCATACTCATACTCATACTCATACTCATACTCATACTCATACTCATACTCATACTCATACTCATACTCATACTCATACTCATACTCATACTCATACTCATACTCATACTCATACTCATACTCATACTCATACTCATACTCATACTCATACTCATACTCATACTCATACTCATACTCATACTCATACTCATACTCATACTCATACTCATACTCATACTCATACGCATACTCATACTCATACTCATACTCATACTCATACTCATACTCATACTCATACTCAAACTCATACTCAGCAGTTTTCTTCTGGGATATTTTAACTAGATATCTCCAATTCAACAAAATTTTACTGTCTGTCCTTTCTACTTAGTTCATATTTTTTTTCTGTTTCTTTGAACTTTAAAATCTTTATGCTGCTGTCATTTATTGAGTGTTGCCTACCTTCCTATAACATATATGAAGTGCAATTTTTCTCATGATGTGAATTTCACTTTAACCCACTGAAATACACTCACACTCATCCATTTACATCCACTCCACTCCAGTCCACTTCACTCATTCATACTCTTGTTGTCGCTTCTATTGATTTCTTATCTAATATATTTATTGTACTAAGTTCTCATTTATGGTTTGAAGAGCCCAAACATATTTTCGCTTTTATATGAAAGCACAAAAACGATGAAACTGTTGCAAGGTTAAGGGATATGGCAGTTCAGCAAAATTAACTTTTGTTGTTACAAAAATAGTTTATATTTATTATTACATTATTTAAGAATTGATACTAAAAGCACAAGATGACATTTTCTCTTTATTTTTATATAATATAAAAATTACTTTATCTACTTTTCACTTGTTTTTTATGCACTGAAAAAAAATCTATCTTAAAAATTAACACAAATGTGTTTCTCTAAAAATTTGAAATATTTAAATATGTTTTATATGGATTTGTTCTTACTTTGACAAATTTTTTTTGTATACTATATTTTTAGAAATTTAAAAGAGAATTGTATTTTTGATGCTGAGATCAAATCTTCTGGTATGTCAAGCAAAAATGGGTTGAAAATATACGATAACGCAGTTTTAAATAGGTCTTATATAATAGAAAATAAAATTATCTACACATATCTTCAATCATGAAGGAAGGTTATAATTAAAGTTTATCAAAATAGAAAAAATTAACATTAAAAAACACAGTACCAATTTAACCCTCTGAAGGCGAGGATATTTTATCCGTCCTCAATTTTGTTCATAAACATACAAGTAAGATATGTCTAGAGAGTTTTATTACTTTTCCAACGGTGGTTTATCGAAGATAATCGGATAAGAAATATCGTAGTTATGCCGATTGAGGTCTAAATCATTTAAAAAGCATCCAGAAAAGTCACCTAAAAAATCCAAAACGCGCATATATCTCAAAAATTTCCACAGCAATTTTTTACATTTTTTGCAAATCATATATTAGACGTCCATGTTTGATTTTGTTATCATATTTTCTCTCCTTTCTATGATATAGCGCAAAATGTGTTGAAGTTGTATGGCAGCCCACTTGTCCAATCGAACCGAAATTTTTAACACTTCTTGGAAATCACATAGTGACGTCTATGTTTGATTTCATTATCGTAGTTTATCTTACTTCTAAGATATAGCGCAAAATTTGTTCAAGTTGCTTGGCAGCTGCCACAGTTCCCACTTGTTCAAACTTTCTGAAAAACTTTTCTTCTTTTTTTCTTTTACTTTTCTATACCATAAACTTAAAAAAACTACCAAAAAAATCCACAAAATAATATTTTCCGTCTTACTTGTATCAATCGCATCACTGTGCACCGTGCGTACAATTTCAATAGATCTTGGGAAAGATATTATAGCATTGTCGATATCAAGTATGAAAATCGTACAAAATTCAGTGTATCGGATTATTTAGCAAAATTGATTATAATTCAAATTATCAAAACGCACAGCCTTCGAGTAAGTGTTAACATTCCATGATGATGTGCAAAAATTATTGCCAATAACTCGTTCGTGTCAAGTTTAAAAGTTCTCATGTGAAGATCACTCCCAATATATAAAACTTTCAATTTCTGCATCACAAGAAAACATTACCTCATTTTAACTACAATTGAAATTCCTGTTCAACTGCAACACTTTCAATTGCAAAACAAGTATCGTGCAGTACTCATCGTGGAAGTCTACGCCAAAGAAGCATGTTGTTTGAGCAAACAAATCAAATTCAAGCACTCAAATGAAACAAAAAACGAAAAAAAAATGTAAGCCCGCAACAGTCAAAGCAAAACAAATGTTGAAGCATACGGATACAAGTTATTGAAGCACTTTGAAAATGCAACAACAAAAAAGCGAATAGTTCACATCAGACTCCAAATCCACACAAAGTTGAATGAATGAGTATGATCATAATGAAGATGGTGTGGATCACTGTGTTGGAGGAAACAATGCTGAGAGTTGGTGGGACTGATGATTCACAATAAGATTTCATTTTAATATTGACTATAGTAATGATCATGTTTCGAGGGAATGAAGAGAATCATTATGAAGCTATTATTTTGATGATATTTAACTTTGAAGAAAACTGAGAATAACTGATGGATGAGACCGATGAGTATTTTTCAATATCAAATTTCTCAAATTAGATATTTTCCAAGGCCAAAAAAAATACTTCCTTAGGAGGAAGGACGATAACATTTTCAAATTTAAGGAAGGAATATTAAATTTATAAGTATAGGTAAACTATGGTGATAAGTAAGATAAACAAGACTGATTGATTACTTGTGGAAATTCAGATTAATTCAACAATATAACCGCTATAATGACTTAATGCTGGTATAAGTTATTAAAATAGTTAGCTTTCTTATTATTATAACCAATATTTTTACGAAAAATCAATTATTCCATTATGTGTATATTGAAAAACTTTATTAAAATTAAGTATATACTTTTCAACTCTTGTATGTTACACTGGGGTTCTTTAAACGCCACCAAGTTCATCTTGCAGTAGTGGCAGGCCGACTATTTTTTCCATTTCCAAGTCTTAAGAAGATTCGTGAAGATAAATCCTTTGGTTCTGTTTTATAAATGATACAATGAATATTTTAAAAAATTTAGGGATAACTGCAGCTGCATCTTTGGACAATCGCTTCATTTAATGATCCTTTTAAAAAAAAAGTTATATATTTGAAAGAAAATCTTATAGTGATATGGGCTTTTCCATCAAAAGGTCTGCCACTAGTGTAAAATTAAATTTTACTGAAAATTCTTTTAACCTTCAAACGCTTTTGATTTTTCGTAACTTAAAAGACGTTTAGTGTCAATTTGACGCTATGCGTTACAACCACAGATTTTAGTTTAATACCACTGACCACTCAAATTTTTTTATTTATATTCATGTTATTTTCTCAAAAAAAATGTTTTTTTTAAACTCAAAAAGAAATGTTTTAGATTTGTTTGAAATATAAAATTAAAATAATTTATAAAATGTTAAAAATAAAAATTTGATTGTTATTTGCCAGCTACACTAAGTTTGGGCAAATTTTTTACATAGGATAAAAAGATGAATTGGACAAACATGGAAATTGCAGTTGGGACATGGCGTTCTGTGGAGATTATCACTTTATTTATACGGACAAACAATTTGCAGTTATACTTTTTTATTTTTTCTTTGCGTTATATTCTTAGCATAGTGTCAATTTGACAATGAACGTCGTTTAAGGGAATTTTTTTACACCTTAACAACAACATCTATTGGAATATTTTCTAGGATAAAATATAAATTTAAATACAAATAAGAAAGATATAAACTTTTTTTTTAAAAAATAGTGTCAAATTGACATTAAAGTCGTTGAAGTCGTTAAATATAAGCCTCTATAATAGAAAAAATGTTCATATTTTATATTATTAGACTACTAAGAGGTCATCTCAATTTTAACGTAAAAAAATGGCAACAAAAGTTTAAAAATGGTGACAGAAGTGAAAAATTGTTAACGAAAGTTGAAAAATTCTAAAGAAAGTTTAAATTTTATAAGTATAATAAATACATCTATTCGTATACTACAAAGTCAATTTTTCCAGTTTTTGATTGTTTCGGTCCTGAATTACAATTTGCATTTTTTTTCTAGTTCAATAAAATAAAAAACTACAAAAAATGTTTACTTCTTTGAACAAAAAAAAAATCCGTTAAGTAACGTATGTACCATATTATGGTTTGTATAAAAATAATTAAAAAAAATTTCTGAACGAAGCAATGATGAATATATAGCAATATTATACCAGACTATATTTAAATATCTTTCATGAAAAAACTCGTGTACATTTCGCAGATTTTTCGTTTTTATTGGTGTAGACAAACACCAGTTCTCTTTTCTGGTACGTTATGCTTCCTCTTTTGTTTGCTTATGTCTTTTCTTTGATCACTTCTTCATATTACACTAAAAATAGTACTACTAGAGTGACTTAAGGCGACTTACAGTGGCTTTAAGTACGTTTCTGCATCGTTTTTCGCATTTTTGTCTCTTCACTTGTTGTCCGCTGGTTTGAGGAATGCAAAAAGCACACACGCAACCACGTGACTTTTTGATTCTTCTATTGCAAAAAAAACAAAAAAAAATAAGTTATATAAACAAACAAACCTAAAATAGAAAAAACCAGCTACAACAAGTCGGTGGCAGTAAGCGCACACTATACGCTCTACCAGCAGCTTTAAGCATGACGCGTTTTCACCTCGGCTCGAAAAATCAACAAGTCACCACTGTACATGCGCCCTTAAAACACCTCCTAGACGCCGAAAAGAACCTTCATTCTTTATTAGTGAGTTTTTCGATGTCCGAAAGGAAGAAAATTGTTAATTTTTCATGACTTAATTTGTTTTACCTGGCCTCGTGGGGTACATACATACCCCACATTCTCTCTCGTTTTGATTTATTTGCAATTTTTTTCTAGTTTTCCGGATTTTTTATGAACGCTGATCTGTATTTTTTTCAACTTGGACATTTCTATACTTTAAAGTGATATCTAAAGATGATATCTGAATTTTTTCAGACAAAATAATCAATATTTAAATTTTTACAAAGATTTTAATCACTGGGGTTCGTATGTACACCACGAGTCCAGGTAAGTTTCTCAGGATGAGCATGCCAGGTGAAGGTGAAGAAAAGTTGCAACAAGTCCATGTGATTAAAATTTGCCTCCGAGAGAAGCGAGAGAGGAACGACTTTCATATTTAGTCCGCTACATATTTAGCTACCATATTTTTCCTTTGAATATAACATTCGTTATTTTGAGAAATGGGTTGTTTAAGGACTATTCACGTATTTTAAAGTTTTATTCCAATTAACCAGTTTTGCAGGTTTTAGTTAGAAAAACGTTCCAAAACCGAAAGAGTAAAAAGTTTCCCCTCACTATCAAAAGTAGCTCGTTTTAATCCAAGATATTTTTTTTGTACCGGTGGCAATCAAAAGAATCTTTGGGATTATTTCAAGTCTGCACAGGGATTTAAGAGATATTTTGGCTACATCTTTTAGTGACAAGAAAGTCGATGAGCCTAGGTTTTTTAGTCTTGATCTAAGTAGGGCGAGGCATATTCATAGTAGGTACTTCAAGGTCACCACCATGCCTGGTTCCTTACACTACCTGCAGTTGTCAGCCGAGGTGATGCCCAGTTTCCTCGCGTGGGCTGTCGCCATGCAATGACCAGTCAGTATGACCACAGAGTTCGTTTTTCGCAATGTGGATTGAACATGATTTTCGAGATTTTGCACGATGTCGTGTCTCACCATCTACGATTCACTGCTTGTGTGCCTCTTTTTTCGAGATTCTTTCACAACTATTGTAGCGGAGTAGGTACATGTTCTGTGACTTCTGGTTTCTGCCCAGCTCTCTCCCTTGCTAGATCGTCTGCCATCTCGTTCCCCTCAATGCCCTGGTGGTTAGGGCCCAGTAGATGCGCACTCTCTTCGAAGAGCATAGTGCATCTAGGACATTTGAACTTGATGGAAGCGAAGCGCATGGATTTAATAGCCACTTGGCTGTCAACGAAACCGTAATATAAGAGTGGTGTGTATCCAGGCCGAGGGCTATGTCCGCGGCCTTCCTTATGACAAATACTTCTGCCTGGAAGATTCTGCAGTGGTTTGGAAGATTATATTGCTGCCTTATAGTAGGCTCTGCACAATACACAATATCCTCGTAGGCATTTTGGAACCATCTGTAGGTAAGCTTATTCTATACCTTTGCATCAGTAGTTTGGGCCTAGAAGTGTAAGTATTATGGAATTGACTATTGTACAAAATATCGTGTAGTCCGTGCTACTTGACAGATCCTTGCCGATTATGCAATAACCAAAATTTTAGCTATGCTTGTTGCCTCTCGTCGTGAGGCATTGTTAAATTTTTTCACATAATAGTTTTGCGTGTATGTCCAGGGGTCCATACATAGAATACAATCAAAAAATTTATTTGTAAAATTTCTACGAATGATATTAGTAAGCAAAATATGCGTATTTGTATTTGTATTTGTATTTGTATTTGTATTTATTTATAAGAGATTAGTACAAATAAGAACTAAGTTTTTTTACAGTTCAACAAGTATTTCTACAAATACGCGTACATTCTACAAATATGCGTACTTTACGAATTCATTCGTGAGCTCTCTAATATCTGATGCAGTATCTACGAATATATTAGTTTTATATACTAATGATATTCGTAAACAAAAACAAATCAATTCGTATAAGTGCATTGTACGACTGATTGTGTACATATAAATAATAATAATATTCGTTAATTTGTCGTACGAATAACTTTGTAATTTCTTTCATTGCATTCGTAGTATTTACTAATGCTTTTGTATTATTTACGGATGAAAAATAATATTAGTAGAAACAATTCATTTTTAGGCTGACCGTACAAACTATTAGTGGTATGTACGAATTATTAGTAGAGTATAAAAAATTGAAAACCGAAATAATTCAGCCTTGTTTGTAGAACATCTATAGAACATAACGAACTATATGATTATCAAGTGACTGTAGCCTACTGGTAGAGAGCGTGGCCCGTAAACTAAAGAGCCGAGGTTCAAACCCCAGCTCAGACAGAATTTAATTTTTGTCTGGTTTTTACGAATAAAATATTCGTAATATGTTCTACAATACGTCGATTCTACAAATCCTATTCGTGGCTGAAAACTACGAATAAAATTCGTAGAATGGACGCAGTTATTAGTAATATTTACATACAAATATTTTTAAGTATAGGCTCAAGCGCTTTAGTTCAAGTTGACTTCAGCGCACCAATAGTGCATAGCACTGTTTGCCGCTGAGCTTACTCCATGTGCTTAAGGTACTTTGAATTTTTCACAGCCGGCCACCACAAAGTTGTTTCATATAGTATAATAAGACAAACTACCGTTGCATAGATCCGATGCATTAGAATGGGAAAAAGACCTCAGGTATGCCTAGCATCTTTTTGGATGTGTATCTGGATCTATACCACAATGGTGGCTTCCTTCACCCTTTCTTCTTCATTAATTCTCCATACCAGCTTGCTGTCCAGGACAACTCCTAGATATTTCGTGAAAGTTTTCGGTATGAGGCGTAAGGCTGCCCGCAGAGTAAACGCCGAAGCAGGCAGGCAGGCGCAGGCAGTGCCCTGCAAAAAAACGAGATGGAAATAACTTTTTTCTCTCATGTTCACATAGTTTTCCTGCGCCTGTCTGCCTGCCTGCCTGCTTCGGCGCTTACTCTGCGGGCAGCCTAAGTCGTTTATTTTTGATGGTATCCACGGTGGTATCTTGTATTTACTGTTATAAAGTTACCAAAGACATTGCTTAATATAAAAAGAATGGACACCAGAAACACGTGTAAAAACTAAATGTAGACTTTGAGAATTAATTTTATTATTGTAATATGTACATTAAGGCGTACATATCAAGATAACCCTTGGTTTATGTAATGATGATTCTCCAAATATTTCGACTCCAGCAATAGCCATCCGTAAGCTGGAATGGTTTGAAATAATCTCTAAAAATCGAGATTTTTTGTAACCATATTGGCTAGTGTAAAAATTCTAAAAAATAAACTGTCAGAAATTACAGCCCGGAAAAAGGTTTTCATGCATTTTTTAAAAAATTTTTAAAAATTTATTTTTACTAAATTTAAAAAAACTTCATTATTTCTAATGCGATCCTCCCTTTCAAGATATCGTTGGAAAGATTTTGAGTGCTCGCATTGATTTCTTGTCATAATATCTTAAATTGATATATAATAAAACTAAAATGTTAATTATAAAACAAACACTAACTGAAAAAATATAGTAAGAAATATAGTAAAAAAAGTAATGAAGTTATTTGAATTTTTAAAATTTTTGTATGGAAATAAAATATAAAAAATATCAAAAATATACATGAAAAACAGCGTCATCTTTAATCTGATTGCAAACATTTATAATTTCTTACAGTTAACTTTTTACAATCAAAAACCAATATTTTTACAATAAACTTGATTTTTAGAGGTTATTTCAAACCATTGAAGCTCACGGATGGCTATCGCTTGAGTCGAAATATTGGGGGAATCATCAAAACATAAACCAAGGATTATTTTGAGCATTTGTGCCGAACACACGCAGAGAAAAGACATGGTTGAGAAATGATTTCTACAATAATAATTTTTTTACTAAAATTACTGTATTATTTCTGCAAACAAAAATTTTTGCCTTAATAACGTTATTATTTTCTAATGGTGGTACCAAAAATAACATTAAAGTTGAAATAATAACATCACTGAAATCGTCAACATACTATGATTGCCTCAATTATTAGTTGCAACAAAAATGTTGTAGTTCTGCCAAACATATTAGAATTTTGAATGTTTGTCGGAACTATTCTTTGATTCTTGGCAAACGAAGCAGAACATAACCAAAAATCGAAAGAATTTATTATGTCTGAACAGTTGCAGGAAAAACTTTCACTTCATTCAGACACAACAAGTTTTATCGTTTCCTGGCTATGTGCCGTTTCGTTTGTCAACTGTTCAATTATTGCGTTTTGTTTTAAATCGCCTTATCCTAAAAACAGCGCGCAGAAAAGTGACATTTTTGGCTTTAATTGTAGCAAACATACTATTTCTTTTTACCGTAAATATATTTCGCAATTCTGACCATATTATGTTTATCACAAATATTGCTATTTTTGTGACAATGCACTTAATGTACCAAATTTATGAATGGCATTAGTCAGACGAGCGGTAGTAGCGGCTGTGGCATATTGGTAGTGTACGTGGCTCGTAATCGAAAAAACCGAGGTTCAAACCCCAGGTCGGACAGAAAATTTTATCAAAAAGATTTTTCAATTGAATTAATATTTCTGTTCAGCCCAGACAATGGCAAACCTCTGGATATATCTTTAATAGTGTGGAAAATAAAAAAAAATTATTGTTTCAATAATATTCTGGATCCTAATAATAAATTCATAATCTAGTTGTTACAATCATTCTATTTTCGACCCAATAAGAGAATAATAATTGTTTCAATAATATTTTGGTTGCTACAAAAAAGTTCCTTTTCTCAATATAGTTGTTATAATCATTTTATCATGATCAAAGAAAAAATTACATGTTTAAGAACATGTTAGCAACAATCATAATCCGAATCATACTATGATCATCTTAAAAGTTACTCCCCCCTAATCCAGGGTGTCATGCGCACCGTGCCCATTGGATGGTTTGCAGTCAGGGGGTATACCGACTGTATTGGAACGGAGCCTTCATGATAACAGGCCGCCTCATGAAGTAACTGTGGCCTTACCATGGTATGCGGGCTCTGGCATGGTTGACCACCCTTTCCCAGCCATAAAACATAGACTGCGACGCTTTTGTCCTCGGACACGAGCTACCGGTCGAATATTAAATATGAGCACAAACAAAAAAACAAAACACAACAAACAGGAAGACTTGCGGGGAGTCACCGCAAGCAGAGCAGCAGACCTCATGGAACAGAGATTCCAAGAGGAAGGTCAACGGCAAGGCACCAAACCTAGGAGAAATCCTCCTCCGCCAGCCAGAACACAAGTCAATAGGACTGTACGCAGCAATGATCAGGTGGAGCATAGAATCCATAATGATCACAGACACTGCAGCACACAGATGAGGAGGCACCCGTACGGCAAAGATCGAGTGGAGCATACCATCCACAGCGGTCAAAGGCCTAGTACCAGCCACCAAAGAAAAACTGCGAGCCCCAGGAGATCACATCCTGTAAAAATTCCCCCGGAAGAACACCGGGATGATACGACGTCGGCTCCAAAAAGTATCCCAATCTCGGAAACTGCGTCAACATCCAAGGATGCGGCACAGAAAAGGGAATCAGAAGAAGGGCAAAAACACAAGCCCTTCCACAGTAGACGTCGCCGTGTCCACCTCCCTCAGCGCGGGGAGCCAGGAGGGCTAGACGACCCACTAAGAGTCGGCCTTAGTGGAGCAGGCGTAAGATGGTATCTGCGCTATCTGGAACAGGGCATGGCACCCGAAGTAGCTCATGAAAGAGCGGTAGAGCATCGGGGTAAAGCACCGGTACCAGAGGCAACGAAGTGGAGCTGCAGCGAGATAACGCCTCCTCAACGTCCAGAGAGCAAGAAGGCCAGAATAGCTCCTGGAAGCAACAGTAGGTCAGTGCCAGGGGCTAAGGTACCCGAGCCAGAACCTCAGAAAAATAGAAAAAGCTATGCAAGCATAACTAAGGGCATCCAAATAGCGGTTCTGCCCAAAGAATACCCCCGGCAAATGCTAAGTCCGGATGAGCTCTCGGAGCTAGAAGAAGCCATATTGAGCGAAGTAGTGAAGGGCTGGTCCACCAAGCTACAGTTTGAGGGAATTCACTTTCGTCCGGGCATGTTACTGGTCGACTGTTCGAATCCCTCAACAGCAGAATGGCTGCGAGCAGCAGCACCAAAGCTCGAGCAATGGAAAGGGCTAGAACTTATGGCTTGCCTAGGGGAGGAGGTCCCAAAAGGGCATACCGTTAGAATGTTCTTGCCAAGAAGTTCAAGCACGGAGATCAATAGATCGTTGGGACTAATTGCCGCCCAGAACGATGGTCTCAATACTAAGTATTGGAAGATATTGAGCTCCAAGGATGAGGGAAGTGGGCATATGCTCACGTTCTCGATAGATAGGGAGTCACTTGAGACTATCAAGTCAAGGGGCTCCACTATCAGCTTCCGCTTTGGAACCATTCCGGTGTTGGGCACAAAATCGCCACCAACCAAACCGGTCAAAGCAGCAACATCCACAGCTGCAGCGCCCACAGCTGTAACGTCAACAGTGGTATCATCCACAGAAGCCACATCTGCGACTCCAAATGAAGGAAAAGACGCAACGCCACCAATACAACCAACTGGTGAAGTTGTTACGGAGAAGTTCGCCTCCGTCTCGGTCATCACCGCAACACCTTCAATCGAAGATCAAGCAGAGGGCATGAACCTCGCCGCTCTCACGATTGATGGTTGTAAAAGCGAACCTCCGACTGAGGTAGTAGCAACGCTGCCTGAAGAAGACCGGGGCAGCAGTCCAGTGCTATGACGATCGGCACAGTAACCAGCACGAAATTTGCCCAAGTAAACCTCCACCATGCAAAAGCTGCTTCGGCAGTTATTGCTCGGAGGTTTACCACAGAACAACTGGGCTTCGTGCTGATCCAAGAACCCTGGTGCTACAGGGGAAAAGTACGTGGCCTCTACTGCAAAGAGGGTCAGGTAACTTGGGACCAGAGAATAATCAATCCCAGAGCATGTATTCTAATGCAGAAAAATATTAATTATATTTGTCTTTCAGAATTTATGACGCGGGACCTTTCAGTTATCGAGACTCACATCGAAACTGATGGCAAGCACCGCGCCATAGTGATCGCATCCGCTTACTTTCCTGGGGACGATGTCAACATTCCCCCAGCGGAGATAAAAAGACTCGTGGAGCATTGCAGGAAAGAGCACCTTCCACTAATCATCGGCTGTGACGCCAACGCGCACCACACAATTTGGGGAAGCACCAACGTCAACACCAGAGGTGAGTACCTTTTAGAATTTCTTTTAAGTAGTAATCTAGACTTCTTCAATGTGGGGGTAACACCTACCTTTGTAACTAGGGCTAGAGAAGAGGTCTTAGATCTCACCATAGGAAGCCCAGATGTGGGGGATATGATTAGGGAATGGAGGGTATCAATGGAACCTTCAATGTCTGACCATAGAATAATAGAGTTTAGATTTGGGGCGAAATGTCAAGAGACAGAACCCAAAAGAAACCCAAGAAATACCAGTTGGGACACATACACCAACAACCTGAAAGAAAACCTACAGAACGTAAAAGCTAGGAGTAGAATTAGTAACATCCTAGAACTTGAATGCTATGTAGAGCAAGTAAACAATGCAGTATATAATGCCTACGAATCTAGCTGTCCAACAGGGCACAAGGCAAGAACAAAACATACTCCTTGGTGGAGCGCTGAGCTGACCAGACTCCGGAAGAAGGTGCGATGCAGCTTTAATGCCGCAAAGCGCAACGGAGAATGGCACAACTACACGGTGACTCTGACGGAGTATAATAAAGAAATCAGGAAAGCCAAAAGACAGAGCTTTAGAACCTTCTGTGAAGACATTTCTTCCACGCCAGCAGCAGCCAGGATACACAAAGCAATGGCTAAAGGCAGAGTGGAGACAAAAATGTCACTTCTATTGCCAGACGGAAGCTATACGCTTAGAGAAGAGCAACGAGCCAGTCACCTTCTAGAAACTCATTTCCCGGGCAGTACACCGGTAACTGAGTATGAGACAGCAGACAGGCAGATCACTCCAAATCAAGAAGAATGGAAACTTGCAACGAGCATTTGTACTAAGGCTCGTCTAGATTGGGCACTCAGAACCTTTCAACCATTCAAATCAGCAGGTGTAGACGGCATCTTTCCTGCACTTCTACAAAAAGGTGCAGAAACTATATTGCCTCACCTAGTCAAAATAACTAGAAGCAGCCTTGCGCTGGGCTATATCCCAAGGAAATGGAGAAGGGCGATAGTCACCTTCATACCAAAAGTAGGGAAAATAGACTACACGCTACCAAAGTCGTTTAGACCCATTAGCCTTACCTCATTTGTACTTAAAACAATGGAAAAGGTAATAGATAACTATATAAGAACTGAGATTCTGGAGAAGGCACCAATGCACCCCTGTCAACACGCGTATAGGGCGGGCAGGTCTACAGAATCTGCTCTATACCAGTTGACTAGCAACATCCAGTCAGCTTTCAAAAACAAAGAAACCGTACTCTGTGCCTTTCTAGACATAGAGGGAGCCTTTGATAATACTTCTCACGAGGCTGTGAAGAAGTCTTTACACAAAAAAGGAGTAAATGATACGCTCAGCAGATGGATATGCCAAATGCTTAGCACTAGAACTGCAGAAACAAAAGTGGGCAACACCACTATAAGAATCAAAACAACAAAAGGCTGCCCACAAGGCGGAGTCCTTTCTCCACTGCTGTGGAGTCTTGTTGTGGACGAATTATTAACGATGCTAACCGAGAATGGCATAAAATGTCAGGGTTACGCAGACGACATCGCCTTAATAGCGAGAGGGAAGTTCGAGGATACACTCTGTAACCTGATACAGAGAGGACTGTCAGTAACAAAGGAGTGGTGCAACACAGTGGGATTAAGTATCAACCCAGCGAAAACCACCATAGTACCTTTCACTAACAAAAGAAGCCTGCCAAACCTCCGAACAATGAGAATGGATGGCACTGAAATTCCCTTCAAAGGAGAAGTAAAGTATCTGGGACTTACACTAGATTCAAAGCTTCTCTGGAGAAGACATGCAGAGGTAACTATAAACAAAGCAACGCGAGCACTCATGGTATGTAGGAGCCTGGCGGGGAAAAGCTGGGGTTGTAACCCAACAATTCTCCGCTGGATGTATACCATGATGGTGAGACCCATCCTCACCTATGGTGCAATAGCATGGGCTGAGAGAACCAAGCTAACCACAATGAGGAATATGCTAACAAGGGTGCAGAGACTGGCCTGTGTATGCATCACAGGGGCCATGAGGACATGCCCTACAGCAGCACTAGAAGTAATTCTGGACCTAACACCCTTACACCTTGTCATAGAGGGAGTAGCCAAGCGAACTCTGTTGTGCATTGCAAAAGAGGGGACAGGTTTAGGTAAAACTATCAGCAGTAGAGAGAAGGAGGACATTGCAAAGCACACTCCCTACATCGATCTACCAAGAGACGATATAGTAAAAAGGTATAACTTCGAAAAACACTTCGGAATTAAGCTTAGTACCAAGAAAGAGTGGGACAGCGAGATGATATCGCAAGTCAAGAAACCACACAGTATAGCATGGTATACAGATGGGTCCAAGACATTGGAAGGTATAGGCGCAGGGGTGTACGGGCCAAGAACCAAGCACTTTGAACCTATGGGGACAACACCCAGTATCTTCCAAGCGGAGATCCTAGCAATACAGCTGTGTGCACAATTCAATCTGGACCGTAAATACAAAGGTCAGGATATAGTTGTGATGTCAGACAGCCAAGCAGCAATCAAAGCATTAGTTTCCTGTGAGATATCATCGAGAATAACATGGGAATGCCTAACAAAACTCAACGAACTAGGCAAGAATAACACTGTTACTATACTTTGGGTCCCAGGACACAAAGGAATACAGGGTAACGAAGAAGCCGATGGACTAGCACGACAGGGTGCAGCCACAAAATTTATAGGGCCAGAACCATTCTGCGGATTGGGCACACATTCTATAAAAGAAGAACTAAGAAGGGAGGAGAGGCATAAACGATCAAACCTTTGGAAAAGCCTCCCAAAGCTAAGACAATCCAAATTGCTCCTCAGAGATTTTAACACTCGGAGAGCAAAATTGTGCATAAGCTTAGGCAAACCGAATCTTAGGATTCTAACGGGGTTCCTTACAGGACACTGTAAACTCAAATACCACCTGATGAAATTGGGCATAGAGACCGATAGTAACTGCCGTTTCTGTGAAGAAGCAGAGGAGACTCCAATACACCTACTTACAAACTGCGACGCCGTGGCTCGCAGACGTAAACTAGCACTGGGGAATTATGAGCTGAGTCTAGAGCAGGTTTCATCCCTTGAACCTAAGAATATTCTCAAATTCATTAGAGAAATAGGGCTGGATGAAATTCTGTAATCCGCAAACCCAGCGGAGCTTTGAGAAGGAGGTACAATAGATCTCATTTAGGTCGCAGTACGCATCTCCACCACACAACATTAACATTAACATGATCATCTTAAAACATGGTTGTTGCAACTAAAGTTTTTCTCTGCGTGCAACTTGTTTTTTTTTCTACGGAGCGTGAGGTGCCTTAAGGTACATATGAATCTGAAAACTTTTCTTAATTTTGGCAAACGATTTTACATATCGTTCACAGAATTTTAGTCCAAAAAGCGTTCCTTTACTATTTTGTGTTTTTCTCCATTTTTGAGAGATTTTTACTTACTTTTACGCATTTGACAGTTTTACTATTCTGAGTGCAAAAAGTATGGGAACAGACCTTTTGACCTTTTAATTCCCTATAAACTCTTGAAGAGAAAGATGAGAACTTATTCTATATCAGCCTAGCGAGAATCGAGAGTGGAACCTATTTCATATTCCAAACAAGTAGTTGCAGAACTCATTTTAGTACTAGTTACTACAACTTCTACTGGTTGACTCGACTTTCAGTTAAAATAAATTTAATTTTTTGGTGGGTATGGATAAAGAATATTCGGTAAATTTTAACAAAGTTTTTAGGGTCTCTGATAAGTAATTAAACTGTTTTTAGTAAAAGTTATAAGAGTTATAGGGCGTTCAATATGCTGCCAGCCTAGCAAATAAAACACGCGATTTTTGCCAAAATTGTTGTTTATTCTTCCACATAGTCCCCTTTCAGCTCCATACACTTATTCTGACGATTTTCTAACATTGCGATGCCCTTTTAACAGTAAGATTTCTCAAGATCTCCGATCAGTTACGCCTCAGTTACCAATTTGACCTGTTCATTCATCGCAAATGTCTTTCCCTTGAACCACCTTTTTAAGTTTGGGAACAGATAATAGTCGCTGGGGGCCAAATCTGGATAATATGGTGGATGAGGAGGCAGTTCGAAGCGTAACTCGTGCAATTCGATCATGGCTTCGATCGATTTGTAAGCTGGATAAATGGGGCCGTTTGTTTGCGATTTCATTAATTGTTTTTCTTTTTTTCAAATATTCAATGAACAAAATGCCACTTGAGTCCCAAAAAACAGACGCCAACACCTTTCCGGCCGTTTGATGAATCTTTGCTCGCTTTGGTGCACTTCCACTGGGATCTACCCTTCCTTTTGCTGATTCCTGTTTTTGGGTCACTGTTTTTGGTGCTTCTCGGGCGTGTTCATCTTTTGTGCTGGTTCGACTTCTTTTGAACTCTGCAATACAATATTTTACGGTTGAATACGACGAAGAATACTATTTAGAGAGAGCTTTTCTTTTGTTTCTTTCACACTTTTGTTACGCAAAAAGTAATGCTTAAACAATACACCAAATTCTTCTTTATCCATGTTTATAACAATAATAAAAGGTTTTTTAATTCAAAGTACTGTAACGTCACTATTCATTGACAGGTTGATAACAATATTAAAAGTTTTTTTTAATTTAGAGTACTGTAACGTCACTATTCATTGACAGGTTGATCTGACATTTATGGTGTTTTCATGTTAAGCTTGCCACCCGTCAAAAATATCATGCATTTGAAGAGTGGTGGTGCCTTTACTTGAGACCGGGCAACATCTTGAACGCCCTATACATTACAAAATAACAACATTTTTGTTTTATTTTAGTTTTATAAGAATGATCACTTCGATTAATAATGAACACACTAAATAAAAACTACAATCTAAATTCAATCAATTTGATTTATAATATTACATTATCATATTTGTATAATTTTTCAGATTTTTTTAATATGAGTATAACGATACTCATAAGTTTAAGTAAATAATAATTGCGATGATCATATAATTTTCCGCTCTCTTTCTAAGTATTGACATAATTTATTTGAAACATTGATATTTATTATTTTGTAAAACAAGTTCTTAAAGAAGTCTACTCGTCTAAGCATAAAAGTCACTGACAATGAATGCACTTTGTAATAAACGAATCTGTTTAATGAGGATCCAAAAGAATGTTACTGATTTTATTAGAAATATTCAAAGCCAATTAAAAAAAACAATTCGTATCAAGATAATGATTAACGTATTCTAATGAACTTAGTTAATTAAGATTATTTTAATGATCGTTATGATTGACGAGGCCAAAGTAATGATGCTTCATGATGAAGCTTTTCATGGAAGATGATTGCAAAATGCAATTTAATTTTAATAGTTTTCAACTTAAGAGATCTTAAACAGCATATGCTCAGCAAAGTATTTTGCTAGTGATCATCAAATCGAAGAGAGCTAAAGAGATAGAGATGAGTTGAAGAGCAAACCATAAAACACTTTCAATTTCAATTTGCAAAGTAATAACAAAATCATGAACAACAATAGACTTTAATTTTTGCTCTTGTTACTATGAAGATTTTATAAAAAAAAACAGCTAAGATCGTCAAGAAGCTTGCAAAGAGACGCAAGTTTAGACCAAGTTGGTAATTCGAACAAATGTTGGTGCTTTTAATGTTGCAGCGTCATCTGGCAGATGCATAGCAGCAACAAGTGATGGGCTGTTGCTGCTGTCGTTGCTTTAAGCTTGTTGCTAGCTGCAAAGAGCACCGAAAGAGCAAGAGATGTGAATGCATGAGATTCATGCGAATCTTGTTAGTAGAGAGCGCGAGAATTTCTAACTATTGCCAATGTTGTTGCCCTAATGTTATCTCGTTACCGTTTTTGTTGTCGTCATTGCTGTTGTTCACCATAAATGTTGCCTTTGTTATTGTTGTTGGTGTTGTGGTAGTTGCTACTTTGATTGTTATTTTGTTATAAAAAGCGTTGCTTAGCATCTCGGAAAACTAATTCAAAACGTTTGTGTTACACGTGCGCACACACAAAACGGTACGAAAAAACAAACAAAACGGTTCTTAGGATTAACATTCTTCTCCAAAGGATACTTAATATATCCTTTGAAACTTAGTTGAAAGTGCAATTTAGATGCTTATGGATTAATTGTGCGACCTATAAGTCAAACTGTGGAAAGCACACAAAAACTGCTTAAAAGGCAACTAAAAAAAAATACAGTTAAATAAAAAAATTGCCATTTTATAAAAAGATTCAATTGAAAAAATTGTGTGTGCTTCATTCGAACAAAATAAGTACAGCAGCAAAATGATGTCCTTCAGAACGGTTGCCTATCTTGTGAGTAACTTTGAAGAATAGTTCTTTTGTAAAGTTGTATGTTTTTTTAAGAGCCTGAAAGTCTTGCAACTGCCATCGAAATGTGTTGCAAATATTAAAAAAAAAATTTCAGTAACAATATTATGACTTCAAAGGAATCAGTGTTATTGCGCGTTCATTAATCATTTCAGCAAGTGAAACAAGTGGCAATGAAACATGAGTTATTTTTGCTCATTATTTTGTTGTTAATAAAATTTTTTAATTAAATTTCTGATTAATTAAAAGCGCTTAAGTGAACTGCTAGCAACAAAAAGATAACAACATTTTGGAAGTTTAATAAAAGAAGTTTGCTAAAACTCTGAGCAAGTCCTTAAGTACATAATTAAAAATAAAAAGTTGATTGCAGTCACCGAATTGATAATTAAAAAGTTAAGCACTGTATTTATCATTTCGTATAAGAAAAAGAAAAAACAGTTAACTTTATCTTTAAATTCTTACGTACTCAAGATATACTGCTGAAAAATTTCCTTTAGCAATTAATCTCTATGAGCATTTGTTTAATAAACATTTACTCTGTGCTCGAATTTTTAAAAGCCTTTGTTGTTTATTCTGGTTTAAGCCAATTGGCCAGTTACAACTACAATTAAGGTGACGTGTCCCTGCCAAGTTGTGCCAAAAAGAATTTTGACAATCAATTTAAGCGGACTTTTTTGATTCGCAATCCCTGATCAAATTCCTGTTCCATTTTGACAGAATGAACATTCCAAATTTTTCTTCTGAGTAGTTATTTATGGTTGTCTCAATACAAATTATTTTCTATCTTTAGTCTTGGAGTAAAGCTTACAAAAAAAATCCCATTTATACCACTCATCAGTTTTTCATAACATAACACTGCAATATTGTGACATTTTGATGCCAAACTTATGCAAATATCACATATAAACACATATAAACATATAAACAGCTCAACATTAACTATCAAGCATATTTCTTGTGTGAAACATAATGAAAATGAAACAATATCCACGTTTAGCAATGAAAAGAAACCACATGCAAAATACACCAAGTCCTTCAAGAAAATCATCCAATATCTTGAAAATATTTCATATACACATTAAGCACACACACTACACAATATACTTATATATATGTATATGAGTGGGACATATTAAGGATATGCAATAAAACGTCTGCCAAAGACGTAACGTAAACATGCCTTAACTTCATTTATTTACGTTAAGCAAAGAGAATGGCAAAGAAAGCAACACAAATAAACTTCAAAAGTCAGAGCAAATTATTGCAAGTAAGCCCCAGCAATAAAAAAGAGCAACAAAAACAAAAAAATACACACACACATTTGTCGCAGTGTACATATGCACAGAAGGACCTTCTTTAAGTTGTCAAGCGCGCATGAGATCAACTCTTAATGCCACACGGATTTATTGGATGGACGCAACATGCTTGCTTGCTTTGTTTTCTGTTTATATGACAGAATATCAGCTATAAGTAGAAGTTGCAGGACACTTAAAGGTCCTCTTACCGATTCTTTTTGTTTTGTTTTGTTTTGTTTTGTTTTTTCTGCTTACTTCTAAAGTACTTTTCTGCTACGTCGTAATATTTGTTTGTTGTCCTGTTCTAGTTGTGTTGATTTGCTTACATAGCATCAACGTAAATAAATCAAATAAGTAAATCATATGAGCTCAAATCATGTCATGTCTAAGGTATGTCCTTCGTAAGGATATGAGTTGGATACACTTGGTTTATATATGTTGAAAACAATGACCAGCAAAGTATTTTAAGTAAAGTCGTAAAAAATATGTCACAAAACTGTGTATTTAACTTGATTGTACTCTTATCTTATCTGAGATTGATCTCATGGAATTCTTTTAATTCTTTTTTCTAACAAGACGACAGTTCTTTGACATTAAGCAAAGTTAAATTTCTTGCCGCTTCCTAATGTTGTAAACCTTCATTGCTCTATAATAAGAATGCATCAATGAAATGTTTGTGTAAAAACTGGCAGAAAATTCTAGATACATCATTTAATCTTTGAAGTACATTTAAGGAAGTTCTAAATTATAAAAACTGAACTTAATGTGTGAAACGATAAGATTTTAAACATAAAAAATATTCGTAATAAAACTTTGTAAAATAATGGTACTAGTTTTGTCACAAAGTTAAAGTTAAAGTAACACATTAAACTATGGAACTCTTGATAAGTGCTCCCTACGCGCGCCACTGTTTCGCGCTCGCCTCTTCAATAACTATATTGGATCTTTTTAAACAAGCAAGAAAAATACAAAAGTTCATAGTTACGGTATTAAAAAAAAAATAAACAGTAATAGGTTTTTGCTACTTTGCTGCTAATTTTCTATCATGTTGCAATCACGAACAACAATGCCATTAAAAACTTCTGCATTTTTTATCAAAGAAAAGTATTACTATTAGCATATGGTATTTTTTTGACCATTGACTATGCGACAGAATCAAAAACTGTCATACTTTGCACACCACCATTTATGTTGTTTTTGACTTCATTTTAACTGAAAATTAGTTTTTCCAACTAATTTTGACTAACAACTAGTGTCCGACCAAAACCGGAATTTTGACCGAAACCGAATCCGAATATTCGGCCATTTAATAATATTTGGCCGAAACCGAAACTGATTATTAATATGAAAATTTATGTCTTTTACTAAAAATTTTGTTTTATTAAAAGGAAACAAAAACACGATTTCGAGAAGAAAATTTTATATAAAAAGTATTCTTTAAATATAGGAGCTTATAAAAATAAATTTAAGGTTACTATAATAATAAAAAATATTATTTTTATTTTATTCCGTACTCACTTAAAACAGTAAGTACAATGTACATTTTTATAGAAATACAAAACAAAGTACATATCTTGATTTTTTTTAAAGGTTTAGCATTATAAGAATAGAAATATTTCGTTTTTTTCCCTTAATTCCACACACACAGAAGTCGTTCTGAAGTTAATTATCACTTTTTGGCTTCTTATTAAAAAAAATTTTTTTGTAATTGCAATATAGATGATAAAATCGAAAATAATAGTATCGAACGCATAAAATTAATTAAACACGATAATCAAGTTAAAGACGAGTTCATCATTAATTTTTTATTTGTGTAACGCGTTGCAAATATTTTCATTAAACCAAACTAATATATTTGAATTAAATGACTGGTGGAAGAAACTTTTACCAAAATTTTCGATTTCGGGGTTCGGACTTATTTAGACCGATTAGCCGAAACTGACAAAAAAGGCCTAAACTGGCCGTAACCAAAGCCGAAACCGAATATTCGGTCGGACACTACTTTAGTTTTTATTCATGTATTTTGGAATCTTGAGTAGTGGGTTCAAATCCCATCAGAGACATAATTTTTTTTCTTAATGGCTTTTTGTTTTGTTTTTGCCTT
This sequence comes from Dichetophora obliterata, assembly GCA_963920525.1. Classification (NCBI taxonomy): domain Eukaryota; kingdom Metazoa; phylum Arthropoda; class Insecta; order Diptera; family Sciomyzidae; genus Dichetophora; species Dichetophora obliterata. The sequence continues at coordinate 217,335,554 of OY986437.1, read as the reverse complement.
TTTTTAGTTTTTTCCTTTTTTTTTAGTGATTTCGTTCTGTTTTTTGCATTACTTGCTTTTAATAACAAAACGAACGCTTCAATTTTCTTACTCTGTGCTTGTCCGTTTATTCTTAATGAAGCAAATTAAGCGACGATTAGTCAACAGCTGCGAAGGTCAAATGGATAAGCATATGCACTTACACTCAAGCGGCTGAGGTTCAAGCCTCCGGATAATGGTAATTTTTCAATTGCCTGGAACATTAGATGGAAATTCAGCAGACATGCTCGCCTTTATACCAGCTTATATCTTTTTTCTATAGGCATGTCCTAGGACGGTATGTCTGTCAAATTAACTGCCATAGCAGCAATGCAGCATGCATCTCATGGTATGAATGCAGAATTAATGCCGTGAGATGCATGCAGCATTGCTGCTAGAGCAGCTCATTTGGCAGACATGTATTGATGCTGCATTCATACCATAGGATGCATGCAGCATTGCTGCTAGGGCAGTTCATTTGGCAGACATGCTGGCCTAGGACACGCCTTTAGAAAAAGGATATAAGAGGGTATGAAAACGAGCATGCCTGCTGACCTTCCGAGGCATGTTGCCGACAGATATTGTAACATATAACTTTTTTTGCTATAATGAGTTATATAGTTTTAAGTATCTTTTTATCTCTTAGAATGGACACATTTCTTTTTTATTTTTGAGCTTAGAAGGTTGAGTTTCGTTCTTCCTCTATCTGATATTTCGACTCATTAAATCTGAGTTAATAGTTTATTTTACGCGTGCTCGAAGAACAGGAAATAAAGAGGAATGATAGAAAAAAAGGACAACATTAGAAAATCTAGTTCATTGCATTTCGTAAGGCAGGTTTAAAAAAATTAAGGTTTGGCTTGAAGATGAACCAACAACAAATCTCCGACCTCCCAACCATGGTCAGATAAATTAACAAAAATATTTCATTCTGACCCCATGAACCAAATCAGGCTACTACTGGCATGCGTTGAAACCAAAACATGATTAAGTTAGAATTGCATTATTTTTATTAACAAGGACAGCTTGTGGCTACAAAATTTGCTATAATTAACTCCATTGATTATTTTTACAGTAAAAACTATAATATCTTGGCCAACAATGAGATTATACAAGTATTTAAAAAACATCTATGTTAAGCCAATGAATTTTAGAGAAAAACAAATTATTAGATTAATAATTATATTATTATATTTTTTTAAAAAAATTTTTTTAAAAATGTCATGTATTGGAATAAATTTAAAATAATTTAAAAAAGAAAATCGCAAAATAGTACTGTTCATTGTTGTGTTGTTAAATTATTTTGTGCGCAGTAAAGGGTTAATGCAATAGAATCGACAAAAAAAAATGCAAGTTTAAGTTCAAGATCAATTAGATCAATTAGATCAAGATCATTAGTTAAGTTGCGAAAAAATCTTGCTCCATACAAAAAAACTACAATTGGTACATACATACAAGTGACAAAGAATTACTTGCGTTGTTGTTGTTGTTGTTTAGCAGCTACCACGACGAAAGATCTTTCTTGCGTCCGCTGTGGAATCTAAGTTGGTTAATTTTTATTGCTAGCAAGAACTGACCTGCCTCAATTTTTGGCACCGCAGCATGTTGCTAAAGCTCATTATCACCCTGGTCGTGACCAACTTGCGATTTTTTTTATCTTTTACGTTTATTTTTGTTGCATGAAATAAATTAATTTACTTTGTTAAATTTTCATGTTTTTCTTATTTTACTCGAATAACTAATAATTATGAAAATATTCTACCTTCGGCTATACATTAAATTTAAATTTTAAACTTTATTTTATTTTATTTTTTTTTTTTTTTTTTTAAACATAGTTCGAAGATAATCTCGAAATCTCACGCAATAAGCCTCAATGACTTAGTTATCGAATATGTGTACCGATTTTAGTAGCAACACATTTTTTTCTTTTTGTTGCAATAAACTGTACTGTGTTTTTTATTATTTCTTTACCGCGATTTTATGCACGTAATTTAATATTTGTATTCCCTTCTTTAACTTAGTATTTATTTTTTTCATCTTTAAATAGTTTTGCTTTTTTTTCTTCTATTTAATTTCATAGTATTTGAATAAAATTTAAATAATTAGAATAATTTTATGATAATTTCACTTTTTGTTTCTGTTTATGTGTCTTTTTAGCTATTAGTTAATTCTTCACACGGGTGGTCAGAACATCGAGATTATAATGTCGATTATAGAGTAATGTCTGCTCTCCATGTTTAGCTAACATGATTATCTATCCTTTTCGTCTCAAGTAAACGATATGAATATGATATCTTGCGAGAAATTTTACAGAACCATGAACTAGGTGCCAATCTACACAATCAAACTAATTAGTTATTAGTTAGTTAGTTAGTTTGTCGATCTTTATAATCTAGTGGAGAGTGCGCTTGACTATCAACACAGAGGTCCCTGGTTCGAGTCCGGGCTCGGGCATTTCACTTTTTTGTTCTTTCCTGCATTTAAGAATTACGGAAAACTAAAAATCCACAAATAAATTGTGGAAAATGTGTAATTAAAGGACAGGAACACAACTAAGGGCTGGAATTGCTTGCCGAGGTTAAGGCATAACACTAACCTCGGTTAAAAGCAATTCAAATGATCTTTCACGGTTGTTTCGCCTCATCAATAATTTAAGAATAGTTCCAATCAATTCCTCTAAATAATCTGTCCCTTTCCTTTTAGGTCAAAGAAAAGATGGAATGTTAATAAACTTTTTCAAAATTAGATTCAGAGTTTTCTATAAATTTTTTTTAATAGAAATAAGTAAAGTAGCAAGCCTTTGTGCAAATCTACGTTTGCAATACAAAAAGAGAACTAGTTCTCTTATATAAATAGAGAAAATTTATATCAGCACTTAATTGCATGAAGAATTTTCAGATTCCCAGCTTATTTCCAATTTTACTGCTAACAATCTTGTTAACGAAGATTTAGTTACAAAAACTTATTTTTATTTGCTTTAATATAATTGCACTTAGAACAATACTGTAGCGTTATTTAGAAGAATTGATCTTTTGCCTTACGAAGCCACATAGGAAAAGATCGAGAAAGCTTTTTTTGATGAGCCAGAAGGCACATGTACCAAAATTTGTGGCAATGACCGACTATTTCCGTTGAAAAAAGGGAAATGATGAAAGTTTGGAGGTAAATAAATATACGTGTGTAGCAATGAGCTTTATACTGAGTTATTTGTTTTGACAAATAGATGGCACTGCAGACGGAAGTATCTAAACAAGTGCTTTTGCAATAATAAAAATAATTTAATATAATACATTTTTGCTACAAGCGCCATTACAGCATACAGCAGGGCTCGTTTTTCAACTGGGAATAAACAACTCAGTTGAGAGGGTGCTAGTAAGCAGAGTTGAACTGAAAGTCCTTTTCTCTGAAAAAGCTTTATATCTTGATTTTTTAAAGCACTAAAATATAAGTTACTTTCCGGAGCTTTCGCCACACTGCCCTCTTAAGCTTTAATTGCTTATCGACACATGTTTATGTTTATGTTTAACGAAACGGAGGCTGAACGTCGTGAAAAAAACGAGCAGCAATATTTTTTGGTATGGAAAAATGTATTGCTTACCGTGTCTCACACCACGTTCAGCCTTCATTTCGTTATACAAAAAGATGCAGTTAGTCATTTTATTAACAAATATTTCATCGTATGAATTATCAAAACTAATAGCTGAGATTTAAAAACTCATTTTTAATATATTGTTTTTGGGTCGCGCTACTAGCTAATTTAATTATAAAATATTAAAAATTTTAGCAACTCAAGATATTATTTATATATTTTAAGTTCAAAAGATTCTCACAAAGTTTTTTAAAATCATTGCAGATTTTGGTAATCAAACACAATATTATCATTTCAGACGATAAATGAATAGAAATTTTGAAATTTTTAACTTTTTTTATTGAATTTTGATCTTGAATAAAAGCAATACTTATATAATAAACTAAATTTTATGTGAGATACAACAAAAAATAAATATGCACCACTATATACTATATATAACTCTCTTATTTTATTTTATTTTATTTGATTGATGAATTTTAAATATACAAACACATGTACACAATAAATACCTTTATGAAAAAAACTAACTTGTTCTTTAAAACAAGTAATTAAAAAACTGATTTTAAATAAACTAGTTTATGAAACACTTTGAATTATATTAAGGCGGCATCCACTTCAATTTTGAATAGTTTTTATTGCATTATATATGAAGTAATTGAAAAACTACTTCAAGACTTAAAAAGATTAGATATGCTTAAAAACTACTTTGAATCATATTAAGGCGGCGACTACACTGATTTTGATATGTTTTTGTTGCAAATTTTTATTAGTTTACAAGTTTATATAAATAGACCTATGCTATTTCATCAAATATTATTAACTTTAGGCTTTCACTAATATGAATTTATGTATATTTTTTTTCAAAACAATAAAATAAATGATCTCCTTGATGTATGGAAATTTAAAATTGTTATGCTTTTAAATTCATTTTCGGTAAGTGAAATTTTAACTAGTTTTCAATTGATTTATCTTAAAGTAATTAAAAAAATAATATAAATTTAACTAATTTAACAAGTAGTTGAAAGTATATGCGGTTTTCAATTGATTTATTTTAAAGTAGTTAAAAAAATAATTTAAATTCAACTTATTTAACAAGTTCAATTTAAACATATGCAGACAAAAGTCAATTGACTTATTTAGCGGATATCACCATACAAAATATGTTAGTTCGTTCTATGGAAACAAGTCAGAATTTCAACTAGTTGTGGTTGACAAAAAACTACTTTTTCAACTACTTTTAAATTAGTTGATTTTCCTACAGGGTAGTTAACAATAAATATAAAGTATACAAGTATACAAAGTGTATAAATAAATCACTAATATACTGCTGCGTTCAGTAGCCAAAAAAGCTAGTCTACAGGCTGATTGAAAAGTATTAAAAGCAAAAATTAAAGAATGTGATTTCTTAAATTAAATTAGTTATTTCATTAAATATAATCTCCCTGAACTTCAATACACTTATTTCAATGATCCTTCAATAACTTTATACCATCTCTGGAAGCTCTGCAAAATACTCGTACTCGTTCAATGAAAAAAGCTTTCCACTAAGAAATTGTTTCAAGATTTTTAAGAGCTAGTTGTTGCTAGGAGTCAAATCAGGTGAATACGTTAGGTATTCAAGCAATTCGTACTTAAGTTCATTCAATTTAGTCATCGTCAAAGCACTTGTGTGATCACGTTCATTATCTTGATGAAAAAATTTAAATTTTTCTTCTGAAATGCAAGTCTTTTCTTACGAATTTTTTCATTGAGCTGATTCAAAAGGTTGCAATAATATTCAGAATTAATTGTTTTACCTTCCTCAAAATAATGGATCACCAAAATCCCTTTTGCATCCCAAAACATTGATGGCATAAACTTTATAGCCGATCGTTCTGACTTCACCTGTTTTGGAAGTTGCTTTAGTCAACTTTGTAAACGTTCTTGTTTCAGTTTAGGATCGCGGTGGTAGATCTCATCCATAGTTTTAAAACGACGCACATTCTGTTTTATTCTGCTTAAAATGCTTCAAGTATCGATGAGAAATTTGTTTTCGATTCAGGTTTTGTTGAATTGTTAGCGAATACGGCACTAACTTTCCGATCAGCTTTTTCATAAATAATTTTTCATGTAAAATATGAAATACTCGTTCGTCTGAGATGCCTATGGTATCAGCAATTTGACGCTTAGTCACAGTTCGATCTTCTCAAACAATAACATACACTTGCTCAATGATTTCTGGTGTTGTTGCACTTTTTAGACGTCCATTACATGGTTCATCTTTTGCTTGTATGACCACGTTTAAACTCTTAAACCTATCGATGCACACTTGCAAATAAAGGAGCAAATTTCTTTAACACTTTTATCATTTTTGTATGAATTTATGTCTTACATGCCTTCGTTGTCATAAGGTAAAGGGTTTTCTTGCAAAGTATTCAGAGACAATAAGTTTAATTGATTTCTGATTACGTTCCGTTCGTTCGTCAACTATTTAATTATTTTGTTGTTTTATAAATTTCCTTTTCCTTAAGACTGCAAATTGATAGAAATACAGGGCTTCAAAATTCTTAAAACATGATTTGAAGAGCAAAATAGTTGGAGTGCATTTCGACCAGTGCTGCGGAGTCGGAGTCAGAGTCTGTAGGAATTCTTGTGCAAAGGAATCGGAGTCGAAGTTGGGAAAAATGCATCGACTCCGACTCCGGCAAAACAAGCCTGAAAAATAAATAATATTTCGCATAATTTTGTAAAATTTGTGAGAAAAAGTATAAAAGCAGTAATTTCACCCTGTGAAATTATCTACTACACGTTAAAAATTAAACACTACAGCTATCATTGTTGAAATGTCAGTCATAGCTTGAAAACGGAACTTAAACATTGGCCGCATTCTAGCCGAAAAAGTGCTCAAGTAGCGAAGTAGCATAAAATATTTTCGCTATATAAATTGTGACATCTCAAGGAACATGTTCTGTGAGAGCATACCATTCAGCCCGAAAGTTGTGGAACAGTTCTTTCCGCTGAATGCAGGCATTGTATTGCATTAACGGTTAAGAAAATGGCAAAAAAAATATCGATAAAGTCAGCAGTTTTTGACTATTTCACAATTACACCCGACGAAAAACATTACTCGTGTCAGTGTTATTAAAAATTATTAAAACTTAATATAAAAATTTGTTTAATTATTTGGTCTGAGTCGGAGTCCGAGTTTCGATATTTTAAGGAGTCGGAGTCGAAATTTTTTGGTCCGACTCCGCTGCTCTGACTTTGACGCCGCACTAAGAAAACAATTTTTGTTTCAATAATACTAGCTGAGCTATTGAGCTTAGCTCGGCTTCCCATCAAAACCCATGCGTTTATATTTTTTATTTTTTTTTTTTTTATATCGATGCAACAATTATTTTCTATGCCAGCTATGCCAGCAGGATCATACTTTTCCAATCTCGAATTTTTCGGAATCGAACTTTAAATGCGAACACTTTTCAAAGTGAACACCGAATTAGGCTGCAAAAATTCCATTTTATGATACACAAATTTGATAGAAAAAACATATTTTTACCGAGTTTAGTTTTTCAATTTACCGAGTAAAATAATTTTGGCTGACTAAATCGGTGAAATACCGCAATGTGTACGTGTAAGCCAAGTTTTTCGTTTGCCTAAAAGTAGATACTAACGATTTCGAGACTTCCCAGTAGCGGATGGAATATATTCCGAATATATGAAGCATCAATTACCTTGTAATGACCACTACTTCCGACTATATTACCTTACTATGCATAAAAGGCCTTACATTTAACATTGAATGAGACAGGAGGTAAGTGATCGCCTCCCTTCAGCATTACCTAGAAGTTATGGAGTAACATACAACTTGTATTAAGTTATAAAAATCACTGCATTACTTTTCCTTGTATGCTACATTACAGGTAATGAGGTATGAGTTAATTACTTCTGCTATATGCAGACGCATTACTTTTTGAAAAAAGTAATGCTTCCTTACCTGGTAATTTATTCTGTATTAGTTCTATGGTAGCCACTGGCAAATCCGCTGCTGGGTTGTTTCTTGTAATAAGTATGCTTTTCGGTATGTTGGAACAGATGATTAAAAAAGTAAACAGCTGGTTAAATTAGTATTTACAAAAATGTGATATTTATCAGTCAAACTATTTGATCACAGAGTACCTTTATTGAAATCAGATGAATATAAATTGTAATAACTTTCAAATTTTCAAGCCTAATGCTTTCAACACTACGCCAAACAGAAACGAAACAATTTGAAGTCGCACGTGCCGTTTTCGAGAACTCATTTACAATAAACAAACAAATATTGTTCGTTTAATAGTATAACAATATGATTCTTACAAAACAAATCCTTTTCTAATTAAAATTGTTTCAATCATTTTACCATGATCTTATAAAGCATTATATGTTTAACCCTGCTGTTAGATTAAAAAAATGTACGAATGGTCCCTAATCCAAGATAAGTAAGTTTTAATTTTTCTCAGTCTTGTTTTATGACAGACAGCTGAATTTATGGAAACAACACTGTTTTATAAAAAAGTCACGTGAGCCTAAATGTATTGGCAATATATGCCTCCATTCAAAAGTTATAAAAGAAACAAGCCATAAAATGGACCAAATGGTCCCAATCTAACAGCAGGGTTAAGAACAATCATTAGCAAAATCATACTGTGATTCTTTTATAAAATGATTGTTGTAACTATGTTTTTTCTCTGAGTGTATCACAGAATTCTTGTGCGTTATAATAACATACATATCTATGTTTGTTTAACATTAATATTTAACAAAACTTTTTTTTACTTTAGAATTCTTAAAAAAAATAAAAAATAATCTCTTAAAGTAGTCGGATTATTTTTTCTTGATAAATTTTGATTATTTATTGCTAATATTTATATATAATATTTATACAGTTATGGAATACAGCTACATCAATAAATCACATCTGGAACAGAATTCAAAACATAATATATTCAAAAGTGGTCCAACGCAATCATAATCCCATGAAATATTTTCCCAACATTATCGAATTAAAGAACTTTTTAGAGTTCTTAAAGCCATTAAAATTTTTCCATTCTATTTTTTAGCACTTATTTCAGTATTTTTCAGTAAATGTTATAATCTTTACAACTAAATCTTTTTTTCTATTGCATACATTTGATATACTCGTATGTATGTGCCATAATTCTAACTGATGTCATTCAGTTGGCAATTCCTTTTGACATTTCCAGTTGATATTTACAACCGGCTTCCTGTTGCCAGAGAGTAGGAGTAAACGAACTCAAGCTTTAACCAACAGCACTCCCCTTAACTAACCCCCCTTCCCATTTGCGGCCATCATCATCATTATGAATTTTTTACAATGCAATACCGTATAAATTCAAGGTACTTTCCAACACTTGCGGTTCTCGGAGCAGAGCACCTCTTTTGACTTTCTGCACAAGGGTCATACCGATGCCCAAGGACCCAAATGCCGATACAAAATATGATTCACAATTGCAGGAGAACACAAAAAAATAACACTCAAAAGGCTATTGTGTGCATATGTTGTAGTATCCGGGTTCAGGTCACATATAGTTTCGCAATGTATGGGTGTATGTATGTCTGTATATTTGTGTGCTGCCTGTGTCTATCTCCATTGAGTATGGCTTGAGCGTTTCAAATTATGAGTTTTTGATATAGATAAAATAAAAAAATAAAAACAAAAAATAATATAAAATATTTTGGAGTACAAAATAAACTCAAATCACAAAAAAATAGATGTGCATTGTCTGTTTTTAGGCGAAGCTCAAGTGTTTATTATGTCTATGTGGTGATAAAGTGTATGTGAGTATGTTAGTGAAGTTAGTGTTGAGTGGCATTTGGAAAAATATTTATTTTATTACTAGTAGTTGTATTTTTTTGACAAGTTAAGTGTTGCTTTTATTAGTTTTATTTATTTGTTATACTTTTGGGCGAGTTGAGCAAAGAATTTAAAAAATATTTTTTGGAATACTTAAAAAAATAGTCTGGGCAGAGTACTGAAAAGAAACAACTTTGAAGACAAAAACAAAATCTTAAATGCATGTTTATGATGTCGAGTAATTACTCAGTGAGAATGTGTTAAAACTAATTTGAAGAATGAAAAAGATTTCATTGATTTCTGAATTTTTCTGCAAATAAATCGAGATTTTAGGTTCAGGGAAATAGGTTCAGGGCTTTAGGTTCAGGTATTTTAGGTTCAGGGCTTTATTTCATTGAAATTGGTCTTTATTTCATTTTTCTATTTGGGGCGTTAATTCATTATTATTCAGAGTTATCTCTTTTTATGTGAACTATTTGTCATCAAAATGTTAGATCAATTTCAAATTCAATTCAGAAGTACTGTAGAAAGCAAAGCCGGTGTTGGACTTACTGAGGGTTGTAATCCCTAAGCAGCGGCCGAAGGCCGCCTATTAAAAAGAGAATTGAGCTGTTCAGAGCACAAGTGGCGTAAGTCCATTTTTGGTAGTTTTGAGAAAATTGAACATTTAGAAAAATTCTTATAATAAATTCCAAATATAAAGAACTCAGATTTGCTTATAAGCTAGGTCAAGAGCATAAATGTAGCTATCCATATCGTACAAAATAAACTAAATAGTACACAATTGTGATGCAGAATATTGCATATTAGTAGAAACATGTGGATTTGCGCCACTGAAAATTTTTTTAAATTTCTCGTTTCCGCTGTAGAAATCTAATAGAAGATATTTTTCAAGAATTTTTGATAAGGAATGGCCGCATTTTTACCTAGAAGTTGGACAAAACCACCCCTTAGCGATTATCTCTATTATTAAGGGAGATATAAAATGAATGGACTTACGCCACTTGTCCTCTGAAAATTTTTTAAAACTTCTCCTTTCCGCTGTAAAAATGCAAAGGAAAATATTTTTAAGAATTTTTTGATGAAGAATGACATAATTTTTACATAGAAATTGGACAAAACTAACCATTAGCGATTATCTATATTATTAAGGGAGATATAAAATGAATGGACTTACGCCACTTGTCCTCTGAAAATTTCTTTAAATTCCTGCTTTCTGCTGTAAAAATGAAATGGACAATATTTTTAAGAATTTTTTTAATGAGGAATAATAGCATTTTTACATAGAAGTTGGACAAAACTACCCATTAGCGATTATCTTCATTATTAAGGGAGATATAAAATGAATGGACTTACGCCACTTGTCCTCTGAAAATTGTTTAAAATTTCTCCTTTCCGCTGTAAATATGTAATAGACAATATTTTTAAGAATTTTTTGGTAAGGATTGACTAAATTTAGTTTCAGAAGTGCGATTTTAGCATCCGTTTGTGATTTTTTGAATAATTGAGGAGGCCAGAATGCATTTATTCTTATAAAAGTTTCACAGTTGAAATTAAACACAGTTGTTTCTATTTATTAGGGATGTAATAATATGTAATATTTATTAATATATTCAAAAATGTAATAAAAAATCTTTGCAAATATAAGTTATCATTGTTATCGTTATCTTTTTTTATCGGTGTCGTTATTTGGAGCAATGGTAAATTTTTGAAAAGGTATATATCAAATCTCCCTTTATAATGAAAACAATCGCTAAGAGATGGTTTTGTCCCACTTCTATGTAAAAATACTGTCATTCCTTGTCAAAAAATTCTTAAAAATATTTTCCATTACATTTTTACAGCGGAAAGAAAGAATTTTAAAGAATTTTCAGAGGACAAGTGGCGTAAGTTCATTCATTTTATATATCCCTTAATAATGAAGATAATCGCTAATGGGTAGTTTTGTCCAATTTCTCTGTAAAAATTATGTCATTCCTCATCAAAAAATTCTTAAAAATATTGTCCATTACATTTTTACAGCGAAAAGGAGAAATTTTTAAAAATTTTCAGAGGACAAGTGGCGTAAGTCCATTCATTTTATATCTTCCTTAATAATGAAGATAATCGCTAATGGGTAGTTTTGTCCAATTTCTATGAAAAATGCTGTCATTCCTCATGAAAAAATTGTTAAAAATATTTTCCATTGCATGCTTACAGCGGAAAGGAGAAATTTTACAAAATTTTCAGAGGATAAGTGGCGTAAATCTATTCATTTTATATCTCCCTTAATAATGAAGATAATCGCTAAGGGTAGTTTTGTTCAACTTCTAGGCAAAAATGCTGCCATTCCTCATCAAAAAATTCTTGAAAAACTCCTTTTAGATTCCTACAGCAGAAACGAGAAATTTAAAATAATTTTCAGTGGCGCAAATTCAAATGTTTTTACTAATATGCAATATTCTGCATTATTTTGGTGTATTATTTAGTTTATATTTTACGATATGGATAGCAAAACTGAGTTCTTCATACTTGGAATTTATCTTAAGAAAATTTCTAAATGTTCGGTTTTTCTCAAATCTACCAAAAATGGACTTACGCCACTTGTGCTCTGAAAAAATAATGGTATTTGTCAGAGCAATAACAAAGTGTTGCATTTTATTCAGAGATTACGTAAGCTAGGAGTTTCTAGCCCGTACTCATAAATAGAGTACATTTTCCTCTTCACTTCTACGTACTTAACTAAATTTCCCTAAAAAATGGACTTACGCCACTTGTGCTCTGAACAGCTCAATTATATCCAGAAGTACTGTAAAACGAAAATAGGACATGTCCGTATAAAGCCCAAATGGTTTTTTTATTTATGATGTAACGATTTACCCTTATACAAAATGTGGATTTGAAATTCCGTACAAGAAAAAACCATTTTATCGGCCAAATATAATTTTATGTGGTGGGGCAATATTTCATATTAAAAAAGGTCCCGAATTTGGGCCCTTATTTATTTTTTCGTTTTGTGTGCATTTTTCCAGAGGTCTAGAGCCTTCCCTGGTCGCTTTATGGTCACGGTCAGAAGACCAACAATTCTTTTTTTTTAATATTCTGAAAATTAGGACTTAGTTTTTCATTTCCGTTTAGGTTTTATTTCATAATGAACATACTCCTAAATGTCAGGTTTTATTTCATCTCTTCTTTAGGTCTTATTTCACCAGGAATTAGAAGTTATTTCATCTTTCAACGTTTGGACTTATTTAATGTACTGTTAGGAGTTCTTTCATCATTAGTTGTTTCGCGGAGCCGATAAAATTTTCACAATTTTTTCCAAAAAGATTTTGGGTTTTATTTTATTTTCGGTTTGGGAGTTATTTCATTTTTTTTTTTTGCTTTATTTCATTTTTGATTTTGGGCGCTATTTAATTTTTGTAAACCCAAAATATTTTGGGTCTTATTTCATTTTCAGTTTGGGCGTTATTTCATTTTTTGGGCCTTATTTCATTTTTTATTTTGGGCTTTATTTCATTTTTTTATGCCCAAAATGTTTTGGGCTTTATTTCATTTTTTATTTTGGGCGTTATTTCATTGGGCGTTATTTTCCTGATCCGAGATTTTATGCATTTTGAATATTTCTACAAATTAATAGAGATTTTATGAAAAATATATATTTTGATTTTTCAAATAAAAATAACTTTTAATTTTATTTAATGACTGAAATCTACTATTTTTACTTTTTATGTAATTAAAGCAAAACTTTTTAAAACTTTATTTATTTATTTCATTTATTTATTTCAACACGCAACACATCCATTGCTCGCAAATCACGAATGTCTTCATAAAAGACATTCACACTCAGATTTCTTTCATGCAAGAAAGCATTGGAAGACCCATGCCCAGTCAACATAAAACCCAGACTTAAGCTAAAGCGAAAATCAGGGTGACGATTCACAAACATAACATCACTTATAAAATTATACGTGACCCTTCCATGCACACATTCATTCCATCTAGATTGCCATCTAGACCTCACACATTCACACAGCAAAGTCTTCCATTCACCCTCAATCATATGCCCTACATCCGAGTGCGTAACCCAATTAAACAATAAGGAGGGCACATTCCTCTTGATCCCATAAGCAACACAGAGTTATATTACTACAAGATCAAGAGGAGGTACCCCCAACAACACTTGTAAAGCATCCGTAGATACCGTACGACACACAGACATACCTCCAACCATACATCCAAGGCCAATCGCAGAGTTAAAGTGCGCGAGATTGTTGAGCACGCACGCTTTAAAAGCTTGGACTAAATTTTCAACGTTCTTGGATTACATATAGGACAGCGCCAAAAAGGATTACTTTTTAATCCAAGGAAAAGTTAAAAATTTTTCAATCCAAAAAACATTAGTTTTCTATCCGCAAAAAGTTTAAAAAAAGCAATATAAATATCAACTTAAAATAAAAAACTTTTCTAACCAGTTCATGATTTGAACACACGTCCTCTGATGTGGTGATCCAACACCTTATCCACCCGTCCATCTCAGTTGTTAAGAAAGTTAGAATGCAAGTAAGCATGCTGTAAGTAAGCAGGCGAGCAGAAACGTGGTTTTGAGACCCAGCTAAATTAAAGTAAAATAAAAAAATATGTTACACAATATACACACGACCTCTGATGTGCTGGTCCAATACCTTATCCACTAGTGCAACTCAGTTGTTAAAATAGTTTTGCTTATTTTGCATCATTGTGAATGCACGTAAGTTCTTTTCAGGAATGGGTTGGAGACCCAGCTAAATTAAACTAATATTTGCATTAAAAAAATTTACTTTTTGGATTAAAAATTCTTTTAAACCAAAGTTTGTATTAATAAGTAGTTAAAAATTTTTACCGTGCGTAGTCATCTCAAACGAATGGGTGTGGAACATTTTGCGAAATTATTTGGATATGAAAAAATTATCCGCAAGATGGCTTCCACATTTGCTCACTCTCTACCATAAACGCGATCGTGTGACTGATTCAAAGGCGTATTTGGCGCTGTTGAACATAGATAAGGATTTTTTTTCTGTCAATTAGTAACGGTGGACGAAACATCACTACATCTATTACTACATACCAGAGACAAAGGAACAGTTAAAACAGTAGACTTCATCGACCGAACGTGCTCCCAAAAAGGCGAAAACGGTGATAGCGGCCAGAAAGCTTATGACGACGGTATTTTGGGATAAACGGGGTATAGTTTACATCGATTATCTTCCACCGAAAAGAACGATCAATGGCGAATACTATGCAGCCGAATTGGACCGTTATAACGACGCTTTGAAAGAGAAACGTCCCCATTTGGCGAGGAAAAAAGTGCTCCTCTATCAAGACAATGCGCGCGTTCACACATACCCAGCTCCCATAGCAAAATTCCATGAATTCAAGTACGAATTGCTTCTTCATTCAGCATATTCTCCAGATTTGGCCCCTCCGACTATGTTCTGTTTTAAAACCTGAAGAAATGGCTTGGCGGAAGGAGATTCACCACCAGAGAGGACGTCATCACCGCAACAGAGGCCTATTTTGAGGACCTTCCGAAAACGTATTTTTCGGAATGGATCAAAAAAATGGAGGAGGAACTTTTTTGAACGAGAAATAAAACGGTTTTTTGCAATAAAAATCATTTCTAGTTTGCCCTCGTAAAGAATATATTTTCAATGATTTAAGCTCAATAAAAAGTAGCCCTAGAGGTTAAACAATTATATGAAAATGTTCCTTGTAAAATTTAATTATAAGTCAATTAATCAAATTATATTAATAAGTTTATTTATTTCATTTATTTTATTTGATATTATTTAAAAAGTAGGTAATAGTGTTGTCAAAATAAATTTTTTGCTATTTAAAATTTTGTTTAAATCTTTTCCTCAATTCTCAGCTTAGAATTCATTTTAGGAATATAATTTATTTTTTCTAGCTCTTTTTTTCAATATATCTCATTAGTGAAAAACCCACACGTTTATTTTTACAAAGTTTGCAATATATGTGGTCCACTGCAGCACCAAAGCTGCTCTCCACCTAAAAGTACACTAAGCAAAACTGGCTAGTAAGAGAAATAAACCAGCCAACCAGTTACTCGAAGGACGAACTAAAGAAACATTGTTACGTACATACCCACAAAAAAAACAAAAACTTTCTGACCTGTCTGGCATTTTGCTACATTGCAGCAGACACGCGTAATTTTCTGCTTGTAACTTTTTGACTTCTTTTTCCGATATAGCAACGCACACCGCACAACTCCTCGACAGTCTTCCTCATTTTCAAAGTCAAACCATAGCTACTGCAACTATTGCAAACATTTTTCCCCGACTTGGTTTTTCATTTTCTTTTTATACAGTCGAGCGCCGAGACAAACAATTAAAAAAAGGATAATAAAGAAAATATTGCCAAAATGTAAGCATCACGTTTTGTTGCATCTGCACAAAGACCAGAGTTGAGTGGAAGCCCAGACGGAGTCACAGACGCAGACACAGACGCCTTTTAATGCGAAGCTGACTGTGAAACACCACGCTGTCTGCCAGTGTTGTAACCTAGATAGCGCAATAAAAACGAAGGCTACACAAATTTTTTGCTATTGCACACTCAATGTTCGAAGTAGGGTGCAGTAGAGGAAAGTGGATTGAAGGATGTGTGTAGCGTGGGCAAATGTTTTTGTTTTTTTTTTGGTAACTGCATTTTTGTGGTTTTATTACGCTGTGACTCCGGGTTCGAACCGGAAGCAGGCAATTCGTTTGGGTTCTAAGCCTTGTTTGCCAGCCTGACTGGTTTGACGATGCTGGCAGCAGACAGGAAGATGTATTATAGAGATAAAAAAAGCCCAACGAGCAGCATTGCCGTATGCTATTTTTGGTAGAATGCGTAAGGAATTGCAAGGGCTATGAAATAAAAAAAGAGATTTTTTGCGCAATTCATTGGTTTGTAATTCATACGAAAACGTAGTTAATTTATAAGCTTCATGGTACAGAGTAAATTTTCAATAGTTAAAACTGTCATTGAAAAGTTAGATGCAAGTGTTTTTGTTTAAAAAAAAAAACAAATATAAAGCAACAACCTCAAAGTTGCTATAGCTATTAAGTTATTCTTTAAGAGTTCATGTATAATCAAAATCTTAACACAATTTTAACACTTCCCATATAACTGAAATCGGTAATCTAGAATAGCTCCCAGAAAAATTATCCTTGATCAGTAAAATTTGGAGCACATATTTTTTTTGCAGCTATAAAAAGTTAAATAGAAAATGAACAAAATCGGCTGACTAACACACCCACCTACCATATAACCGAATTCAGTAATCTGGTATAAATACTCAAAAAAATTATCCAGATCATTAAGATTTGCTACTCATTCTTCTTTTGTAATTATAAAAAGCTAGTGTTAAAATTAATCAAATTGGCCGACTAGCACGCCCAACTTCTATATAACTGAAATCAATTATCTAGTAAAGTATCCAAAAAAATTATCTTATATCTGTAAAATCTGTAAAATATTAGGGATATTTTAAGGAAAAGTTTTATTTGAAAGTTTTATTAAAAAAAATATTTTTGTTTTTTTTTTTGTTCATATAAAATGGCTTACTATTAGTTAGTAAAGTCGTTATAATTGAGTTTCAGCAAGTCAAATTTAGGGAACATGTTGAGAAAATATTGATAATAGATATATTAATATATTTAAAAAAAAACAAAAATGCTGTTTTTCTTATTTTGTGTTTTGAACTTTTTGAAAATTTTGTTATTTTTTCGTATAAAATTGCTCATTTTAGCCAAAACATGCTTCCAAAAATGGGCGTAAAATCTTTATAATTGAGTTTCAGCAAACCAAATTTTGGAAACATGTTGAGAAAATATTAGTAAAAGACATACAAAAATATAATAATAAAAAATTGTATTTTTCTTATTTTGTTTTTTGAACTTTGAGAAAAACTTGATATTTTTTATATAAAATTACTGATTTTGCCCAAAATATGCTCCAAAAAAGTAAGCGTAAAGTCGTTATTTTTGAGTTTCGGCTAACCAAATTTTGGGAATATGTTGAGAAAGAGTTGTTATTAGACATATTAAAATCAAAAAAAAAAATCTGTTTTGTTTTTATTATATCTCAAAGTTTCCGTTTTTTTAGACTTCTAAGACTTATCTTTAGTTTTACAAAATGTTTTATATGTTTGCTTTTAATTAATTTTTTGTACTAAAACACATAAAATAAATATAAGTTAATTTTTTTGCATTCTCTTATTACTAAAATTTATCATATTTATTAGAAAAAACTTTTTTACAAAAAAAACCAACTTCAAAACCACTACAAAGTAAAAAATAATTTTAAATGACTTTTCACATTAATTCTTGGTCAAATTTGATAATTTATTTATATATATTATTAAATTTGAAACATTATTATTATAATTTTTTTCTATTTTGTATTATAACCATAAATAAATTAATTCCTCCATGGATATAAAACCTTTAAACCAGAGAGTTTAATTTATAAAAGTCTGATTATATAAGCGCTGACTTTAAAGGTTTTATGTTCATGGAGAAATTACTATATTTATGATAATAATATAAAAACGAAAAAAATTTATAATAATTAGACTTCCAATTTAATAACGACATATTGATAATGATATAAATAAAATATCAAATTTGACCAAGAATTAATGTCGAAAGTAATTTAAAATTATTTTTTACTTTGTAATGGTTTTGAAACAGGTTTTTTTTTTTTTTTTGTTAAAAAGTATTTATTTCTTCCTTTTTAGAGATTATAACAACAATTTTGCCCTTTCTTATAACGAATTTCGGTACCATAGTGACAATATTCGAGTTACAGTATTTTTCTTATAGTGACACGCCCTTTGAAAAATTCCGCCTACTTTCTTGATTGTGTTTTGTTATAATTCTACCTATTTTTGTTCCGAATTTCCGTGCCTTAATGTCAATATAATTCGAGTTACAGCGTTTTTATAATATTGCCACGCCCTTTATCACATAACGCTTACTTTTTGAGAATAATTTGTAATAATTGTTTCTACTCCTGTACCTAATTTCAGTATCCTAGTGTCAATATTATTCGATTTACAGAGTTTTTCTATTATTGCCACGACCCTTTGTCGAATACCGCCCACTTTTTTAAACAGGCACCTCCGCGTCTAATGTCTCTATCTACTGACAAAAAATTGCGGCAATCGGGCTAGTACTTTAGGAGTTATCGATGTACAACCATTTAAAAAAAAATACCAACCAACTTGAGAACCTACTCCTTTTTGAAGTCGGTTGAAAAATCAGTACATGTTTTTATTTTCAAAATATGCTTAATTGAATTCAAAAGGCTTAAAACAAAAATTACAGAGGTTGTTGAATAGAACAGCGAAATAACAAAGAACCGTTTCTTTTTCATTTAGAAAATTTGTGACTCAAATATTTAGAGCATTTCTCAAGTAACCGTATTTAGCTCAAGTAACCGTATTTAAATATAATTTTAATTTTTATGAATTAGTTTTATACACCGCAGCTGCAATAGATAATTTTATATAAATTTTTCTGTCAAATTGTTCGTCGGAGTAAAATTTTTATCTACTACGAAAATAAAAGTATGCATTTAGTCCAAAAATAATTGTTACGAGCTCACTTTTTTTAAAAAAGGATCTTTAGGAAAATCAAAATCGTTCCTATGAATTTACTAGCATATTAAAAAAAGCTATAAAGATAATTTCATAGAGTTCTCCTTATTCTTGAAGCACTCGAATTTAATTTTTTTCTTACCTCAATTGTAAAATGCGTGATCTGGGCTTAATCTGGCACTAAACATTTCAATACGTTAAAGAATTCTGTATAAAATTGTGTTTTTATTTAATAAGAGCAATCTTACTCCGAAATTATATTAAAAACTGAAAAAAAAATTCCTGGCATTTATAAAGTAATATATGTGACCCGGTCTACGAAAAGGGACCTTCGGTGTGAAAATATCATTTTTCACTTTTTTGGCGATTCGGATAGACTAATGTGTGCTCTTTCTAATGGCGCAAAGCAGAAGTTTCCAACTCGTAAAGAAGTTTGTCAGGAATTTTCCAAAAAAAGAGCAGAAATGAGTGAAAATGAAAAAAAATTGGACATTGAATTATAACATAATAAACATCATTTCATACTTTTATTTGAAGGGAAACCAGCCATTTTACATAAAAATCGAAATATAAAATAAATCTATAATTTTTTTTTACGCTTTATATTTTTTTTTTCCGATGCCAAATTTTTTTTTGGTAGTAGAGCCGCAGAATCTTCCTCGTCATTACCATCTGCCTTTCGTTTCTTCAATGCCAACTTTTTTTTTTGGTAATGGAGCCGCAGAATCTTTCTTGTTATTACCTTTTGCTTTTTGTTTCTTCGATATCGAATTCTTGTTTTGCAAGGGAGCCGCAGAATTATCTTCTCCATCAACTTTGGTTTTTTGTTTCTTTGGCTTTTCTTCCGGTTTTGGGGCTAAGATATCTACTTTTCTTGGATCTGCGACTAAACTGCGGAGATTTTGGTAAATATACCATTGGCGTTCCAACGTTAAACCAACTGGATGTATAGTTTTTGGCATTTCACTGACGATAGGTTCCAACAATAGATGAAAAGAGTCCACGTTCTCACTATCCGCGAATTTTTTTGCTTTTACACAATCTGTACAGATTATGAAATGATGGAACTGCGTTATACCAACGAGTGGCCGATAAAATAGTTTGAAATAGGTATCCCATTGATACCATGTAACATTCTCTGCTGATACTACTTTATTATAACCACCGGGTGAGGATTCAACAACACATTGCAATAAATCTTCATAAGTATCGATGTTGCTAAGAGCATACTTTGCTTTGAAAATCCCGAAGAAGCGATCAGGCGCAAATTTCGTATGTCCTGTTAGTAAGAAATTGAATAAAATCGTTTGTTCAAGTTTTCGAGCAACTCTCCATTGTAAATACGATAATACGGTATTATTTTTGTTTTGCATTATACCTTATTCCAGCTTCGATATTACTTAGTATCACTAGATCTAGTTTGTTTTTGGAAAGGTCGAGACAGTTCATTCTACTATCAACAATCCGATCTCGTGGTATAAGTGTATTGCATTTCTTAACACAACAATCGGTAGAGAAATATTTTGTTATCAGCTTTTCTTCTTCTAAATCCACAATAGATAAGTCCATTTTAACGAAACTTTCCTCTGTATTATCTCCTGCCTGATGTAAATCATGATCGCTGTCGAAATCGTTATCAATGTCGGTTTTATCACTATCTTGTTCGTCTTCACCAATATATTGTCTAAGAACGAAACTAACCTCTTCATCTACACTCATTTTTAATTTATTTCGGAATCAAAAGACGCATAAAAATGATTCAGTAAACGTAATCACCTCTTCACTGTTGGTCGTTAACTAAAAAAGAACTCGGTAAAACCACGAAATTACGCCATCTAATACGATATTTTTCGAGACAGAAACAACACTGAATATCTTTAAACACGGTAGGATGAGTAGGGATACAGAGAGAAGGGAACAACTGAAGCGAAACTGATCTCATGACTTGTTTATCTTTAACAGCTGTTTTCTCGAAAACTTGTTTTTACACCGAAGGTCCCTTTTCGTAGACCGGGTCACATATTCGTTTTTTTAACTATACATTCTTGTTTACTTGGAAATAGATTTTTTTAAAAGATTTTTTATAAAACTTAACTGATTTTTTTGTAGATTTTCAACTTACAAGAATGTTATTTTGGTCATAAATAAAAATATTAATATTTATTTTAAGACACTTGAAAATATTTATTTACATGTATGCTTTTAAAAATTATTTTTTTTATAAAAAATTAACTTTTGCTTTCAATAGTCTTATATGAATTATATTTTGGTATAAAAAACTTCCTTTTATGCATTCTGCATAGAAAATGTAAAATCTTTATATAAATAGAAGCAGGTGAAACAGTTCGCTAGCATTTCCCCCCGTGTGTCTCAACCGATTTTGATACCCGGGTATGTTTTGCATTTTCAAAACACTATATTTTGTAAACTAGCAATCGGATCGACTTGAAACTATATGATATCCTCAGCAAGGTACTTTACACCATATTCCCGTCTGAATGAGATTGGACAATCTGGGCAAGAGATAATAGGGTCTTTTTCGATTCCTACCTCATACGTCAACACCTGCATACCTGGGTATGTATATGAAAATGCATGCAAGTATGTGGATATAACCGAAAAGTAAACTTTATTTTTCATCAAATAGTTAAAAAAGTTCATGAAAATAATGATAATATAATAAAATAATAAATATAAAATAAAAAATAAATAATAAAATCAAAGTTATTATGTTTTAAAAACATTTATTGCATTATGGCATGTCATTAGAATGTTCAGCTCATACGGGTCTTTTGCATAGTGTGCAGGCTTTCCTTGTTGGGCGACGTTTAGAGCATATGTAACAATTACCCTTTGTTTTGACTCGTCTCATGCTGTCACGTTTTTCCTCGCCTCCTACTGTATCATCCAAAATCCTCAAGGGACCGCCGTTTATTGCTTCAATGGCGTTGCGTGTAGAGAATAATTTGGATATTCGACTGTTATTGGCCCGTACTTCTACTTCAGGTTTCGCCAGTTGTTCACTAAGTTGTTGAAGGAACATCCTTCGCCGGCTTGTAGAAGACTTCAAGTGTGGGTTGTTCTCTGCGTAAATTTTGTACGCAGCAAAGGCAGCCACATCCAGAATATTATAAAAGAATGCCAAAGGCAATCTATTCGTTCGCCACTTGGTTGAATATTCTAAAAGACATTTATTCATGCTATCAACGCCACCTTTGTTTTTTTTTGTATTCTAATATCAGTAGTGGCTTCTTTTTAGGAACTTCTACTTTGGTTGTGTAATGAGTTGTAGATAAGACCACAACTGATTTATTTTTCTTTGGCACGAAGGAACACATAGTAATATTGTACCCAACATCGATAAATTGTTGTCCATCATCAAACTTTTTGCTAAATTGTAGCTAGTGAAGAAATTATCGCACACAATGTTTCGTCCGCTGCCACCAAAAAGATTGACCCACAAATCCTTGACCACTCTTTCACCAACGTTTCTTTCCCATTCACCGGAAGCTGCCTTTCCCGTGTAGATTTGCCCTTCAATGGATAAGACGGTACGGAGTCGCATGCCCACCAAATTTTTATTCCATATTTGGCGGGTTTTATTGGTATGTATTGTGTGAAACCAGTACCACCACGGTAAGCATACAGTTGTTCATCAACAGTGACGTTGGCTCCCGCTACATAATTGCTACGTAGATTGCTGTTCAGCATCAAAAAAATATCCGATATTGCTGCTGCTTTATCCGTTTGTTTGCGTTTCTGGCGTGTGCTTCCGTTATCAAAACGAATGAGGTTGTTTTCCACAAATCCTTTGTATGAACGTAACCGGAATGTGTCACGCCACTCAGCAATAGAAGACCCAAATACGCATCAAATTCACTTTTTGTAAGGGCTTTCCATGTGTGCTGTTCTCTTATTGTGTTTTCTGAACTCTCAAATTCATAGCATTGGTTTGCTATTCTATTTTTTTCGCAAATAATGATGTCGCACTAATTTGAACGTTTCTACAATGGACAGGCCTTTTGTTCTTCGTACTGGTCCATAGTTGGCAGATCTGAGTATGTTGTGGATACGGATCTGCCAGCTTGTGGTGGTGCAGCAGACCAAATTGTTTCATCTTTGCCAGTATAATTTCCTCCAGTTTCACATGGTATATCATCAAGTTCATCGTCATATTCACTTTCTTCTTCCATATTGTATTCTGCTTCAGGACCTAACGGCTCATCGTCACTGTTTTCTTCTCGTAAGTCTTCTAATTTGTGGCGAATATATTCTTGTTGTTCCTCATGACCAATTGCACTAAGTTGTTGTGGAGTGAGCCATTCACCATCTGCCATTTTTGCTTTTATAAATTTTGTTTCGTTACGTAAAATATACTATATTTAAATCTTTTAGCTGCTTGTCACAAACAACGATTGAAAATAATGACAAATCTCACAAACATAACTTGCGCCTGCTAAAAAAACAAAGTAACTGCAGAAAACTACAAGATATAACATGAAAAGTGCACGTACGTGCAGATAAATTTTTGTGCTCTTACGTGAAAGCTCTTCCACTGTGGCATTAAGCAGTTACGACCAGCGTTGTCACTTACCAAAATTTCATTCTGCCAAATGTTTTCCAATAACGTACCTAAATTACTCTTAGCCTACCAAAAATGTAAAACACGTCAATAGTATTTTTAAATAGAATATAACTTTTATTAAAAACAAAATAAATAAATTTAATTTACAATGCTTATTTGGTAAAATATAAATTAACAAAAAAAAAATAACAATTCAGATACATACATAGACGATATTTTGTAGTTTATTTGATTCAATTGGCATACTTTTGTAATGAATGCTTAAAAAATAACATATTTCTCAGATCTTTTGTCACATTTTTAAATAAAATATATTTTTCAAAAACATAACAATTAAATATTCCGAAGATTTAAAGAAACGTGCTGAATATTCACATTTTTGTCTCACCACGCCATGCTATTTCCCATGCAAAATGTATGTGCATACCCGGGTATGTTGCTGTTGATGTACGTACAATTTTTCTGCTGTTGACATAAAGGTTAAATCAATTAGAGTAGAAAAAGTTTAGAAAAGGACAAAAAGAAGGGATAAACGCTCGACATTGCTTAGTTAGGTTCATGGTATAATTATTTGAAAAGGTAGTAGTGACAGTTTTTTTGCGATCAGGCGTTGTCAAAAACAGCTACAGAAGTTGTAGTTTGCTGCTGTTGACTAGCTTTGTTTCAGTCGGTGCTTATTTTTTCACTTTTCTTTGATTCATTGCATGAATAGCTAATTTTGACAACTTCCGATCGCCGCTCGTGTGAACAAAGCCATTAAACGCTACTACCTTGTACATTGGATATTTAATATTTTTCTGCAGAATGCATTTTTTAAATAGGTATCATTTGTTTCAATTTATTTTAAAAAAATTCACATTTAGAAGCAATATTTAATTTTGTTTTTGAATTTGAATTGCTTTAATTGTATCAATATATAATTGCGTTTTTTCGGATGTCCACAATTTGTTAATCAATGAGAAAACTCTTTGAATCGCAGCGTTTTTGTCAGGTAGACAGTACCAAATTCAACAATTTTTTAAATTATCGTACATATCTTATATGAAGGCAATTGAAATTATTGAAAACTTCCCACAGTAAAAAATATGAGCATAAATTTTATACTATTTTGTATAGATATAAATCCAAACCAAAAATATTTTAAAAGCTACATCATCAAATCTTATAAATTTTTGCAGACCATTTTTCTCGTCAGACCAATCGAAACCACTATATTTTTAAATTTCCCGATTTCGGTGAATTTTTTTCTTTCGAACCAGAATATATTTAGATTAGCACATGATATCCATATGAAATTTGTAAATTATATTTGTTTTATTATTTTTATAATATTGAGTGGTATAAAATTTATAAATTATTTGGAATAAAAGCAGTTTATACCACTCAAATGTTATAAAAAAGATAAAATTTACCCTCAAATTTTTTGCTGTGCACCCATCTCATATCGGTTGGAGCCTTTTTTTGTTGTTTCAAAAAATAATCTTCTCCTCATATACATAATTTTTTAGATAGCATGTATCATCGAATAACTCGTTTTCTTCTGATGAGATTTTTCTACTCTGCTAATTGGCTTTTTGAGTTAAATTCAATCAAAAGTGTTAATTTCTGCAAATTGCGAAGACCACAATTTAAATCTTTTTGCAGCTACCATAAAAATTTCTAATTTGCAATTAAAGCCATTTCATATTAATGCTTCCGTTTTCGTTGTGCATTTTTAAGTCATATTGAATGGTAATTGACACAAAGTCATTTTCTAATCCATCAGCATATTTAGTTTTTAATAAATTTATTTGTTCAGATACTTCCATGACTGTATTTTCATTGCCTTCAATGTTTTTAATGACATAATTAAACACAGAAGTCTGGCTGTAAAAAAATTTTAACCACAATTCTGAGCAATTATTTTAAAATAGTTGAAAATTTTTCAATAGAAAGAAAATATGATTGCAAAGGAACATACAATTTTAATACTCGTTCAATAGTTAGCATTAAAGCAAGCCACCTAGTTTAACAATAGCCCAAGACTTTGTAATATTCAACATCTGCTTTTAAGCAACATTTTTTAAGTGATTCTGCTCTTACAATATAAATATAAAAGTGTCTATAAAATTTTATTATAATACTTTCAACATCCACTGGTTAGAGAACCGTTACATTCTGAATACAGTTATGAATAATATGCGCTGCACATCTAACTCCAATGCTTTGAACCTGGGCTCTGTAAAATTTTGCAGAAATATTGTTAGAGCCCTTTCGTGCCACTCCACTACAATTTTTATAAGCATTGTCAGCACAAAATGCAATCAGCTTTTCCTATAAGTTAAATTCATCAAGAACTTTTAAAATTGAATTGCATACAAGTTCAGACATTTTCCCTGATAGTGAAAAAGAATCAAGAAACTTAACTTTCACTCCATTTTTTTAATCAAAGTATCGATTAAGTGTTGGAAAAAGTTTGGTGTCTTTGTGATTGGATGCATTAGAAAATATAGATACGTAAGTGATAGACATGCAAATTTTTTTCAAATAATTTTTGAATCAATTTTAGATCGAAAACTATGATTGTGAAAAATGGTGTGAAAAGAAATCAGGGCTTCTGAAAAGGCTAGTTTTTTATTCCAAATTCCTTTGTTCGAAAAAAGTAGTCAACATGGGTGGATGAGAACTAACTTAAAAAATACTTTTTATGCTTGTCCGATTCATTATCAGCCCAATTCTGAATGATTTTTCCCGGGGAATTGGAAAAGGGAGTTTTCATTTTTGAGACAGCAGATAAAGATATCACTTATTTTTTTTTTGTTTAGACTCATGAATATTGACGGTTGATGAACAAATTGGCATTTAAAATTTCCAGAATGTTTTCGAACTTTATCTTAAAAATGAAAAATTCCCTTTTCGGATTCCCCGGGAAAACTCATTAAGAATTGGGCTGTATGTCTTTTTCTTTTCAGTGCATACCTCACATTCCTTAAAGCCGCTTTACATTATTCTACTGTGTGTTAACACATGTCAAAATTTTCATGTGTGATAGAATGTAAGATGGTGTAAACAACGGAAAGCAATGTGTGCTTGAGTCTGTTTTGATTTTTTTGGCATGTCGTACCACATTTTATTTTTTGGTTTTTTCTAATTTCATCACACATTCGATTTGCAGAGATGCATTTTACCATAAACTTACTTGAAATTTATTATTTAAGTGAGAAAATTTTAAACTTGTAATGTATTTTCTTATGAAATAACAGAAGGAAGCAGTTTTACAGCTTATTGAACTTTGTAGAGGCTCTGAATGCATTAAAAACCGATTCATTACTCAAATTTTCACGTTTTAGTATAGTGTAAAGTATAAAAATGTGGTGCGACTCTGTGAGATAGTCTAAAAGCGAAAAATTAATTTCTTCATACAAAAATTCAAAATGACAGAATGATGAAATTCAATTATGTTATAAACACAATTGGGGCTGCAGGCGGGTGGCGTGTAGCCTGTCAATATAGAACAATGTATTTCTTATGTTAAAAACACAATCCACATCACACGCCGAGCTTGTCGTGCGGCTACAGAACACGCTGCAGCCGGAAAATTTTTATTTTCTAATTTGACAGGCGTGTATTTAAAAAAAAATAAAAAAGGCTGTGTCCAGACGAGAATCAAATTATTGAATTAATTCAAATTTTTTGTTTGTTTTTCCAGCTAGAAAAAATTAACTATGCGAGAGCGAAAATTAACTTCAAACATAGTTAAAATTTTGATGACGCTCAAGACCTGAATCAATTAGTCAAATAGAGTAAAAAATAACAAAAAAATGGATTAGCTTAAACATTTGATTGTCGTCTGAACATAGCCAAAGATTGTATTCCACACGTCAGCAATAGTTCTACACGCCAGTGGAACTTACACGTCACACGCCCGTAGTCCCAATTGTATTTATAACATAACACTTTCTATTTCTCATGTCGTAGAACACAGTAGGACAATGTAAAGCGGTCTTTACTGCCATCAGTCTTAGATTTTTTTTAGTACGGAAAATCTTTTGATAACCCATCCGAAAACTTATTTACCCTTCGCTTTGCTGTAATAATTTTAAACTCAAACTCAAAGAAAATGTTAAAACCATAAAAACTAACTGGCAATGTTATTTTACGTACAACAGTAACAAATTTGATATTTCATTGAAGGATTTACAAGGAATTAAATAAGAATTCAGTAGAAAATAAGGATATTAAATTTTGTATATTTTCGACAGCGCTTCAACTAGACAAGCTAATTCAGTATTTTTGAAGTGAAAACATCTTTAGGCGCGTTGAACGATTTTGGTAGAGGGTAAATCTTTGGTTTGCGTCATCTTGATTTTCCGAGTAACTCTCGTCATCAATACAGACAGCGAGCATAGCAGAATAACCAGGTATGGCCTACTCGGAGAGGAATGAAGTAGAAAGCAGAGAAAAGCGAGCTAGTTGTCAAAATCAGCTGTTTATCTCGAGTTCCTTTATGTTTAAGTTTTGCAGTTGATTTTTGGTTAAACTTGTTTTTTTGCTTTTTTGCAAATGGAACACTTCCTCGGCATTTTATAGTTGTATTTACACTGTTTCCATAATATTTTCATCCAAATTAACACAAACTTAGCACACGTGTCCGCACTATTTACAATTTTAAAACATAATATTCTTATTTCAACCTTTTAATTTTCCACTCTTCGTTAAAGGGCCAAACAGACCACACAGACTGTTTGAGCAAACTCGTGTTTGCACAGACTGTTCGACAGTGTATTTGACTGTCTTAGGTTTGTGCAGATGTCTGCGCAAAAATTAAAATATTTTGATTTTTGGTTTGGATTTTTGAATCGTCTGTATAGTGTGTAGTGAAAATCACACCGACTTGCCATAATCCCGAAAGTTTTATAGAGTGAAGACGTGCGTGAAGGAAAATATATAAAAATGGAAGCAGAACATAAAAATTTAATAGAATTTGAACTAAAAAATCAAGTCCGCGCAAACAAGGTCTGTGTTGTGCATGGTCGTCGCTATGACGAGAAAAAAGTCTTGTTTGCGCAAACAGTCTGTATAGTCTATTTGGCCCTTAACGCGTGAGGGCACTAAGCGAGCCGGCCCTACCTGGTTATTCTGCCATGACAGCGAGTAGGTTTTTAAATGACGCTTTGGGATCTTGACTACCAAGCGCTAGCAAAGGCATATTATCCAGGGGCCGAATTACAGCATCCGTGATCGAGCAAAATTGTTCAAGATTGATAGGCACTTGTCTCGTCTTGCTCTTCGTAATTTTGCTCGATCACGGATGCTGTAATTCGGCCCCAGCTAGGCTCAATACGGAGAGACTTTAATAAGTACCCCTTATATTCTGTATTTGTTTTGATTCCTTTTCGACAATATCTACAATTCTGTCAAAATCATGCCAAACGAAAAAAACTGAGCGCCTGGTAGACAATATCCAAGAGCGTGTGTTTGAGTTTCATGACCAACATAAAAACATTTGTAGTTTTATAAATGTCGGCAGTATATTCTCTGGCTGGGACCATAGTATAATAAGTAATAGGTAGGAGTGACATTTCGTGTTTCAACCATCGAATGTAAAACAAAAGAAAACAGAATAGAGAACGTGTGTCGCACACATTGGCCGCATTCAGAGGAGTCACCTGTTGTGAATGGATCATTTAATTGCAAAGGTTTCTCACTCAAATTTAAAAAAAAAACAGTTGCCAACTATTGACTCAGCTGAAAGCTGCCAATGTGTGTAACACTTGCACTTTATATTGTTTTCTTTTGTGTGAAATTCACTGGTCACAGCTCGTGAGAAAATAAGTAGTTGTCAAGGCTACCTAAAAATAATTTTATCATGACTGGGACTGCATCGTCCAAAAATTTTTTGTTTCTTATTTCAGGTACCAGATAATTCAGTTATTAACGCAAACAGTGAAAATAATGTAAATGAAATTCAATGATATTTATGTAAGTACAAGTTCTATGTATACGTATTTTATGTGTATATTAATTATTTAAATTAGTTTAATTTATATTTTTGTTTATGTGTTTCTCTGTTTTTTATATTAATACCCATAATTTAAACATAATGAAATGATAAAAGACGAAAATAATGTGCATTAATGATGAACCGGATGTACGGATGAACCAAATCGGGGGCAGAAAATGAACTGCACTTTTCTAGCTATGTTTTCTGTTTTTCTTGTAGCAAGATCTCAAATGCTGGGATTAAAAGAGACTTCAAGACGAATCAAATAAAATATCATATATAAAAAATAGACAATTTATATTATTTTATGAGGATTATTTTTCATTTAATAGTGCTCCGTGTATTTTATTTTTATATCAGCAATATTCAATTTAAATGTAATATATAATTTGGTGTAATTATAAAATAAAAATGCTATCAGAATAAAAAATATTTTAAAAACTGAGGGAGTGAAAATACAATAAGTTTTTCCGATTCGCATGAAAATTTTTATAAAGCAGTAAAGCGGTCCGTGGCAGGACAAAGTCTTCCAGTTAATACTAATATTTTATATATAAGTTTTCGCTTCGGTTGGCAGTCCCCCCACTGCTGTAATTTTTTATTATTTATTTTGGAAGCTTTCAAAATGCTGTACGTTTTGCTGTACATTTTCCGATGCTGTACACGTGGTCGAAATGCTGTACTGTGCAGCACGATGCTGTACGTATGGTCACATTAGCGTAGAGGGAGAAAAAAATACAATTTTTTTATTTTCAGTTTTCCGCTCATATTGCGCTCTCTTCTGAGCGAGAGAACTGGTGAGTACCAGTTCATTAGGAAATTCAAAGTCATGCCAGATTTTGATGTAAGATCATATGTTTTTGACATTAATTTTGTATATAATTAACAGAGAATGTATGCGAAAAAGTTGAATTTTGACCAGTGGCGAACTCTAGTGTATTGATGATTAAGGAATCTATAAAAAATAACTTCTTTTAAGGGGACAGTAGACATGGATTTTTCCTGGATTTTTCAAAAAGGAAATTTTTAAAATGCAAATTTTTTCAAGAAAGGAACACGATATCTTATTGATACTTTGCATATTTATTTTTATGTAAAAATAGTATAAAAAAACTTTTATTTTTATTTTCCCAGCGTGTTTTTGGCTGCTACAGGTTTTTGAAAATAACATAAAAAAATCACGGCGGGCGTGATTTTGGCTCACTGGAACGTCTGAAAAAAAAAATAAAAACGGGGTTTTAATCAGCATTAAAGCCGCTATAGATTGAACTGAAATAATTTTTTGACAAAAATTGACAAAATGGCGGCGTTTTTCCAAAATTAGCCGATTTGTTGGAACAAAAAATCCCTTGAAAATCAAGAATACTTTATCAATCTTTCTATCCGTAGTTTAATCTATAGATTTATATGTGTACAAAAACATATCTAAATTTCAGAACCATCAGTATAGTAGTTTTTTTTTATAACGCCCGCCAACTCAAAACATGTGATTTGTAGAAAAAGCACTTTTAAGTTTTCAACACCGACTATATAGCCTTGACGCTCTGCGTTTAAAACCTTCGCCATTTAACATAGAAATTCATTTCTAATTTTATATCATTAAAAATACTTTTGTCATGTGTATATAACCCAAGTAAATGTCATCCTGTTGACCCTTTATTTTCTGTGTTGGCTAACTGTATCCTGAATTATGATTTTATGTTACTGTGTGGCGACTTTAATGTCAATATCTTATCTAATGACGTTTCTAAACAATTAATCTATGAAAATATATTGTTTCTTGGGCTTTCTGTAGTAAACGAAACTCAACCTACAAGATTTTCCAACAACACTACTCCTAGTCTTCTTGACTATTTCATTGTATCGGATGTTTCAACGATTTTGTTATTTGATCTAATTTTTTTTCATCTCTGACCATGATTTAATTTTCTGTTCTTTAAGTTTGAATCTATCTCGTAATGCTGTTTCAAATTCTTATTCGTCCCATGATTTTAAAAAAATTAACTATCCGTCCCTTATTCATGATATGTCTCTCATCTCTTTCAATGATTGTTGGAATCAAAGTACTGTCAATGACAAACTATGTTCCATTTTAGAGCCTATAAAATATCTTTTTGATAAACATGTCCCTTTACGTACAATTAGTGTAAAAAATGTCTCTTGTCCGTGGTTTTCTCAGCATGTTCTTAATGCTATAAAAAAAAGAAATAAATACCACAAATTATGGAGGAAAAGACCCTCGTCAGATAGCTGGGAAATCTATAGACTTGCGCGTAATGAAGCTGTTCTAATAACAAGACAGACTAAAACTCGCTACTTTTCTGCTAAACTTGACATCTCTCTTCCAACTAAAATTTTGTGGAATAATATAAAAAAACTTGGGGTGTGCAGCAAGATCACAGCGGAATGCACTTTAGACCCTGACTCTCTAAATAATATTTTTGTTGATACTGTTCCTAATAATAACAACCTGCTCCCGTCTATTATTTCCACAGTGCCACAATCTTTTAATTTTGATCCGGTAACTGAACTTGATGTTGGAAACTGTATATTGCAGATAAAGTCAAATGCCATAGGTGAAGATGGAATTCCAATTAAGTTCATCAAACTAATACTTCCTCACATTATACGCCCGCTAACACATGTTATAAATCATTGGTTTGTAACGTCATCTTTTCCAGATTTGTGGAAAATTGGAATTGTGCTGCCGGTAGCAAAAAAGCATAATCCAGCTAGACCAAATGATTTTAGACCAATAAGTATACTATCGCCGTTGTCAAAGGTATGCGAAAAGCTTATTGCTCAACAAATTAATGTATATTTACTTGAAAAAAATCTGTTATCCCCATTTCAATCTGGTTTTCGTGCTGGGCACGGGTGTTCTTCTGCTGTGGTTAAGGTGATAGATGATATAAGACCCGAATATGATGCAGGCAATATGACTTTGCTTTGTCTACTCGATTTCTCCAAAGCTTTTGATAAAGTCAATCATGCATTTTTGTGTCAAAAACTCAAATGTCTCTTTGGTTTCTGTGATAGTGCTGTCAATCTCTTGTCCAGTTATTTGTGTAATAAGTTCCAAAAAGTGAAAGTTGGCCAAAGGTTTTCTCAGTATAATAGGGTATTATCTTGTGGTGTTCCACAAGGTTCCATACTTGGTCCTCTACTTTTCTCGTTATTTATAAATGATATTTTTTCTGTATGCAAACATGCTTCTATTCATGCATATGCTGACGATGTTCAACTTTATTTCTCTCAACGGATTGGGCTGCTTGATGGCCTCAGTTGCAGAATGAATGAAGATCTCAATAACATCTCTGAGTGGGCCATACGCAATTGCCTTCAATTAAATGCTGCCAAATCGTATGTTCTACCTATATGTAAAAATAAAACTTGTGTTGTTGATGTCCCTGACTTATTCATTGGGTCAAATAAGCTTAAAGTAGTGTCTAAAGTTGTAAATCTGGGTTTTTATATTAATTCTTCTTTGTCTTGTACAGATCATGTAAATAGTGTAGCCCAAAAAGTTTATTATGTCCTGCGTAATTTAAGAATGTCTGCTTATGCGACTCCTGTCAATATAAGACGGAAGTTGGTGATTCAGTTGGTCTTACCTATGATAACTTATGCAGAGTTGGTATATAGTAGGCTCGACTCATCCTCCCAGTTGAAGTTGCAGGTTGCTTATAATTATGCTACACGATATGTATATGGCTTGCGTAAGTTTGACCATCTGTCTAGCTTTAGGAATGCCATACTTGGGTGCAACTTATTTTCATATCTTGATGCTCGAAACTGTATTTATTTGCATAAGCTCATCAATGAGAAAAAACCCTCCTACTTCTATGATAAGCTCCAATTTAGTTTTTCTAGAAGAAGTAATGTGCTCATAGTCCCCAGACATACTTCATTAAACGCTTCTCGTTTATTTTTCATCAACGCCATCAGACTGTGGAATGCTCTGCCTCGTGAACTGAGAGAAATCACTGGAAAAGGTACCTTTAGGCAATCTATCTTCACTTTTGTTTCCTCTAATTAAATTTTTATATTCTCTCTTTATTTTCTTTTTTCATCTCTTGAAACCTCTTAATTCATAATTCATAAATTTTGATTTAATATTTTATTTTGCTCTTAATTGCTTATATAAAAATTCAAATTAAACAAATAATGTTACTCTAGTTAAGTTATTTCATGTTAATCTATAAGTTTAGTTGTTATTATAAAAAACATATTGAATGTATTTTTGTTGTACTTCAAAAGAACCCAGTTCTTATTGTACTAATATTCGGTAATAATAATAATAATAATAATAATAATAAAAATAGATTCTTTGAGGTATTTTGAACAAAAATCAGTAATAAAAAATTTATAAAAACAATAACTTTACTTTCAAGTTTTTATTATAAACTTAGGTGCATTTATCGTCTTTCATTTGAATTTCTTAAAATCTGTCAATTCGTTTGTAAGTTTGAGAGTGTACGTTCTCACATTTCACTTCGTTATTCGAATATTTTCGCGTTGGCTTCCTTCATACCAAGAGCTTTGCTGAAACATACAATTTGGCAATAAAACTCGAGGATGTCTGGTGAAATAATCAATGAAAATATGTAAGCTAGCTAGCTGCTGTGAACCTTTGTTAGTTCCACAGCATTTTGTGCATTCGACCAAGCTACTTGGTAGCCAGCTAAACTAATCAAAGCATATGAATTGGTGAAAATTGTACAATTATCAATGACCTGCATGAAGATTACATGCAAGCATACATAAATAAATACTCGTACATACAAACATGACTCGAATGAGTGTGAATCCGATATGATGCCTGCTTGTGATGAGCTACATGTTGGAGCTGGCAGTCAACATGGCAAAGTATTGGAAAGAAGGTAGGAAAGAACGTGGTGGTGGTTGCTTTAGTTAGAGCAACGATTGCGATTTGAATTTCAAAAATTTTACAAATGAAAATTGCATTGAAATCAAAATTTGAAATTCAGATATTTGATATGTATTTTTTTTTTGCTGATATCTGTGTGTTGTTTTTTTTTTGTTCTCGCAGCAAACATCATTGATATCGTCATCGAATCATGAGGTGACCGGAATAGCAATAGCAATGGCAGCTAGTTGCACTTGCAGCTGTAAAATTGCTGATATTTCTGGTGCAATCGAGTTGAAATTCGGTTGGTGTTTGTGTTGGTTGCTTGTGTGGTTGGTTGAATGGTTGATTCGATGTTTGGTTGGTTGCTTGATTGATTGTCTGCTTGAGCGAATGACTGATTGAATGCATTCAACGTATTGTGATCATAATCAAAAATGAGTTTGTGTTGGAATTTTAAGCGAGCAAAAATTATGCGAATATTGCTAGAAGGAAGCAAATTATTGAAGCGCAAACTTTGTGCGGAATATGCGCTGTTTTTGCATCTGCTTAAAATGAGAAATTTTTTTGGTGAAAAAATTTGCATATCTGTGAAAATTTTGTTGTAATTTTGTGTTCTTGCTGGCAATAACAATTAAAACAGCGAATTCATGAATATATTAAATTAAAAAGCGAGGTCGTTTATATCTTTGCACATTTTTTCGTTCGCACTTAAACCTTTCGGTATTCGTGCACAAAAAATCTAAATGTTTCACTATTGCGTTTGTGTTTGAATTTTTTACTTTTATGCGAGATTTTCATCACTGAAATGTATTGAAGATTTGGTGTTTTTAATTCTTGATGCTTCGCAGAAAGTGTTTTCTCAAATGCATAGATACCTATAAAAGCGACGTATTTAAAAAATATATCGAACTCTAATCGCCAAATTAACTTAAACGTCACTTTTTTCGATATTCATTCTTAAATTACTTTCGGTAGTACTATAAAAAAGCTATCAACTCCTAAAATTTGATATCACCAAATTAAACCGTTCTAAATTTATATCTACCACAAAAAGCAAGCTTGTATGTACATCTCAAGCAGACAAAACAATAAAAACGCTTATCCTGAAAATTTTGTTTTTGGCTCTTCCGTTGATTCGGCGGTTAGGGCACGATATGTGCTCCTTCATAAGAAGATCAGAATCGATAGCAGTTCTCAATTCTTTTTTAATTGTATCGAATTTATTTAATTTTGTTAAAACAAAGACCTAAATTTTTTTTACTTGATAAAAGATTCTTAAAATATAATATTTTTCTATATTTTTATTTTTCTTTGTTTGACCAGTACGCTTTTTTTGCGAAGGGAGAACCTTCGAAAGACCCCACCGTGCAGGTGGGAGTATCCGATTTTTACGCACTAAGCCTTAATGATACCCCATGGTACCAAAGCCTTCGCATTGAATCTTGGACCCTGTAGAGCCTCGTGGAACTGCTTGGCTACTGCCGTGATCTCCGGTGGAATGGTCGTGGAGTCAACAACCTCTACCTCATCTGTCTTGCGAACGCTCAACTCTTCGCAGATCATCGGTTATTTGTCCAGCCAGGGTGCTTACCACCGACCAGTTCTCTTTGCTCTTTAATATAAGAGAAAACAAACTTTGCTGTATTAACGTTTCACCGAGACAGGTTGAAGCCTCAAGTCTGGCGATCTGGAACATGAAGCACACAAAAAGAACGTGCGAAGCTTCTCTCTGTAGCGAGTTTTTTATAAGCTGTTGTGCTTTCACTACTATCTTCGAGTATAATTTCTTCCACGAAAATGTGAATGAGATCCGTGCTGGCTAGAACTGCATCTGCATCTCTGTATACAGTCCTAAAGACGCAGCTGACCCTGAGAGCGCCATTAGCGTCTGTAAACCAAATCTACTCCGTATCGTAGGACTTTGTTTTCATCGCTGTGGGCCATATGGTCGAACAATACATCATAGTAGATCTCACTATGTTGAGAAGCAGTGTTTGTCGTGCTTGTTTAGGGCCTCTTGTGTTCGGCATTATTCTAGACAGCGCCATGCATGATTTGGCACTTTCGTGTGTACGTACTGCAGATGTTGCTTAAAAGACAGTCTGAAGTCGATCATCACACCTAGATATTTAAGGATAGGCTTCGATTCAATTACCGTTCCACGAAAACTGATGCTGGCGGTCTCTAGCTTTTTCCGAATACTAATGAGTACCTTATTAGTCTAATGTTCAGCTAGACTAAGTCCCACTCTTCGCACCCAATCACCGATAATAGCAAAAGTTACACTATTGAGGGCATCAACTTCTTCATTCTATTTTGCTGTCGACACAACTGCTAGGTCTTCCGCAAAGCACATCTTAACGCTTGACGGTACCTCAAGCCTGAGAACAACCCCATTGTATATGACGTTCCATAGCAGACATCCAGGACCGACTCCTGTGGAACTCCAACGAAGACATTGTACGTCTTCATGCCTTCTTCTGTATTGTAGCACAGGAATCTTTCACTAAAGTAGTTTGATACGATCTTTGTGAGATATCGTGGTACTCCAAAGTCCCTGAGCGCTGTCATAATCTGACTCCAATTGGCAGTGTTGAAAGCGTTCCTTAAGAAGCTTACTCATTATAGAACTTGTTCCTCAAACAAAATGGGTGGTTGTTCGAAAGAAGTAGCGTTCAAATTAAAGCAACCTGTTCGTCAAACAAGCGAAGAATTTTTGTTTTTTTTCGCCATAATTTTGTTTCACAACCCTGGTTTGAAGGAGATAATCAAAAAATTTTGCAAACAGGCCAACAGACCAACAGGTTCGATAAATCGTCAAATTAGTTTCTTAACTATCAAATTGGTTCGAACATGGCCGCCGTTTGATGAACAGGTTCTACACTCAAAAATATTTGTGTGTAAATATTACTAATAACTGCGTCCATTCCACGAATTTTATTCGTAGTTTTCAGCCACGAATAGGATTCGTAGAATCGACGTATATTAGTACATATTACGAATATTTTATTCGTCTCCAAAAAAAAAATTCTGTTTAAGCTGGGGTTTGTACCTCGGCTCTTTAGTTTACGGGCCACGCACTCTACCAGTAGGCTACAGTCACTTTACAATCATAGAGTTCCTTATGTTCTATAGAAATTCGACAAACAAGACTGAACGATTTCGGTCTTAAATTTTGTAGACTCTACTAATAATTCGTACATTCTACTAATAATTCGTACGGTCAGCCTACGAATGAATTGTTTCTACTAATTTAATTTTTTATTCGTAAATAATATGAAAGTATTAGTAAATACTACGAATGTAATGAAAGAAAGTACGAAGAAAGAAATCCACGAGAAATTTACGAATATTATTATTTATATGTACGCAATCATTCGTACAATGCACTAATACGAATTGATTTATTTTTGTTTACGAATATCATTAGTATATAGAACACATATATTCGTAGATACTACATCAGGTATTCGAAAAATTTTACAAATGAATTCGTAAATATATCACAATAAAAATACTTTGTATATTGTACGAATATTTGTAGAATGCACGAATATTTTGTTTACTAATATCATTCGTAGAAATTTTAATAATAAATTTTTTGAGTGTATAATGTGTAAGCTCTTTTACGTGAAATGTTGCCACCAAACAGTGCTGCTTTGTTGCCTTTACTCCTTCAATTGCCTTTTGCGTGGTAGTTAGCTTAATAGCGTCAGTCGTTGACTGGGCCTTTCGAAACCCAAACTGTTGGACGGAAAATCCTCCTCCGGCTTGGATCGCACTTTCAAGACGGTTCCACACCACTCCCTCAAAGACTTTGCCTATTGTATAGAGTAGGCAAATCGACCCGTTGTCTGAGAGATCGTCCGTGGAGTCACAACCTTTCGGTATGAGCTTTAACTTTTGGGTTTTCCACAGTTTTGGGAAAATGCCCTCTAGAAGACACGCATAGTAAAGATGGGCAAACGCATGCGGTTGTGATAGAATGGCAATCTTTAATGTGCAGTTCGGAATACAATCAGAACCTGGTGCCTTTTTGGTTTTAAAGTTTTTTCCTTTTCCACTATCTTCTTTACGGTTACAGTTGTAGCTCGTCGTATCCCTCGACTGACTGAGCCACTGACTGCTGTGGGAAGAGTTTTTAACTATGACACTTAGCACCTGCGGGTCTGTAGGCGCTGGTTGCCTGTATGACATCAGTTTTTTCACAACCTGGCCTTATTACAATCACCATTCAGCATCCATGCCTCTTTAATTGTTCCCTCTTAAGTATATGTTAACACAGTAGTGATAATAAGCATTTTTCTACTACTATGTATAAATTCTGTTAGTACATATGTAAGTTTCTTTTATTTTTCTTCTCTGCTCTCCTTTTCTTTTTGACGTGTTCTTGAATTCATGTTCGTTGAAGCTATATGAACCTCTTGCATGGTAGTACCTCCTTCTTGTTTCGAGGCATTGTGTGCGTGCTGCAACAATTTCTGCTGTCCACCAGTTTGCGCTTGCTAAAATCATCGCTGCATCGCAAGCTCTTTTTATTTGGTCCAGGGCCATCCTTGCCATATCATTTGGCGTGCCAGATAGATGAATACCAGCCATGATTAATTTAAGAAGTCTGGTTCTAGCGCTCCGACTCTGTACGAAGCTTTGCTTTTCATATCTGTGCTGTGTACACTTCGCAAGGATGCCACTCTGCTTGCCTACTTAACTCGCTTCTGGCGAAAGTCAGGTCAATTATGGAGCTTCCGCGTGCACTGCTGAATGTTGCCTGGGATCCATTATGGAGCAGCACCACTAAAAAAGCAAACGTTGCAAGAAAGATAAGGCTACGTTAGTTTGTTTTTTAATTTTCCCAGTCAACTACCCATGCGTTAAAGCCCCCAGCGATAAGGAGTGGTGGTTTTCAGCCCTCTCGTTTTTCTGGCTATCGTGTCAAAGGTCTCTGTGAATTCCGGAATCGATAAACTTGGTGTTAGGTAACATACTATTTGTATGCCATCTACTTCCACGCGGATGATGTCGGTTTGACTGATATGCATATCTGTTTGCTCATCTGCTCGCCCCTAACTTGTGAACTACTCATCACTATTCGACACATAAGGTATCGTTCGCGGGCTATAAGCTATGTAACGTCACATTAAATTAAATATGGTGCCCTCAAGAGGGTTAAAAAAGAAGTTAAAAAAACTAAAACCCGACTGTTAAAAATCACGCTCAAAAAAGTCTGAAACAATACAATATTTTCATTTGAATTTGTTATTTACAAACCATCACATAGTTGTTGTCTATTGAAGATGTAGTCTAGCTAAGAAAATACGCTATTTTTGTATTTTCTCGAAAGCTTGCTATGAAAGATATGTTTATAAAAATTGTTAGGGATGGTAAATTAAGTCTTAAGTTACAAAACCACATTTATTTTATTCATTTTTACAGTTTTTTTTTATCAAAATTCATACTAAAACGGAACGCCATAATTTGGAGGCAGCTCTGGCTATAACACTATATCTTGGCAACGGCGTGGTGGGTTGGTTTGGATGGTGATGCTACAACTAGTAGGATCCAAATAGCTCTAGTGAGCCATTCTGATACCATAACCTCGTGTTCCTGTATGTAAAGTGAGTATCGCACTGTTAGTTTATAGCCACCCAGTGCGGTTGATGAATGTTAAAAGGTTATTGATTTTTATTGTTGAGAGATCCTCTAGATTATTAAAGAAGAGCTTGCCTAGCGTTCTTGATGTAGACCTGGCCAGGGTTTGACAGGTGCACAGGAAGTAAGTTAGTGTTTCTATTTTATTTGGGTCGTCGCAGCTGCGATAGTGGGTGTTGTAGGGTAGTCCGACTTTTTTGGAGAGTACTACTATGCCGTAGTTATAGCCGTGATTCTAACTATTTCACTCCGGGATCCTAAGAGCATCTCCTGAGTTCAGCCTAGGTTGTAAAGGGGCCATAATTTTCTTGGTGTGTTGCAAGTGGTCAAGCCTCTCCACCTTCGACCTGCTAAGGCTAAGTAGTAAGAGTGAACTCCTCCCTTAACGGTGTTCAGTGGAATCACGACTGATTCCGCTCTTTAAACGTCAGGGTAGGTACCTCGCCTAGCCAGTTCATCCGCCTTTTCATTGGCACAAATGTTTCTATGGCCGGGAACCCAAATTATGGTAATGTTAAGTTGGTTGCTTAGCCGGGCCAGTTTAACCTTAACCAACCTTACCAGCTTGGAGTTGCTGCTCTGAGGTGGTTGGTGCTGGCTCAACTTAAAGCACGACAAGCTTCTCTTATCGCTAAAAGCTTATCCTGCAAAACGCTGGCTGAGTCCGGTAGATGAAAAGCTTCCGCCACTCCCAACTTCTCTGAGTATATACCAGCTCCTACTACATCCTGGATACACTCCTACTACAATACACTACATCCTGGAGCCATCAGTTTAGAAGGAAACATCGAAAACTAAGTCAGGTCCTCCATTGCGCCACTCTACCCTGGTGGGGAACTTGAAAGGGTTTCGTTAAGTGGATTTTAGAAGTGTCATAGTCCCTGTTACTTGAAACTAGTTCCTGAGGTAACGGATTTAGAATATTGATGTGTCCATATGGTCTGCTTTGCCAGTTTTAGGACTCTCTGAGTCTAACTGCACTGTTGTTTGCGGTAGGCTTGATATGTATATTTATAGGACATTAAGTGCATCGGTGGGTCATGATCGGATGCCTCCTGTGATGCCTATGCACGCGGATCACTGGATCCTGGCTAGTTTTGCCATGTTGTATGCTTTGTTTAGTGAAGGAAATCATACACTCAGGGAATTATTGAATTTCGTACACGGCTGCCATAAAAAAGATGAGGCTGTAGTAGCCATACTAGAGTTATTATATATGAAATGAAGTCACCATAGCTGAAAGTTTATTGCAAGCACTTTATGAGAGCTCTCATAGCCCTAATAGAATCTGCAATAATCATAAAAAAAAACAAAAATTATGTTGAGCGTCTTTTGAAAATAAGAGCTGTGGTTACAGTTGTGATACATTCAGTATTGTGGCTACTGCAACCAACTTTTAAATCTTGCGTGTAGAGAAACTCCAATACGGCTATTGTAGCCTCAATACGGTTTTCACGCTTTTACTGAAGATACTAAAACTACAAAAGACAAATTTCTCCATTTTAGTTTTGACTTTGCAGCGTGCTTGTTGGCAAATTTAAAAAAATTGTTTTTAAAGTTAATCGGTATTTACTTTGATAATCGCTTTACTTTGATAATAAATGTTATGCCTATTGTATTGAAAAAGGCATGGACTATTTTACAATTCCACTGTCTAAAACTATTTGTAAGCATGTTTCAGATGCATGCTAATGGTTTCTCGTTTATAATATGGGATTTTTAAAGTTCCATAAAAAAAAATTTAAAAAAAAATAGTTTGTAAAGTTCTATGAACAATTAAAATTTTATATTTATTTGATCAAAAAAGTAATATTTTTTCAAATGATTTGAAATAAAAATTAAAAAAATATTAAAAAATAACACTTTTATTAAGCAAACGGCATTAAAAAATTGGTGATAGCCTTAAAAGCGCAGAGGTAAGTAGCTTAAATAGAAAAAGTTCTGACAACCTCAACATAAGGATTTATGGCTATCAAAACCGAATTCCTCTCACCATTGCAAAAGGCGCTGTTATGACCCCTCCACAATTTAGCTGTCAAAACCGAATTCCTCTCACAATCGCAAAAGGCGCTGTAATGACCCCTCCACAATTCGGCTGTCAAAACCGAATTCCTCTTACCATCGCAAAAGGCGCTGTTATGACCCCTCCACAATTCGGCTATCAAAACCGAATTCCTCTCACCATCACAAAAGGCGCTGTTATGACCCCTCCACAATTCGGCTGTTAAAACCGAATTCCTCACACCATCGCAAAAGGCGCTGTTATGACCCCTCCACAATTCGGCTGTCAAAACCGAATTCCTCTCACCATAGCAAAAGGCGCTGTTATGACCCCTCCTTAATTCGGCTGTCAAAACCGAATTCCTCTCACCATCGCAAAAGGCGCTGTTATGAGCCCTCCACAATTCGGCTGTCAAAACCGAATTCCTCTCACCATTAAAAGTTCTTACAACTTTCTGTGAGGTTGTCAAAACCGGCAGAGCATCTCTTAAACAGGAATCTAACAGCCCATATTTAAGTTGTCAGAGCCTCGCATATTATATTTTTTGAGAACCGTAATATTACGGCTAGAAGAAGCGAAGTTTTGATAGCATCGCCAGTTCTGTGAGTGTACTGATGTACCATAAGACATGACGGAGCCATAGGAGCATTTTTGGTTGAAGACACCATTTTTTTCCGAAAGTCATTTTACATGTTTAAAAGGCTATTATGCAGGCCTTTTTTACCCTCCGTTCAATGCTTGTTATCCAGCTGAGCTTGGAATCTAGAATGACCCCTAGATACCATATGGCAACGACTTATGTGAAATAAATAAATTTAAGTGTTTTAGATTTGATATGGCAATGGCTACAAAATGTGCAATTGTTATTCATTTCTAACAATTGTTAATTTTATCTAACAAAAACCTAAAGAAAAACAAAAAACTGTTTTTTTCGCTGTTATTTAAAAAAAAAATATAGTACAAATCACTTTTTTTTGCATGATAATAGTTAGGTTTTTAAATATTTGTGTATTTTATATGTTTTTGAAATTTTAAAAGGATCGGCCCACGGGCTCCGGAGAAATCGTGTTAGGCGTCCGTAAAAACGTAGTTTTGAGAAAAAAGCGTTTAAAGTTTTGTGAGCGCTCAGGTACGTTCGCGCAGGTAGTAAGCTTTGGGTTGAAAAAAAATTACTTATACTGCTCGGATCTTCATAAAAATTTAATTCAATATTTTTAGGTACATACACATTCGCAAAATGTAAAAAAAATGAATTTTCGAAAGTGACCAACTAGACTACACCCTTAAATAAACAACTTATATACCTTATTGTTTTTTATACATATTCATAGTGATGTTAACAAGATATCCGTGGTCATCTGCAACCTGCCCTAACAAAACATTCTAACAGTAGTAAGTTAGCATAGGCTATAGTAGGCTAGATACATAATCCGTAGACTGAAATAAATTAATAAATAAGCACTAGGGCAGAGTGTATTACGTTATACAACTAGAGGGCGACATATGACCATAGATAAGGTGACATACGACCACGGTTACCTTCTGAGCATCATTATGAATGTGTTCTAAATATTAAAAATATACAAAATAAGTATTTCAATAAGAAGAATAGATATTACACTTAAAAACTTTTGGTTTTTTAATTGCAAAAGCTCCTTTGAGATATGTAAAGATTTTTTGCAAAATGGCTTTAAGTTGAAGAATGATCTGATTGAAAAAATATTAAAATCAAATTTAGCAATCCAAAGCGTTGTTTTGAGTAGCTAAAACAGAGTGTAAAATTCGAAAATCATTCTAAGCATAACTTTCAAGTTTCCTTGCACACTGCTTTCAAAAAACTTTTCAAATACAAAGCATTTAAAATCTTTGATATAGTTTAAGTACAGTTCAAATTGTATTTAATTCCCTTGGTATCCCCTATTTCAGGTCTATGCTCATATAAGATATGTTCCTCTTCAAAAGAGAAGTCTAATATATAAAATAAATATTTGGTCACCGAAAAAGTTAAGTCGATGTTATTATTTTGTTTTGTTTGTTTTTAAACCAAATGTATGTAAATTATATAATTTTAAATTCTTTTAAATAATCTTGCCAAGAAATCACTGCCAACTGCAAGAGAAAATGCATGCAATAATAACAGCATCAACCGAAAATAATTGCAATAATTGTAATTCATGCCACAAATTCACACATACACACCATTGCACAAGCATTTTTGTGCAACAAAGATGCTTCTGCTGCTGCTGCTACTGCCATGTCTATCTGGTGAGACGAATCTATTATCTGTGAACAAAAAGAAAATTTTGTAATCTTATTATTTATTTAATTAAATTGTGCATCCGAAACTTCTTCATATGGCAAGAGCATATTGAGCAATTTCTTTGAGTCACTGAGGCGTATGAGTAACGTTTTATTTGCATTCCCTTTACGCATTG
Organism: Dichetophora obliterata; assembly: GCA_963920525.1. Classification (NCBI taxonomy): domain Eukaryota; kingdom Metazoa; phylum Arthropoda; class Insecta; order Diptera; family Sciomyzidae; genus Dichetophora; species Dichetophora obliterata. The sequence continues at coordinate 217,290,965 of OY986437.1, read as the reverse complement.
CTTAAAATACCAGCAATTTATTGTAATTTTATATTGCATTTGCTTCTCGAATAACCTTAATTCATTCAAAATCGAGTGTTTGGCCCTTTAACAAATTTCTACCGTTTTTGCATATTGTTAAGTTGGTACGATAAACAAAAGACTTAAGCAACGAACTAGCAATTTTCTGCTTGAGCTATATATGGTTGGAATAAAATTAATTTAATAATGAAGTTTTTTATTGTTTTGTTCGTCAAAAACATTGCAAATCATTGCAAAATCTTAATTGAATTGGCTTCAATCTACTTTTATTGCTTTGCAAATTTATGGTGCAAAATGTGATTATGTTCTCAGAAGTCAACAGATAAATATTCCAATAAAAATGTTCACACATCAAGTATTGATATGTTTATGTGGTTTTTTGAATTGGAACTTGATCTGCTGTGTCCGCATGTTGCTTGCCTTTGACCTTTAGATTATGTTAGTTGCAAGAAAAAATTATTTTTCAATATGTTATTTTATAGATTTCGGTTATAACTCTCAAGTACTTTTCGCGATTAAAGGTGGCACAGAAAAAATTATTTATTGTCTTGCTTGACATTAGAAGAGAAGCTTTACGAAAAGTATTGTTGCATATTTTTCAGTAGAATTTTCATCATAAGTCCTACTACATAAGTCATTGCTAAGTAAATAGTATACTTATTATTAAAAGTTCAACCAATATAAACTAATGTAGCACAAACATGATATTTTTAAAATTTTTCATAAGAATCTTCCCAGTACTTTTGAAGTTAATTGGTGTAAGGAAATATATTCAATTTTATATAATATTATAGTTGAGTAAAGTATGTGCTTTACTCTGCTCTAGTTTTTTCACTAATCTGTCCTTTTCCTCAAACTAAAGTTTATTATAATCGTTAATCGAAAAAATTCCTCGATTACAATTACTTGAATTTTAATAAGAAATCCTAGACATAATGAATTACATCTGCAATTTTCATCATTCAGCTCGTTTTCACTAATACACAATTATTTAAACACACCAAAATTTAAGCTTAAAAACTTACAGTATCCCTAGAAAACAGTGAGAAAGGGGTACAAAGAAATTTTATTCACCTGCTTATCTTAATAATAGGAAAGAAAAAATTATATTATTAAAAAAGAATTTTCTTCAATTTTTTTGATTGATCTTGAAATTGGTAAAAGGCAGCAACTGCCGAAACGATTCACAGGTCTTAAGCCAAAAAAAACTTATTTAAGTATGAAAAAAATGTTTTCTCTGTGGTGCTGTCTCAGCAAAGCATCTTTATAAATTCGAAATAATTGTAGGACGAAGTAGGAAAAGTTAATAGCAGTTCCTAGTTGTTCAAGTCGGCTGAAACCTGACCATGAGTTATAATGGCCATTTAAGTAAGAAAATTGTCCAATATATACAAATCAATAATACGGAGAAAACACACAATTACACACTTTTATAAGACTTCTTTTTTTTATAGTTTACTTCTTAAGAATCAATTTCACATACAGCTCATGGCATGTAAATGATATAGGGAGTGAAATTGAGCGTTAACAAAATGCTCAAGCGTGGCTTTTTCCTATTCAACAAATTATGTTGAAACCAAGGAGAAAATACCAACAAAATACCGCAATAACCCTGAGATCTTTCGACGATAGCCAAAAACAACAATGATATGTTTATTTTTTTTTTTTTGCTGTCACAGCGCGATGCGCCGACAAAATTAATTCATGGACTTGCAACACACACAGAAATATTGAAGATGTTGAAGTCATCAAGAAGTGAGCTAAATGAGCGGCGAATATGAAAAGGAAAGAATGATCGGGCGTCGAGACTCGTGTAAAAATGCAGCTCCATTTTTTCGTCTGTAGAACTTAACGTTTACAAAAACCAAACAAAAATTTGTGCAATTTCATTTTCATTTATTTCTATCGATAATAGATATTAAGAAAGCAGATATTAACAGTGAATAAAACATTATAATTTATTAAAAAAATATTAAAGGCAATTATTTTTTTGAAGTAACTCAAATTAATATGCTCAAATTTAGAATTTAAAAAAAAATCAGCTTTAAAGTGTTCCATCGCAACTTAAACGTAATTTTTTTAGTATTATTTTGACTTTGGATCAAAATATTTTTTCTTACTAAACGATTTACAGACTTTGCGATGTCGCCAAAATTCAACGTTTTTGAAGTGAATTTAATGGAGCAATTTTTAATGGAGGAAAATCTTATGGTTTCGCGTTATCATTTAGCGAATAGCCTTTTTCATCAGGAGTGAGTTACGAGTACTTAGCATATATAAAAGTAACGAGTATTTCGATATTTTAATCTCTACCTTTAAGCTCTACTCTTTAAGTCAAGAAACAAAATAAAGACAAAGTGCAAAGTCAAGACACTATCCATTTCTTCATTCTTTATTTAAATTTCTGATAACAAAAATGCTATCTTCCCTCTGTAAAACAGCTGTTCGAAAATAATTCTGATTTATGTGATGTTCAAAACAATATTCAAAACAACAGCATTCTCAACATGTAATACCTGTCAATAACAGTTAAGAAGGCATAATAGTATATGAGACGTTAAGATCCAAAAATGGCAAACTTTTTTAGGCGCGTTAAGAAACAACTGATATCTATCTATTTATAAAAAAGAAAAACACGTCTGTCTGCGTGATGACTATAGACTCAAAAACTACTGGACCCATTGAGCAGAAATTTTGGCAGTCGTTTGTTTTAGGCAAAATGTTCAACACCCTTTAATTAATAAAATTTCTAAATTTCAGACTGTATGGGTCATATTAGACTAAAGGTTTGGAATTTAGTTAATGTGGTTTCTTTCGGCAACTGTACTAAAAATAGGCATTGCCACTAGACCGTCTCGCCTTATAGGCAAAAAAAATGTCGCCGCACACCAGTTAATCGGAAGCATTGTTGAAAGAAAGTTTCGAAAAATTTTTTCTTTTGACCGAACGTAGGGGTCGCGCGTTGACATATTTCTTCATAACTTCGGTATTTACCGTCCGATCTTAAGTGATAGATCTAGGTTTTTGCCTCAATAAGACCTGTTTTTTATTTTGAGTGCTCATTGACCTCATTTGACCCCTTATAGTACTCACCAGACCTCAGTTTTTACCATACTAAGGTACTATTTTGATTTCCGAAATGAAAAGCCAGTAATAAATCGGTTGACTTTTACTAAAAAAATATTTCGTTACTTCCACTAGAAATATTTAAAAAAAAATTTTTTATTTTTTTGCAAAACATGACAAATTTTAAATTTTTTGTCATATCGTATTATTTTTATAAAATATGTACCTAAATCGTTCTAATCCGAATCTACCATCCTTATGTACCATTCTAAAATAATGCAATTAAAGCCCTCAAAAACCCAATAAACTCTTCATAAAAAACTTTGAAAATATTTTTTGTGGAAATAGCGAAAAATTTCGTTAATAAATTTTTAAAGATTTTACGGGCTTAAAGATTTCCATTTATGAAATCAAAATGATACCTCAAGATGGTAGAAACTGAGGTCCCGTGAGTCAGTACTATAAGGGGTTAACTGAAGTCAATGAGTCTCAGAGAAAAAAATAGGTCTCTTTGAGACAAAAACATAGACATATCATACTATTAGATCGGACGGTAAATTCCAAAGTTACAAAAAATATGTCGATGCGCGACCCCTACGTTCGGTAAAAAAAATTAAATTTTTTCGAGAAGTTTTTTCAATAATGGTTTAGATTAGCACTTTTGGTGCGCATGTATGTCCAACCCTCACGGCTAAGCAGCTAAAGCTATCCACCTTATATTCACACCATATGTTCGTCTGGTTCTCCGGATTGTTTTTGGAACGAAGTGTGACTTTACCAACAAATCCTCACGTATAAATGAAGCGAGTATGCGTGCGAGTATCGAGCAAACTGCAAATAGATTGATAATATGTGCTGGCAGGATTAAGCTGCCGCTGATTTCAAACCTGATGTAAGAATCTCAAAAAGTTTTTTGATGAAAGGGTGAACCCTCAAAATCTGTTTCTTGGCTTTATACGTTCTGTGTATGTGCTGGCAGTATTTGTGTTTGTGCTGCACCGCAAAAAATTTTAGGGTAAATTTTATCTTTTTTATAACATTTGTGTGGTATAAACTTTTTTATTCCAAATAATTTATAAATTTTATACCACTCCATATTATTAAAATAATAAAACAATTTAAAAATTTTATATGGATATCATGTGTAAATCAAAATATTTTCTGGTTCGAAAGTAAAAAATTCACCAAAATCGGGAAATTTAAAAATATAGTGGTTTCGATTGGTCTGATGAGAAAAATGGTCCAAATAGAATAACATTTATGCTCATATTTTTTACTGTGTGGGCGCTGATTTCGAACCTGATGTAAGAACTTTAAACAGTTTTTTGTCACTAAAATGAGTTGTTGGCTTTATACTCTTTGTAGATGCACTGGTCGCTGATTTCGAATCTGATTCTGACTATGTCAAAAAGTTTCTTGACACAAGGGTGGACCCCAAAAATCTGTTTTTTGCTGTAAACTGTTTGTGTATGTGCTAGCAATATTAAGGGGTCGCTAATTTCGAATCTTATGAACCCTAAACATGTATTTTTTGGTTTTATACTCTTTGTAAATGTGGTGGGAGTATTAAGGGTTCGTTCATTTCGAACCTGATGTAAGAATTTTAAAAAGTTTTTGACACTAGGATAAACCCTAAAACTCACTTTTAACTTTATACTCTTTTTAGATGCGCTGGTTGCTGATTTAGAATCTGATATAAGAATTTCAAAATGTTTTTTGATACCATGATGGACCCTAAAAATGGTCACTGATTTACATCTTATGCTATAGTTTCAAAAAGATTTTCTGTCACTAGGGTGGACCTTAAAATGTGTTTTTTTATACTCTTTGTAGATGCGCTGGTCGCTGATTTCGAACCTGATATTAGAATTTCAAAAAGTTTTTTGACACTAGCGTGGACCCTAAAAATGTGTTGTTTTTTTTTGTTTGTATATCCTTAAGAGCAATTTTTAATCCAAATTTTCGATAAATTCAAGCTCCATGCGAGAAACGGATAATGATGAATATTCAATCTCAACGCCTTGTTGCGTCATAAAACAAACATCGCTTCTGACGGTTACTGCCTATTTTCATCTCTCATAAGAATTTCACATCTTAATTTTTAATAAATAAATTTTTTTTTCTTATAATATTAAATAAAACACTTTGATTTCATTGTTCATTTATATTATTTGCCTTGAAAAAATTATATAAAATAAAAAATAAAAACAAAAATATATAAAAACATTCAGATTTTATTTCGAATTATATTCGGAGTTAAAGAAAAAGCGTAAAGAAGTCGTTTCTGACGGGGGTCTGCACACCGCACCACTTTTAATTTGTGTTATACTCCCCACACTAGGTTGTTATACTTCCGAGCGCTTTTTCGGAAATTCTTATTTTAGTACCGATTTGGCTCAAATTCACACCATCTAATGTTTAAACAGTCTTTGACAAAGACCCTAAAGGTGCAGCTGGGGTGAAGTTATCTTTTTAGCCTTCAGTCTGTACCATGTTTCAGCAGCATATCTCTGTATTTCAATGAATTTCAACAAAAAAGTCAGTAACTTCTCGAATTTTTTTAAGTTTTAAATTTTTTTGCATAGAATAACTTGTGAACTTATGTGTTTTGTAATGTTTTTGCTTATTTAAATAAATTTTCTTAAATAAAGAATTGAATGAAAAATGAAACGGGACCAAATGAAAAAATTAACTCAAAAATTATATATTATCATCGGTTTGCGCCGCGATACTTTCACTCGTGGTTTATGTGTGGATGGTCCTGCATCGTCATCAGGTAATCCTCCAACTTCTTCTACTTCATCACTCCTTTCGTTCGTATTAGAGTCATTAAATGTGGTCAGGTAACTACATGCATCCGATATCGAGTCAATATCTCGCATATGCATACACAATCAATATGAGAATTCATTAGTGTGTAGCTAAAGGTTAACTGCATTATTCTGTATCACGAAGAAGTACACCAACGATGAGAAAGACACGAGAAGCAATACAATTTTATATGGAAGAAAGTATTGCTTCTTGTGTCTTTCTCATCGTTGGTGTGTTTTTTCGTGATGCAGAATAATGCAGTAAGTCTTTCGAATGGTATTGGTCCTTATGAGTTTGTTTCAGTTTTTAGTATTTTTATTTACATTTAAAGGTTGTTTGGGGCGCTGAGCATCCCATTGTACAAACTAAAGGTTAATATATATAAACGGCTGAACCACTAAAGTTTTTCGTGTTCCTTCGGATTTTTTTTTCTGTTTGACTTTCGTTGGTAGCGCTGTGGTGAAGTTATTTACTTAAACGTAGTGATTCCTGTATTTAATTTTTATATCAACAATATTAAATTTAAATTTAATAATATAGTTTGGTGTAATTATAAAATAAAAACGATATCTTAAAGTAAAATATTTTGACAGAAATAATCAAAGAGAAGGAGGTGAATATATAAACATTTTTTTCCGATTAGAATAAAAATTAGTATATATCAGTAAGATGGTCTGTGGCAGAGCAAATTCTGCCCGGGAATAGTAGCATTTTTTATTTAAGATTCGGTCGGGAGTCCTCTTACTGCTATACTTTTCTTGTTATCAATTAGAGCTGTTTGAGTTTTCTAAGTAACCATATAATTCACATCTTGTTTTCTGAGCTTGCGATTGTACTACTTTAACATGATAAACTGTGAGCAACTGTTTTTATTTCCATCTAAAACATGTGAGACGCATTCTTATAATTCACTTTTGGATTAGCACACGCAATAATTTAGAAATCAATAAAAGTAGTTTTAAATATTTAAATGGTATTTAAAGGTCAGCCCAAAAGACAAACACTCAGAAGCATTTTTCTGTGTATACACAAATAAGCGATATTTTTAAGGTCAAAGCTTATGGTTTCGTCACAGGTACATACGATTTTATTTATCTATACCAATATTCAAAATAAAATAAAAATTAATGAGCAATACTAATGTCCGCTTAAATGTTATTATATAGCTGTAAAATATTCACAAAGAGTTTCATAATTTCAACAGACAAAATTGTTATAATTTTATTAAAATTGTTGCGGAACATCAAAATCTAAATATGAATGAAATGTGAGTTTATAAAAAATGAATAAGAACGACGAGAAAATATTTAAGGTGTGGTATATTCGAAGATTTCTAGTAAACTGGTTTTACAAAAATATATTCTCTTGGTAAGTGCGTGACAATGTCAAGTTATAGGCAAATGAGTGAAAAATATGAGGGTTATTCTCTTACTGTTATACAATTCAAAACTAGTGTTTTTTTCTTATTTGAGATTATTCGTTACTTATAAAATAATATGATAATGAAGTCGATCTGATCCGACATGCTGCCCCCGTTGAAAGGCCTTTCTTTCAAGCGTCTTCGTTGTGAGGTAAAGGAGCAACTTTGTGTATTGGCCGACGATATTCTCCCTTTGTCGTCTGCAAATCAACAACACGAACCTTACCATCTGTTCCAGTAATCGCTCGAGTGACACGAGCTAGTGGCCGTTGTTGAGGCGGAGTGTTGTCATCATGAATAATGACCATCTGTCCAACTTCGATATTCGGTGAAGGTTTAAACCATTTGGAGCGTTGTTGTAGCGATAATATATAGTCGCGCTTCCATAACTCCCAAAACTGTTGCTTTAAGAAAGTAACACGCTGCCAACGATTAAGGAGTGGAGTCTTGCTGCAGTCGAAGCTCTCAGTAGGTATGGCCAGAAGTGATGATCCGATAAGAAAATGAGCCGGCGTAAGGGCTTCTCCATCATTTGGATCGTCGATCATTGGAGCGATGGGTCTGGAATTCAAAATCGCCTCTACTTCAATCAGGACGGTTTGGAGCTCTTCGAACGTTAAGTTGGCTTGGGCGACGTTCTTAATAAGCAGTGTTTTTGCAGATTTAACTGCCGCCTCCCACAAGCCGCCGAAATGTGGAGCCCGCGGCGGAATGAAAATGAACTCGAACCCAACCTTGTTACTGTAACTAATGACGTCATCAAATTTATCTTCTCGAAAAAGTCGTTGTTGCACTTCTCGCATTAGTGTATAGGCACCAGAAAAATTGGTTGCATTATCACAGTAAAGTCGCTGTGGTATGCCTCGTCTTCCTATAAACCATTTTAGACATAGAAGAAATGTATTAGAAGATAGATCAGATACAGGTTCGAGGTGTGCAGCTTTTGAAGCAAAGCACACAAAGACCGCAATGTATGTTTTGTATGGTGGTTTGCCCCGAATGCGATACGTTGTGTAGAAGGGTCCACAAAAGTCTACGCCACTAATCAAGAATGGGCGCTGAGCTCGTAAGCGATCGGCTGGGAGATTACCCATGATTTGGCCCATAAGTTTGGGTTTATAATGGAAACAGTGCACACAATTGCGAACCACCTTCCGAATTAAATCTTTAGCATTAATTACCCACAATTTTTGTCGAAGTAAAGCAAGAAGGACCTTTGGGCCGGCGTGACGGTGATTTCGATGAAGATATTCTATGTATAGTTGAGTAAACTGATGATCCTTTGGAATGACTGCAGGAAACTTTGCATCGTAGGGTATAGGAGCATTAGACAACCGACCGCCGCTTCTCATGATACAAATTACTTTGCTATCAATTTTCATTTCATGAAGAAATGGTGCAATCCTTTGAAGATTGTTCGACTTGACCATTTTGTTGTCTGCTAAGTACTTAATTTCGTCACTATACTCAAATCGCTGAATTTCTGCGACAACTCGCCAGAACGTGTTCTCTAGTTCCTTATGAGACAAATGAATAATGTCAGCTGCTTTCAATGAAATGTCACAGGGTTCTTTATTCAATACTCGAAAAATATAAGATAGCGTTCGAAGAATAGACAAATAGGACGAAAAACTTAAAAATTTTTATTAATGATAGTTTGGATAGTGCTACGAGACATTTGTTTAAAGCGGCACTAAATTGCAAGAAAGATAAGGGTTTTAAATATGTTTGGGTCAGAAATGGTAAAATCTTTATGCGCAAAAGGGATGGTCAATGGATGGATGGACAATTACATTATTATAAATAGCTATGAGGACCTGGAGTCCATAACCTGATCTTAATTACTTTTGTCTTTATTCATGTCTAATACAGGTGTCAATAATGTAAATCTGTTCAACATCCCTTTTGCCAATTGCAACTATGTAAACTCTCAAGACCTATGCTATAACCAAATATACTCTTCCAATTGCCTTGTTATCCATCAAAACATTAGAAGTTTGCGTAAAAATTTTGATAATTTACTGTTGCATTTGGAATCCTTCGCAAACAAGCCTATTTTTATATTTCTGTCTGAGATTTGGATGTATGATGAAGAAAAATTGCAATTTAATATACCAGGTTATAATTTTTTCGCCAACTGCAATAATAATTATGCGTCTGGTGGAGTGGCTGTGTTTATTCAATCCTCAATAAAATCTGATTATGCTTGCTTTAATCTTAGAAGTTGTGATGTTTTAAAGGTTAGCTGTGATATAAACAATCTTAAATTGTCTTTTCTGTGTATTTACAGGTTTATTGATAGCACTATTTCATGTGATTTATTTCTCAATGAATTAAGTACCCTTCTTGATAGTGAAAAAAATACAAGTTTAGTTTTGGTCGGTGATATAAACTTAAACATTCTTGATAGCTCTTCGTATGTTGACAGATATATTTGCTTACTTGCTTCTGTCGGTTTAGAATCCTGCATAAATGAGCCAACGCGTATAACACCTGTATCCAAAACTTGTATTGATCATATTTTTGTGCGTCTTCAAAATTGCAATAATTTGTCTCTTCAAAGTTCTGTCATTGACCTAGAGATTTCTGACCATTGTATGACGTGTCTAAGTTTTGGAAATGTGTTTCTGCAAAATGATTGCATAACTAACCCGCCTGTCGAACATTCAAAGACTGATTTTAATAAGTTAAATAATTCCCTCTGCATTGAAAATTGGGATCATGTTTATAATGAATGTGATCCTTCTAAAGCCTACAATATGTTTATCACAACACTTCTTATACATATTGATGGTTGTTCGACAATCATAAAGAAAAAATGTGATAGCATGAAAAGATTGAAGCCATGGATCTCAAATGAACTGCTGAAAAAAATTAAAACTAAAAATAATCTTTTTAAAAGAAAAAAGAGATGCCCAAATGATGTACAAGTTCGCGATTCTTATAAATCCCTTTGTAAAGAGATTTCGAAAGAGGTCCTTCAATGCAAAAACAATTTTTACTGCAACGAATTTCAGAAGGTAAAAGGTGATATAAGAAAGGAATGGAAAATGGTAAATAATATTCTTAATAAAAGCAACAAAAATGAACGTATTCAGTGTCTAAAATCTGGTGATGTGGTTACTAATAATCCTAAAATGTTAGCGGAACAATTTAATAAATACTTTACTTCTATAGGATTAGAAGTGGTTGCTGAAAATGCAATGTGTTCTAATCAGTGTAATTGTTTATCTTTTGAACCTGGTCTATCTGAGAGCTTTTTTTATATACCAATTTCTTCCTTTGAATTATACAAAATTATAATGTCATTAAAAAACTCGAATTCTTCTACATCAAATAGTTGTTCAAGTAATTTTTTGAAAAAAATAGCATTCAACATTTGTGATGTATTAAGTCATTTATTTAACAAAAGTGTAGAAACTGGTATATTTCCTGAAAATATGAAAATAGCGGAGGTAATTCCTTTGTATAAAAAAGGTGACCGCGCAAATATTAATAATTACAGACCAATCTCGCTGCTACCATCGTTTTCCAAGATTTTTGAAAAAGCAATGAAGATGCGAATCGTAGACTTTTTAGAAAAAAATAAACTTTTGAGTAAATTTCAATTTGGATTTAGGTCTGGGCTATCTACAGAAGATGCACTTATGAATTTCTGCACTAATGTGTACTCTGCACTAAATGACAAAAAGATAACTGCGACTCTTTTTGTTGATATCACAAAAGCTTTTGACACAGTTGACCATAAGATTTTGTTAGATAAATTATTGCGATATGGATTCAGAGGTTCAATTCATAGTTGGCTTAGTTCATATTTATTTAATAGACAACAAAAAGTAAAAATCGACAACCACTTAAGCTCTCCTTTACAATCTACTTTAGGTGTCCCTCAGGGATCAGTGCTTGGACCGATTCTTTTCCTTATTTTCATAAATTCATTGTTTTCTCAAAACTTTAAAAGTAGTATAAATGCCTTTGCTGACGATATGGCTTGTACTTTTTCCAGTGACTGTCCATTAAATCTTTCTGCGGATATTAATCATGACCTGGAAGTTTTAAGTCACTGGTTCAAAATCCATAGAATGGTACTCAGTGATAAAACAAGAATTATGTATTTCAATGTTTTAGGAAAAGATTTAGACTTCGGGCCGCTTCACTTTCACGGTGGTAAATGTGAAAAGTATTTGTACTGTAAAAATGTTTGTTTAGCTTCGTTGTGCTCACAAACTTACTGTGATGATCGAGTTTGCTCCCCTAAATGTTTTCCCATTGAATGTGTAATGTCCTTTAAGTACCTTGGGTTGCTACTTGACAATAAGATGAGTTGGTATGACCATACACAAGCGCTTAAGAAATACCTCATGGCTGCGGTTAGAAATTTATACCTTTTAAAATCTTTTTGCTGTCTTAAACTTTTAAAGTGCATTTATTATGGTATTTTCCATTCAAAGTTAGAGTACGGATTAGCTTGCTGGGGTGGTACTAATGAAAATAAAATAAATCCACTGTTAATATCGCAAAAACATGCCATTCGTCTTATTTGCAATAAACGTCGCCGTGACAGCAGTCTGGGACTGTTTAAAGAACTAAATATTTTGCCACTAAAACATTTGTACTATTTTAAAGTTTTAAAAGTATTTTTTTTGAAATCTGGCTATCTGGAAAGTCGATATTCTATTAATTACAATTTAAGAGTAAATAATCAAAATTTTGCAACGTTACCACAGCATTCACTTCAATTATTTTTTAATTTTTACACTGCAGTTGCCCCTAGACTTTTTAACAGCTTGCCTAATTGCATAAGATCCATCCGTAATAAATTCAAGTTTCTCAACAATGTAAAAATGTGGCTTATGAATCTTAACTATAATGATATAAATGTTCTACTATGTATTGTTATTTAATGTAATTATATTCAGTTTTTGCTTTGAGTTTCTTTTCTATCATTGGTAATAATCATTTTTGAGTTTTTGAGTCTTTATTGATTTTTGTATTTATTTATATTTTTTGATTTCCTGCATATTTCTTAGCATTTCTTTAAATCATCATATATTTTTATATTTTTGTATTTTTGTATTTTTTTATTTTTGTATTTAAATTTTTTAATATTTTTAAAGTTGTTTTTATTTATTTAAAACTTAAGATACCTTATTGTTACTACATGTATTTTTAATATCGATTGTAATTAAAATATTTATTGATACTGCTATCGCCTCTAGTTCCTTGGTGAACTATAGATAGCAGTTCTTTTTCATTTAAATTTGTAACTTTTATGTGAACTTGCGATTGTTAATTATTATATAAAATTGTAAATGAAAAAGAAAAAATAAAAAATTCAATTCAATTCAAAAAATTCAATTTTCGAGAGATTATTTCATTTATTATTGATTCAGCGTTGCGATTGTTGCATACTTTTAACGTTACCATTTTTCTGCACTCCAAGCCGTTGAGTTCCATATTATTGTCATTTATCAATAATGGCCATTCAGTGAACTCCTTGAGAAGAAAGTCAGGGCCTGAAAACCAAATTGTATTCACAAGCTCCAACGCGCTACAACCACGAGAAACGATGTCAGCCGGGTTGCTCTTTGAAGGGACTTGTCTCCATGACACGCCTTGTGTACTCTCCTGCAGCTCTGAAATTCGATTAGCGACAAAGCAGTTAAGTGGCGACGAATGCATTTTAAGCCATTGGAGGACAATTTTTGAATCAGTCCAAAAGAACGTATTTTAAATGTATGTAGCAATTTTCGGTTTAATTTTTTGCCATGTTTTACTTAACAACACAGCGGCACAAAGTTCAAGCCTTGGCAACGACTGGGCTTTGATAGGCGCAACCTTCGACTTAGCGATAACTAAAGTAACTTTAACAGCATCATTAACCAGGGTTCGCAGGTAAATGCAGCAGTCATACGCGCGCTGAGACGCGTCTGCAAAGCCATGAAGCTCACTTATATGGTTGCATGATGTAAGAACGTAGCGCGGTACCTCGATTCGGTTGATATTAATTAAGTCTTCCTTAATTTGAACCCATAGTTTGACTTATTCATCTGACAGCGAATCGTCCCAGCCAATGTTCAGAATCCACATTTGTTGCAATAGGATTTTGCAGCGAATGACAATTGGACTTAGAAGTCCAAGCAGATCGAAAACTTGTGCCACAATCGATAAAATAGAGCGTTTGGTGGGATTCTGTAAGTCTGGGAAATCGAAACGGAAACAAAAGGTATCTTGGCGAGGCTTCCAGGACATACCAAGTGCTTTAGTAATTTCTTGATCGCTAGTTTTTATTTTAATTTCATCGTCAGAGCTGTAAAAAAGTTCTGGATGGTTGGTATTCCATTTTGCCAACTGTAGACCTGATGTTGCCAAGATTGCAGTTATCTGATCTCGTTTTTGTTTCAGTTCATTGAGATCTTCTGCTCCTGTGAGTAAGTCATCCACATACAAATCCTCCCTCAACATCTGAGCGCCAATTGGAAATGTAGCACTGTTTATCTCGGCAATATGATATAGGCTACGTATAGCTAGAAATGGCGCAGCAGATAGACCATATGTGACAGTGTTTAGTTGGAAAGCTTTTAGCTCTGCGTCAATCTTATTTCTCCAAAGAATAAGTTGAAATTTACGATCTCTCTCGTCAACGAGAAATTGGCGATACATTTTTGAGATATCTGCCGTAAGAGCATATCGGTGTAATCTAAACGAAAAAAGTGTTGTTATTAAATCCTGTTGAATGGTTGGACCCACCATGAGGATTTCGTTTAATGAACGGTTTGATGATGTGCGTGCCGAGGCATCAAACACGACGCGCAGCTTTGTTGTTTCGCTCTGTGGTCTGAGCACGCAATGATGCGGGATAAAGTAGTGTGGTTCGTTGAAATTAATGTCAATTGGTGACATATGACCAAGTGTTATATATTCATTCATGAAATCGACATACATTTGTTTTGTTATTGGGTTGCCTTGTAGACGGCGTTCGAGAGAAACAAATCTTCTGCGTGCTGGTTCAAATGATTCACCGAGAGTTTCAGGTGATTCCTTGAATGGCAGCCGTACTTGTATACGACCATTTTCACGAATGGAAACATTTTTAATAAAATGTTCCTCACATTTAGTTTCTTCTTCAGAAAACGACTTAGCTAAAGAAGAATATTCTTCAACTGCCCAAAAACGTTCTAAATCAAAATCGACATTTGATGAATCAAGAGCAACATTGCAAGTAAGCGGCCGAGAATTTATTTGAGAATCGAACCTGCCGCCAACTATCCAGCCGAAAACGCTATTGACGAGACAAGGCATTCCTTCACCAAGGGAAATTTTGCCATCCGTTAACAAGTTAAAAAATATTTCAGTGGTAATAAGTAAATCGATTTGTTGTGGGCGATAAAATAATGGATCTGCAAGCTCTATTCCTTCTGGAATATTCCAAGCGTTGGTGTTAACGTATTCACCTGGCTGCTTTGATGAAATGGTCTTTGTCACAGCGAAAAATTGATGACCATTCAAAAGCGCAAATGCGAGACTTTACAGTCACATTAACAGAAAATTTTTTACAAAATGCCGAACGCTTAACAAAGTCAAAACGTCGGGACACAGAAAGAGATGTAAAGGATGAACAGCTAGCTAACGCATGCTCAGGATGATTACAGTAAGCACAATTTGGCTTTGAGTTCACAAAGGTATACGATGGCTTCCTATAATGTGCTTTTGAGTTAATCTCTCGTGCCTTTTTTAAAGGTTCCACCTTTTTTCCTTGGCTTTCTAAGAATTGACAACGACGATTTAATAACTTGTAGCAGTCATCCCACGACGGAAGTGTGGAAAAATCCTGCTTTTCATCATACGAAGTTTTTGATTCTGAATCTACTTTTGACAAAACAATGTGAATTATAATTGAATTCATAATATCGAGCTCAGACCCTAGCGACAACAAAGATCCGCGAAGCGCTGAAACTGTATCTAGGATATGGCGCAGTGAATTTGAGCTTGACTTTTCCATATTAGGAAGATTAAAAAGTGAAGTAATATTATCCAGAAAAATAAGAACGTCGTTATCATAACGGTCTTTCAATCGTTCTAGCGCCTTAGGATAATTTTCCTCTGAAACTGGAAATGCTTCAACTACGGCCAGTGCGGGTCCAGATAAGCAATTAAGTAGATAGTTGAACTTATCTACGGACGTAATTGTTGAGTTGCTATGGACCATATTTGAAAAGGCGTCGAAAAATCTCTTGAATTCGGCGTATTTGCCATCGAAGCAAGGCAGTTTAGACGATCCAGCAAAGGTAGCATTGAAAGTCGACTCAATCGTGCTAACGCGGCAATGCGTGCTTAATAAAAATCTTATTTTGGCTTTGGCCGCTATAAAAAGTTCCTCTAAATCACTTCTAGAAGTGTCCTTTGGATTAAGTCTTTCTATTTGGCTCTGTATATGGCTTAAATGTTTAAAATATGATTCAATAATTTCAAGTCGACACTCAAGAACAGTCGAGTCTACCGTCTCTCCATCTTTTTCAACTTTCAGCTTCATATTTGTTATGTTCCTTTTAATATTAGAGCGTTGTTGTTTAAGAGATGATAGATTGGATTCTTCCGAAAGGGCAGCTGGATTAGCTGCAGCAGCAGAGTCTCCGTCTTGACTCATTTTCAAATACTCTCTCAAACTACCATACACGAAAACAAAAAGTAGAACTACGTCCTGTCACGGTCGCCAAAATGAAATGTGAGTTTATAAAAAGTGAATAAGAACGACGAGAAAATATTTTAGGTGTGGTATATTCGAAGATTTCTAGTAAACTGGTTTTACAAAAATATATTCTCTTGGTAAGTGCGTGACAATGTCAAGTTATAGGCAAATGAGTGAAAAATATGAGGGTTATTCTCTTACTGTTATACAATTCAAAACTAGTGTTGTTTTCTTATCTGAGATTATTCGTTACTTATAAAATTAATATGATAATGAAGTCGATCTGATCCGACAATGAGCAAATTCAGCAAATGAATTGTTTTCACTCTAAATTTTTTCTAAACCTTCCTAAGTGAACGCGCCCAAATAACTTCGAATGGGTTTGTTTCTGAAGTTTACTTAAAGTTTTGATTATTTTGACTTTAAATAGTCTTGTTTACTATTTTAAATTTTCAATTAACATTGATATCAGCTCTTCCCAAATTTTAATTAAAAATGGAAAATATTTCAACTTCAACAACAGATATTGATTTCCAGAAAAAAACAAGCTTTTAGACATGATCATTCATTACATAATAAGCAAAATATGCTGTCGCACCTTCAACGACAAAGCCTAATAAAAATACCACAATAGACAATGAGGAGCAGTACAACAGCGCAAAACTTTAGCAAAAACAGCCACTTTTACTCAATGTCTTGTATGAATGAACAATATTAACATCAACATACGTAACGCCTACAGTCATGCAAGAACTACTTTGGAGATTGTTAAACAGCAACAACAACAACAAAAACAATGCATAATTTTGTTTTAAGGCTAAACAAGTGTTAAATCAGCGTCAATAAAAAATAAAAGATGCAACAACTGAGTTGTAGGACCAGTAAAGTTTTTTTCTTTAAAATTTTAATGCCTATCTTAAGGCTAGATTAAAAGCATTGTAACATCTAAGAAGCTAAAACAGTTAAGAGCACTTAAAACTTTACTTACAAAATAGTGCCACAAAAGCATAATTATAACAAGCAAAAAAAACTTAAATGCACGGTTTTTAAAAGCTCATAGCGATTATTGTTAAAATTATAAAAGCTTTTTTAATGTCTTAAGATTATGTGCAAATTTTAAGCACACAATATACCATAAGTTTTGGCTCATAACACAATAAAATTAAAACTTATTAATTTGTTCGTTTTTATTTAGCAACGACTTGTTGTTGGTGCTAAAATTCTCCTGCCACAGTAGCGGATTGTAGGCGTATTGAAAATATGTGTGTATGTATGTGTGTTTATGTGTGTGTTTGAGTGTGTGTGAGGCTTTGTTATTTCGTTTAGCGTTAAGCGAAATGGAAGCGTCAAGCATATTTTAACTACACTATTATTAAAACGAAAGACTTAAGCACCGAACTTGCTCGTAGTCATTCAACTCAACTCAATTGTAATTCCAATGAATTTGCTACATTCTAATCAACTAAAATTAAATTACAGACAATTTTCATATTAAATAAAGTATTGAGTATTATTAACCTCATGCTGCAACAAGCAAAAAAGTTGCCAAGCAACAACTTCATGGCTCAGTTTCATTAAATAAATAATTTTTACATAACAGTCTGAGCATAAAATATATGTTTTAATTCGGACAGTAAAAGCCAGCAATAGTTTTTACATACTTAGTTATATAGTTTAAATGGTTTAAATAATGTTTAAAAATGTAGTGGTTTTTTAAAAATAAACTCTTATATAAATAACTTTTAAAAATAGCTCATAAAAATAAGCTCAAAGCAGCGACTTCAAAAAATTCGTGCAATCCCTCTTTTATTAATATAAATCATATAGACCACAAAAAATTATAACATTTTGTTCTTCATATAAGCATACTTTACCTTCATCATTTCAAATAATTAATACCGGAAATAAGTTCTTGCTTTAAACAGAATAAAATGCTTGCTACTTGGAATGAGATCAAGTAATAGCTTGTATATGCTTGAAACGTTAAAGAAAGCAATGATTATTTTGTGGCAATTGTCAAAAAGATCCAACTTTAGTTAGTTAGTTAAGTAGTTTGTGGTGAGCCCATGTGCACTGTGACCCATAGGATATATTGTGCTTGCCCTTGACTAGCTCTTCAGATTTAAGCTTTTTATAAAGATTAACACTATTTCTGGCTTTGTGTAAATTTTAGCTACTTATAATTCATGTTATATATTAAAACCTACCGTTTATAAGCACTGTTAATTAATTGCATGTAATATATATTTTATTAACATCAAAACATTAAATTTAGCCATCAAAACCTTTTCATCACATCATCAACCAACTCATTGTATTTAAACTTGAACAATGATAATAACAATTAATATTTCAACAACTTTTTTCATGCTTATGCCTTTATCCCTGTTGTTGTTCGTTTATAACAATAGCACAAAAAAAAATAATCAATTTTTGCTGACAGTTGGCCACATACAGCGCGTCGGAGGTGGGCACGCTTCGCGCGTTGCATGTTACCAACATATTAATAAATAAACATGCATACATTTAGTGCGCGCTGCATTGAAGTGTTGCCGCCACGTTTAATGTTGGCATTTTAAATCAATTGCATTTTTTTTCAAGCATTCACACATACATATTTTGTCAGTCTATTAATCATTTACAACAAAAATAAAATATATATATTTTGATGTTTCGATGTTTTTATTAAATGAAGTGACCTCATCAAGGCCATTTTGGTGTTGCTCGCTTGAGTACGCTCAACGATTCAGCACGCTGGCGACGAAGAATTTTGTCTTTTTTTTCAAAGACGCAATATGCACAATTGTTACAGTATGCGTTGTATAGAAAAATTACCAGAATTTATTGAAATCTGAAAAGATTTTCCCAATGCTCATATAATATCTAAGTAAGATTTAGTGCGGACTTAGGTTTTTTAAATTAGCCTGAAAATCTGGATTTAAGGACAAAGAACTCTTTGTTGGTAGGACTCTTTTATTACTGGTTGAACTTTTCAAAATAAAGTTCTGTATTATATACGAGTATGAAGAATGATCCTTTGCAATAATGTATCATAGTACACCCCTATTTTAAAAATGAGCACGATAGATTTAAAAAAAAAAACATTTTGACCACCGAAAAAAAAGTTTTAACAGATTTTCTTCCATAACTCCTTAAAGTTAGATATCTTGAAAAATTATAAATCGTTGCAAATTAAAAAATTATTTTTTCTTTTATACTATGCTTCCATCTGCTAGAAGTCTTGAGATTTTGTAAGATTTCGTAAAATCCATAATGAAATCAACCGAGTTCTCTATACAAGTTTAAGATTTTAAAATCTTGTGATTTCAAAAAATCTCATAAAATGCAATGCGGTATCCCTGAAAAGTTATATCAATAATCAGCACTACTAAGGTTACGTCTTATTTTTCACATTGACAATTGGCAATGGCAAGAAATTAATTATTTAAAAAAAAAGCAATAATAATAAAAATAAAAAATGCAAGACAAAGGAAATATGAAACTAAAAGGAGCAATTGCTTGTAGCAATTTTGGAGAATAAAATTAAAGAGCTCCGGAAATGGCAAAATACATGCAACAAAGAAATTGCTCCTTCACGATTTACTCATTCATTTATGAATTGACTAGTTCAAATGAAGTCTTAATTGTCAAATTAAATCTAGCTGTAGTGACATGCCAGATGGAAACACTTTGAAATATCATTACCATTACCATAACCATTACCACTACCATTACCATTACCATTACCATTACCATTACCATTACCATTACCATTACCATAACCATAACCATTACTACTACCACTACTATTGCCTTTACCTTTACCATTACCATTACCATTACCATTACCATTACCATTACCATTACCATTACCATTACCATTACCATTACCATTACCATTACCATTACCATTACCATTACCATTACCATTACCATTACCATTACCATTACCATTACCATTACCCCTACCATTACCATTACCATTACCATTACCCCTACCATTACCATTACCATTACCATTACCATTACCATTACCATTACCGGTACCATTACCGGTACCATTACCACTACCATTACCATTACCATTACCATTACCATTACCACTACCATTACCATTACCATTACCACTACCATTACCATTACCATTACCATTACCATTACCATTACCATTACCATTACCATTACCATTACCATTACCATTACCATTACCATTACCCCTACCATTACCATTACCATTACCATTACCCCTACCATTACCATTACCATTACCATTACCATTACCATTACCATTACCATTACCATTACCATTACCATTACCATTACCATTACCATTACCATTACCATTACCATTACCATTACCATTACCATTACCATTACCATTACCATTACCATTACCATTACCATTACCATTACCATTACCATTACCATTACCATTACCATTACCATTACCATTACCATTACCATTACCATTACCATTACCATTACCATTACCATTTCCATTACCATTACCATTACCGGTACCATTACCAAACAAATTCCGAATTTCATCCAATCGCCATACTCCCATTCCACAGCAACGCTTTTTAAATTGAGTTAAGTTACTAAATTAAACCTTATTTGGATTACAATAGACTTATAATTGATCAGTTAGGATTTCGAAGATTTTTTAGATGTACCTCTGCATTTTTAAAAGACTGAAGATAGTCGCGCAGGGTTGGATAATAATATGTGTGGTCTAGTCGTTTTTTATTTATTTTTTTAAAGCTTTCGAAAGCATTGACCATCAGCAACTCATAGATAAACTATTAACTATGAAAACTTTAACCTTTGCCATCGTATTCAGTCTGTTCACTTCAATAATATAAACTCGACCAACATCAATGTATTATGTGGTGTCCTTCATGGATCAGTTTTAGAATCACTGCTTTGTATGCAGTTTGTAAATGATATTGCTAACCGTTTTTTAGCTTGTAAACATCATATCAATGCAGATGACATGCAAATGTATAACCTATTTCCGAAGTCTCTACAGACTCAAACGTCTCATGATATCAATTTAGAACTTGACAGAATATTTTGTTTGCCGGAAAACAACGATCTCAGACGAAATCCTAATGAGATCAAGGTTTTGGCCATCAATTGAAGTCGAAATAAATCTGAGTTGCTTCCATTTTACTTAAACAATTATCCACAATTGAATATGTTTATTGCACAAAAAATCATGGTATATATTTAAATAGCAATTTCACATGGAACACCCATATAAATAGTTTAGTCTCTAATATTTATGGGCCGTTATGAGGACTTAGCCGTACCTCCAATTACTTGTCAACCGCTGTTAAACTAAGACTAGTGAAATCACTTGTTTTGTCCATATTTTATAGATGCGAATTGTTAGCAAAGTTAGACTCTGATTTACTTAGTAATTTGAAGGTGGCTTTCTTCAAATAACTTCAAATAAAATCTTCAAATAAAAAAAAATAACTAGACTTTAGCTTAGTAATGCTTAAATGCTTAAGTTTTCTTTACTCTTAGAATTACTTTTCTATTGCTGCATAAAATAATATACAGAAAGGAATGCAATTACAATGTCTGTATTTAATAATTTCAACGTTGTTTACTTAATTTTTTAATGAGAAATTTCGTACCGACATCCGTTTTGCCACTTTACCGAAAACTTAAGAGCAAAATTTTTTTTTAAATTACCAAGCTTAACATTTTTTGTCATGTTTATCTGCAAAGTTATTTTATTTCTTCTGGCCAACAACTTTTCTGAACAAATCTATATGAAAAAATCGTTTAAAATTGTCTTTAAACCTTTGTCAAGCCACATATGTCTTGCCCGGTTTCAACGCTTCAAAGCAAATGATGTTACTCATACGCTATGACTTTAAGATATACTTTTTGTGAGACTCACTCGGTAAGACCCACTGGAAGTGATTTTTTCATATTTATTTGTTCAGTAAAGTTGTTGGCCAGAATAATAGGACGAACTTTGCTGAATAAATAAACAATAAAATACTAATGGTTCAAGAGTTACCAACATGATAATGAGTGCATATCTTGAGAATTTTTGATCCTGAGCTATAACCAAAGAACAGAACAACTCATATTGCCAAGGCATAAGTATCTCTTGACCTCTCGTCATTTCTTTGTAACACAAACACATTCAAGCAAAAGCTCTTTAAACACCATTCAGCTGTTCTTTAATAAGCTTCTGTGTATCTTCATATCTTTCTTTCTCTGTATCTTTCCTTTCTTTTTCGTTTGATAAATTATTGCTATGTCATATTTGCCTTAAATTTTCTTATTATGTATTAAGTTTTTTTTTAATTTCTACTGTTAACAGTAATTATAATTTTTAAAGCCTTGATAAATAATTATCTATATTTGCACTATTTAAAAGAAAAATTTTACGAGTTATCTGTTTCAGAAAAATAAATAAATAAAAAATAAAAAAAAAATAGTTTTATTTATTACTTTTAAAAAATCGTCGCATTTTACTTTGTTAAAACCAGAATCTTTTACAGCATCTTATTTGGTGCTTAATTAATTTAATAAATTGTTTTACTCTATAAATGTTTCTCTAAGTAAACAAATTTAAAACAAAAAATTAATAATAAATACGCAACATAGCAATATTTTTTTTCTTGGGCACTGCTGACGAAAAATTTAAGAAATTTAAACTTTTTAGCCAATATCATAAAAAAATAGACCATTTATCAATACAAATTAGGAATTTTTTTATGTGCATAAACGCTCTCTCTGTTATCGGGATATCCTAGATTTGTAAGAAACAATAAAAACAATTGAAAAAAAAATACACAAGCTATAAGTAACATCGTACGATAAACCATTAAAGTGTGTTTTTTTTATCTGCATACAAGCCTGTATATAATAATACAAGACAGACATTTTTTTATTATAATAATCTGGTAGATAATTTTATGGCATTTATTTTTTAAATATGATTTCTGGCATATGTTCTCCGCAGCTACAAGTTATATAGTCCATTCGATCAGTTCAATTTTTCACTCCTTATTTTAATAAATCTGGCCGTACGGTGTCAATGGTGGCTTAAAGCCTCCATAAACTTGTGGCGATTGATAGTAAAACTGCATTTTGAGTTGTTCTCTAGAACATCAAGATTTTTTTTTTAAAGGACTTTCAAGTTACAAAAAGTATTTGTTTCAAAAAATTTAATTAAATACTTAAAACCATCAAAACATGACAATATGGGTATCGAGAAATTTCGGTTCGTGACTTAAGTCTTTAGTTTTACCCTTGTTTTGCCCTCTTTCATTTTAACAAAATAAAGATATGTCCCTTGTCCGCTAAGCAAACTTTTCAACAGATCTAAACGGATTCTCTGCTTTGGAACTAAAAACAAAAAACACATACAAGAGCAACAATCTCAAACCATATCATCAGCAGCAGCATCATTTCCAATTCTCACATGTCCGAATCCCACAAGCAGACGCGCACCAACGAAGCAACCAACGTATGTGTGCTGATTGCCAAATATTGCTGAAAATCAAAGGGTTGGAGGCAATTTTTTATTTTGCCTCCAATTACAACAACAATAACAACAACATGTCGCACAGTCACTTGAGTGCAGCTCAATACATGTCGTCGTCATGAAAAAAGAGTGGAATAAAACGAGCACAAGGATTGCTAGAACAGAAGAAGTCATCGCCAGCATTCATTGTCCTTGTAGTCCTGGTGAAATGTAATTCGAATTTTGAAATTGAGTAGCATGTTGCAAAAATTTTGATTTTTCCCACTTTGGCGTTTTCTGAACTGGTTGCTTCGACGACCCTCGTTCAGTTTGTCTGTCCAACTCTAGTTTGTGTCCTTGTGGTGCTTTTTGTAAGCATGTGAAAAATCATGACAATGTTACTTGCTGATTTTTTAAGCAATGTTTGTTTTTTTTTCATCTCAGCTTTTTTAGCTTAAATACTGAAGAAGCTTGCTGTTGTTCGTTTTCAGCCTTTTATCTGCTTTGCCCCCGCTTCTACCGCATGCTCAACAAAATTTGGTGTACTTTCGGCGGCACAGACAAAAAAAGTAAAAATAAAAAATCATGAAAATTACATTGGTTTCTTTGCTATTAGTTCCTTTGTTTATTTTTTTTTTTTGCTATATCCTTACTTTGCAGTTACGTGACATGAATGCTTTTTGTTGTACGAGGCAAACAACTTTATGTTGGTTGTCACAAGGTTGTTAGCTATAGCTATAGTTATATAGCTATATATAGCTATAGCTATAGTTATATAGCTAAGCTATAGTTTGACATTGACAAAATTCATTTAAAAAAATAAAAATTGCATTTCGTTAAGAACGTTCTAAGATGAGTGATCCTTTGATATGGTAGAAGTTTGCGCAAGATTACATCAAAATGACTTGTGAGTTAAATCATCATAAAGCTTAAAAGATTTAGTGTACACTCAAAAAAATCTGCTTTTATTAAATTAAGAACTGTAGCTTTAATTCATAAGCATGGGTTTTTCTATATTCGTCAGAAGTTTCTCCTTAAAGTAGAGAATTTTTACATGATTTCACGATCTCACGTCTTGAATTCGTTGCAACGTCATCAAAACAGCTTCTTAGTTTTGAAGGCAAGTTTTTATTTAAATATAAGAAATTAAGGAATGATAAAAGTTAAATTTCCAAAAATTGTATAAAAGCAGAAAAAATTTGAAGAAAAGCTGTATTGATATCAAGTTCGCTTGCAACATTCTACCGCATGATTTCTTAAATTTGAAGAAATATAATTTTTAATACTTGGTTATTTTATAGAAATACATGTAAGTTTTTTTTTTTTTTTTGTTTTGTACGCCACAAGTGATGTATTTTAAGGATGCTTTTCTTATATTTCTGGAAAAACTTCTTTAAAATTTCTTACAAAGCGAACGATTCCAGATGAAGCAAATTAAGTGACGATTGTTTATCAACTGCGATGGTCGAAGGGACAAGCTGATGGACTCACTCGGCTGAGGTTCAAGTGTCCAGATAGTGGTAAATTTTCAATTTAATTTAATGTTAATAATAATAATATTTTCCGGTTTTCATCAGCATACAAATAATAATTCTCGCAGGATGCTGTTTAAAATCTTAAAAATAGGTTGTTTTTTTTTTGTAAAAATTCCAAAATTTTTTCAGGGATTCTATGAAAAATTTCCTATTTTCAAAGAAAAAATTTCTCTTTATTATAGCCGATGATTAATAAACAGGAGAAAATTTCTTATTTTCAGAGAAAATATATCTCTTAGTTATGGCCGATAAACGGTAGAAAAACTTACCCAAATGTCATAAGATTTCAACACAATTGGGCTAAGTTTCTTCAATGTAGCGAGATAGTTCGTAAATACTGGATAATATTCCTAAACCATTTTACACTTTTGCTGTCAAATTAACGAAAAATATATACTTCATTGTTAGAAAATCGGCCATGGCGCTAAATGAAGACCGATTTTCTAACGATTTGGTGCTATTCTTCTAGATTTTCTGGAAATTTTTTTTTGAGTGTAAGAATTTTTGTAACCGTGACATATATTCTCATAATCTCATAGAGCTCCAGATAACACATACACTGAGAGAAAGAAGGAATTTCAAAACTATTCACGCCCGTGCATAAATTCAATTTAAATACTTACGTTGATAAATAAAATATTTTCTCCACAAACCGTTGTGTTTGTGTATTTGAATTTAAGTTGAGTTTGTTGAGCTGATCTCGTCTTTCACTTTCAAGCGAAGTTTATAAGAAATTTAAAAAGTTTAAATAGAACGTGTGCATAATTTAAATACAAAATTTATTTAAATTGTTTTATGCAAATGCGTTATAGGTTTAAAACAGCAACGTTTTATGATAAATTACATACATTTTTGCATAAATCGAATACTTTATCCGTAAGTGTAAGCTTTGAAAGAGCTAGATATAAAAGCTATGTTCTACATAAGCTCTCGTTATGACATCTATAAGACCTAAAACTGTGAAGTTCGTGAGAGCTTTATCGTTTAAAGCTATTTCTATTTTAATTACGACTTGAAAAGTAACTAGTACAAGGTTTTTAAAAACAATGACTGGAAATTTTACACGTTGACACAAATGCCTGCTCCCAATTATATTTATTTACACAACGATAATGTTTCTGATCAAAAAATATAGCTCCAAATCACTTATTGTACCTGAAAAGCTCATACACAAACTTTCATGCTAACCATATGAGCGAATTTGGAGTATTTGGGGATTTTGTCAAAAAATTTTACTACAGCACCCACTGGTGGTAGAGAAAGCTCAAAATAGATACCACCAAAACACTCATCGTACCTAAAAACCTCTTTATGCAAATTTTCAAGCTAATCGTATGGTTAGTTATGGAGTTTATGGCCGATCACTTCGTCACTTACCGGGTCCAATTGTTAATCTGAACCATTCAGAGATTCATTCAAACACACAAAAAAATTTCATCAACACTCGATACATTTTTTCAAGTAGCTGGCAATATTTTGCTAAAGTAAGACTAAAAACAACGCTATCTGAATCGGCCTGTGGAATGTGTTTTCCTTGAATTTGTTAATTAATTTAACTTTCAACGTATGAATTCACTTTTGAATTACTCCTTTAAAAATTGTTTCTCTCCTTTATAACTCAATTAATATCATATTTAATTAAAAAAGAACCAAAATGTTTATATACTTTTCAGCTGCAGCAAAGCAATGAAGTCAGCATTTGTTGAGTTTCATTAAGCAATAAAATTAATCTCAAAATTTATTCACAACCATAACAACAAATTGCAGAAGTCGCAATAATGTGCCACTCCAAGTATAGCATCGAAATGTCATTAAGTGCCGCAATTACCACTTTATGCATCCATGCACACCACTTGCAAGTGTGCAGCGCAGCAGGTCACCTGGCTGCAAGCTGAGTCTTGAAGCAGGCACTTTTGGATACAGTAAAATAAACAAATTTGCCACTAAATTGGGCAAGAAATGGAAAATTAAATTATATTCCAGCAGTAGATACAAATCAGCTGCTTAACTAAATTAAAATAACAACAAAATAAGAACAGCAACGTCTAGGATGCAACAACATAACTAAAACAACAACGGCTCTGCATAAATTGTGTCGCGTTATTTTAATGTCTTCATATTTGCTCCATTCACATCCATTGGATTGCAATTACAAGAGCAATAAATTAAAAATGAATCTAACTGCAAGCTGTATAGTAAAGCCGTATCTGTTGTAGTGTACTGCAAATTTTGTTGTTGTTGTATGTCAGCTCTGTTTGTTCTTATCGCTCTAAACAATTTTAAATACATTATTGCATCTGTTCCGCTGCAATTCAGTAAAATGTTGACCTGATATTTGTAACGATTTACGAAGTCGTAAAATTGATAGAAAAGGTCAACAACTGCTACGATCAATCGAGTAAGCGATATATTGTTGTTGCTTGAAAATTTATGTTTTTACATAAAACATGTCTCATCAGGCCTTTTATACCGACATAATATAATTTAAAATCATACACATGAAACAGAATTGACTAAAAAATACGGTTTTACGTATTTTATTTTGATCTGTTTATAAACACAATAAATTATTTTGGCAACATTTTCTATTAAATGTCTAACATAAATCGAGTATTGTAACTTTTCAAATTTTCCTCATTTCTTCATTGATAATTTTTTAATGTTTGTTGTCTTCACAGACTTACAACTATGCTGAAATTTCATATAGTAGAACCTTTATTCTGCAAAAGTTATATTCTAACATTGGTTAACAGCTCCCATACATACTCTTCTAATGCATTGGCATGGAAGATAAAGTCTTCAACTTTGTTCAATTGGAAATTTTTATTAACAACTGGTTCAATAAAAAAATAGCAAAATAACGGAATTATATTAAAATTATTCATACCTATGTTGTGCTCATGTTGAATGAATATTGAATATTTATCAGTTTTTTACGCAATTCATAAAGACATTTTCTTCCAATCTGAAAGCACGTTTGGCTAACAATTCCAAGGACAAATATCGCTACTAAAGTAAACACTATTAATTATAAAAAATAACAACAGTTTCAAAACAAATTTTATTTTTTTTTTAAAAGGAAAAATAAATAAACAAATTTTCGCCCATTGCAAGAATCTATCCCTCTAGCTCTTGGTTTATAAACTAGCCGTTTAGCCTACTCGGCTATTTGAAACTTCTTTTGATATTTGAGTAAAGTGCAAACACACATAAAATTATTTCAATTAAGTAAGCAGCATTGAATATTTTTACTGTTTGTTATACATTGATATTTCGTAAGAAAACTCTTCGGGCTATTAATCTTGTGCTTTTGAGATAATTTATTCTTCACAGTATAATGAATGACGTTTGTGCTATTTTTTTAACAAAAACTGAATATTTTATAGGTTCATTTAAAGCATTATAAAGCATTGAATTGGTGAGATAAAAGTAAGTCTTTTCTTATTTCTCTAAATTCATTTAATTGTTCTTTCAGACAAAGAAAATTTGATGAAAATCGAATGAAAAATGTCTGAGATATTTGCTTGCAAAATCAAAACTTGAAATTTCAATCGTTTTTTTTCTCATTCTGAGACGATGACCTTGCTTCAAGGACATGTGTTGTACTGAGAAAATCTACATTCTTTGAGATATCTCGATAATTTAATAGTGTTGATGTCATAATAACGGAAATTTTTTTAACTATCCTTGAAAAATATTATTAAAAAAGCTTTCGTATACCGTTATATACAATAACTCAGCCAACGACTATTCATACAAAAATACGTTGTACTGAGAACATCTATAGTTTTCAAAATATCACAATAGGGGTATTCTCTATGTCTAGCATAATTGCATGAGAGCACGGATTGTAACAATCCTATACTTAAATATCTAATGGATCGATAGCGTCCTATTGTACAAGCGTAGCATAGTAAAATCAACAGCTTAACCCTCCGGTACTAACGCTATTCGGAGTAACGTCATTACTAACCTGGGTGTAATCCACCCATAAACTTTAATTTATGAATTTGTAAAAAAGAACGCTAAAATAGTAAAACGATTCTTCTTTTATTAATTTCGTATATTTTATTATTCTATTAAACATAAAAATCTTCCAGTTCAATTAATATTTAATTTTAATAAAAATATATCAAAATAACGTTAATTAGAGAATTAAAAAAAAAATATCATAATGGTTTGAATAATTTCACATTCCGAGGTCAAATTATTTGCCACGTTCTTCGAGACGGCCAATTCGAAAAGCTAAAATATGTATGAAAAAAAATTATCAAAAAAAAATTTTTTTTTGCAATGAACATTTCTTAAAATAATGACCTCTAATTATTCGTTATAATTGAAACATTAGCCTCTCATGGCACAGCAGCGCAAGCATCTTATCTACGGTGCTACGGATAGCACATAGAATAAATTTCGATTATGCAAAACTTAGTCACATAGACAAAATAAAACAATTAAAGGAATTCTTGGTCAAAGAATTATACAATTTCACATTTGTCTTACCAAATCGTTAAATGCATTGAAGAATACGCTGAAATCAAAATTAAATAGAACTTCTATGTTTATCTATCTGCATTTCTGTTTTATCTGAGCATGGCCATGTTGTGCAAAATCAGATACACGTAAATCCTTTTAAGCAGATTTCTATGTTACACTTGTTAAGCCATGTCTAATTGGACAATTACAAAAGTAATTGAATGATGCATAAATTGCATATTATGAAAAAAACCCTGTTCAAATATTTAAATTTTTTGTCAAATGGCAAGTCAAATACAATATATTAATATTGAATGTTCCGTTGAAATTACAACGATAAATTCGACCATTTAAACTGGGCTAAATCTAAATTCACAGTGTTGAGAAAGTTGAGATGAGATCTTGCAAGCACAAACACGTCTGCATTCTTAAAAATTGTTTCTATTGACTTACATAACGTGCAAAGGTTTAAATCTTTAATTTGAATTTCCTGTGTTGCTCAGGAGAGATTTTTTATTTAAACCCTTTTTATTTTACTTGAGAAACAAATCACACGTTTATAGCAAATAATATAACACAATTACTAACGTGGGTGTAAACCACCCAAAATTATTGTTCCTCCATTACAAACGTTGGTATAAAACACCCAGACACTTTTTGAAATGAGTAATTTTTATAATTTTGTTTAAAAAACAGTACTAAATTATGTTTTAAAATATAGCAAAATATACAAAAAGAGATTACATTTTATATAATGTTCGCACCATTAAACTATCAATAAATTTTTTCCATATTTCATAACTTATGGGTGTAATCCACCCCGCGTTAGTAACGGAGGGTTAAAGAACTCTATACTTAGCTGCACTTCACGCTCATTTCACCTACTGTTTGGCTGCTCTCTCATTCTCTTTTCTCTCATTACAAACACAGGGTTGCATTTCATAAACTATGCTTCATAGCATCGCCGTATACATGGGTGGGTATCAGTGAAGCATACATAGGAAATATTTTACGGTTTTTTTTACTTGTATTTTGTTGTTGCGGCGGTGCACGTATTGTATATTTCCTATTCTTGCACCGTGCAACAGTCTTATCCTAGACATAGAGAATACCCCTAATAATTTTTATGTCAAAATATTGGAAATTTTTCAAAATTTACTATTTGTAGGAAATTTCACCATCACAATATGTATTCACGCTTGTTATTAAAAAAAATGCTTATTGTAGGGTATCCGTAATGGATGGCGAAAAATGACTCAAGTATTTGTTGCACATATTATCAATGTCTAAAGTTCGCTCTTACATAATGTCTTACAGTGTAGCTTTAATTTAATAAATGCTCTTTTAGCGCTCATATTTCAGGTCAAAGGTCACCTATCAAAAATGTTATTATACTGTGCAGCCAGATCTTTCATCTGATTCCTCATTCACTGCTCCTCTACCTCTTCCTAGCTCTAAAATTTCTTACTAAAATTAATATAAACTTTCAATGTTAATATTTCGGGTCAGAGGTCATCAATTTAAAATCTAACATGATTCGGCACATCTATAGTGTAGTTCCTTTTGCATGATATCTGTTGCATTGCCCTTATTCAAAAATAAATACCAAAAAAATGTGCGACAACATTTGATGTTTGCGTATTAATAAAAAGATATGACAAACATAAATCGCACTCGTCCTTTTTTGGATGAAAAATTGAGTAATTTGAATCCTTTATTGCTTTAACAAAGTAGTCATAACTCAATGCACGTTTTAGTTACTTGCACATTCATTTGTATATAATTTGTAGACTTAATAATTTCTTTATGCTTTTCCTACAATAATGGGACTGCATCTTAGGTAGGTTCCTTAAAAAGCTTTCCAAACCATTACGGTTACGCAGATTTTGTAATCTGCTTCGACTGTACACTAGACCGTATCGAAAAAATAAATGTCACCACACACCAGCTAATCTGAAGCATTATTGAAAGAAAGTTTGAAAAAAAAATTTTTTTGACCGAACGTAGGGGTCACGCATTGACATATTTCTTTATAACTTCGGTATTTACCGTCTGATCTTCAAGAGTGATATGTTTATGTTTTTGTCTATAGAAGCCGTGTTTTTTGTTTTTAAGACTTACTGACCTTAGTTGACCCCTTATAGTACTGGCCCATCGGACCTCAGTTTCTACCATTTAAAGGTACCATTTTGATTTCATAAATATAAAGCCTGTAAGAAATCAATAAAAAAATCAATTTCGCTATTTTCACTAGAAATATTTTAAAAAAATTTTTAATTTTTGTTGCAAAACGTAGGGCAAATTTTTATATATTTTTTCATTTCGTATTATTTTTATAAAATATGCACCGAAAACGTTCTTATCCGAATTTACCATCCTAATGTACTATTTTAAAGTAATACACTTAAAGCCCTCAAAAAACCATTAAACCTTTCCAAAGAAAATCATTTAAATAAAACACAGACTTTTATAGTGGGGAAACTGTTGATTAAAAAGCCACTTTTATTATTTTATTAAGAAACTTTTCACATATTAAAATCATCGAGCTGTAAGTGATCAAATTTAGACGTGATTCAAGCAGACTGTATTTCTGGGAGCTCTCGAATTTAGATTAAATGTGACCCATGCGTAGATCATCGGTATTTTATTTAAGTCGCTGCAATTGCATGGAATGTTTCTGTTAATGCCGCACTTGCAACGCGAAATAAAGAAGAATCTGTTCCACTGATTTATGTTGCATCTTGATAGACTTTTAGCAATATTATAGTAAGCATTCACAAGCTTATTTAAACGTTTACGAATAGCTGATTCAGATATAATTAGAATGCCCTCGCGTTTTCAAAAAAGGCTTACCTTTCGAACAGCTGTTAATGTCGAAGGTTTGACGAAGTTTAAAAGTAGAAACCAGTGTTTGAACTGCTAACTGATAAGAATATTTTCGGTGCATATTTTATAAAAACTTCAAAACCGCTTAAATTAAAAAAGTCTGTTTATATTAGCGCCGACTTTAAAGCTTTTATATTCATGTAGAAAAATAATGTATATATGATAATAATACAAAATAGAAAAAAATTATTATAATAAGATTTCCAATTTAATAATATACATAAATAAATTATCAAATATGACCAAGAACTAATGTGAAAAGTAATTTAAAATAATTTTTTACTTTGTAGTGGTTTTGAAGTTGGTTTTTTTTTTTGTTATAATGTTTTTATTTCTTCCTTTTTAGAGATTATGACAACAATTTTGCCCATTATTATAACGAATTTTGGAAGCCTAGTGTCAATATTCGAGATACAGTTTTTTTCTTATAGTGACACGCCCTTTGAAAAATTCCGCTTACTTTCTTGATAGTGTTTTGTTAAATTCTACCTATTCTTGTACCGAATTTTCGTACCCTTGTGTCAATATTATTAGAGTAACAATGTTTTTTAAGATTTCCATCCCTTTGTCAAATAACGCCCACTTTTTTGACTATAATTTGTAATAATTGTGGCTACCCTTGTTCAAAATTTCAGTAGCCTAATGTCAATATTAACTGAGATACAGTGTTTTTCTGAAAGTGACACACACTTTGTCTATTACCGCCCACTTTATTCAAAGTATTTTGTAATAATTCTACACATTCTTGTAACGAATTGTATTACCCTAGTGTCCATATTATTCCAGATAGAGTGTCTTTCTAGTATTGCCAC
This sequence comes from Dichetophora obliterata, assembly GCA_963920525.1. Classification (NCBI taxonomy): domain Eukaryota; kingdom Metazoa; phylum Arthropoda; class Insecta; order Diptera; family Sciomyzidae; genus Dichetophora; species Dichetophora obliterata. The sequence goes on along the minus strand of OY986437.1, from coordinate 217,257,751 downwards.
GCCCTTTTTTCCAATAACGCCCACTTTATTGACCGTAATTTGTAATTATGTTCCTACCCCTGTACCAAATTCCAGTACCCTAGTGTCAATATTAACTGAGATACAGTATTTTTCTTATATTGCCACGCCCTTTTGTCTAAAACCGCTCAATTTATTAACTGTAAATTTTCATAATTATTCCTAACCCTGTACCTAATTTCAGTGTCCTAGTGTCAATATTATTCGAGTTGCAGCGTTTTCTAATGTTGCCACTCTATTGTCGAAAAACGCCCACTTTCTTGACCGCAATTTGTAATAATTGTACCTACCCCTGAACTGATTTCCAGTACCTTAGTGTCCATATTAACTGAGATACAATGTTTTTCTTATATTGCGACGCCTTTTTGTCCAACGTCGTCCAATTTCTTGACCGGAAATTTCCATAATTATGCCTGCCCTTGTATCTAATTTGAGTGTCCTAGTGTCAATATTATTTGAGTTACAGCGTTTTCCTAATATTGCCACGCCTTTTATCACATAACGCCTTCTTTTACAATAATTTGTAATAATTGTTCCTACCCCTGTACCTAATTTCAGTTTCCTAGTGTCAATATTATCGAGTTACAACGTTTTTCTATTATTGCCACGCCCCTTTGTCTAATACCGCCTACTTTTGTACATTGGACGGGCACCTCCGCGTCCAATGTCTCTATATTTTGATAAAAAATTGCGGCAATCGAGCTAGTGCTTTAGGAGTTATCGATGTATTTACACACATTTACAAAAAAAAAAAAAAACCAGCCAACTTGAGAACCTCCTCCTTTTTGAAGTCGGTTAAAAAATAATACGATGTGGCAAAAAATTTAAAAATTTTTCCTACGTTTTGCAAAAATATTACAAAAAAAAAAAATTTTTAAAACTTTGTTGATATTTTACGGGCTTTCCATTTCTGAAATTAAAATAGTAGAAAAATAGTAGCTTAATATAGTAGAAACTGAGGTCCGGTGAGTCAGTACTATAAGAGGTCAATGAGTCCTAAAAACAAAAAATAAGTCTCTCTGAGACAAAAATATAGACATATACTGTTTTAAGATCGAACAGTAAATACCAAAGTTATGAAGAAATATATTAATACGCGACCCCTATATTCGATCAAAAAAACATTTTCGAAACTTTCTTTCAATAATGCTTCAGATAAGCTGGTGTGCGGTGACATTTTTTTTCCTATAAGGCGAGACGGTCTACTGTACACGCAAGATCTTTGAGTCATCATGATTTATTTGAGTTCCATGAGAAAGCAGTTTCCTTTAAACCAAGTCTTCGCCATCTTTTCTTTCAAATCTAATCTTGATAAAAACAAAACTCGGTTTCTGCTAATCGGATCAACAAGGCCTATAACATATAATTTTTTTTGCTCACAGGCTTGAATTTGTTCAATTAAAAGCTACATCGTCAACAAAAGGGTTTAGGGCTTTTTAACATAAAGAAAACGGTGAATGCACTTAGGACTTTTTAATATCACCTAACAAAGTTGGTAATTTCGGTGTTACCGTTCCAATTTCTTGGGCAAAGGTGTATTTTAGGGGTTGGTCTTTACGAATTTGTTAAAAACAAGATTTTTTAAAAAAATGTCAACTAGGACCGTTGTACATGTGAGCGACGATATGTTTTTGGTGTAAAAAAAAAATCAGAAACTTTTCAAAATTTAAGTGACGAAAAACTCCGATGATAAAATGTTTTTCAATTATAAACTTAAAATAACTTGAATAGATAACAATAGGATACACACAATAGCTGTGTTCCTTTCGCCTTAATATAATCGCGATAACAAATTTTCTCAAAGGAACGGCAAGAAAAACGACTTGTAGAGGGCACTACCGTTGCAGTCAAAATTAAATCCAAGCAAGCAATCATGATACAATAGTTATTAGGTGTCATGAGAAGGTGTGTCGTTTAAAACTGTTGTGAACTGTTATGGTAGCGATACCTTAGTGAACGATGTTTTTCTCTGAAAGTGTTTTACTCTAAACGTCAGAAAAAATGTAAATTATTTAATTTAATTATGCAATTATATAAATAATTTAAGTGCAATTGTCGGCTCAGCTGAATGCGTCCAATGTGTGTGACACACGCGGTTTGTTTTGTTTTCTTTTGTTTAACATTCGATGGTCGCAGCTCGTGAGAAAATAGGTAGCTGTCATGGCTACCTAATAGTCATTGTCAAAGCAAACAAATAATTCAAAAAATGAAATGACAGCTCACAAAAATATACAGACCTGTGTTTCAAATTTTTTAAAGGCTATATCACAATTTTATACGGATAGCAAAAGTTATCCTATTTGTTATAGGATTATTTTTTTTGTTTTTGCTTTGCATGTAAAAAAAATAATCTGAATTATTTTGAAGCGAATGGAACGCAGCTAATATGTATACAAAATTTGACCGAAATCCATCAAGCCGTTAAGATTTGAATTTAAACCCAACAAACAAGCTAGGAGGGTTGCTTTTTAGCATAATTTTCAATTTTTGCTTTTTAGGAGGATTGCTTTTTAGCATAATTTTTAATTTTTGCTTTTTAGCTCTAATCAATATTTTTCTAGTTATCCAACTAATTTTAATGTTATTTTGAGTTTTTTTTACTATTTGAATCGCTTTATTTGATAAGCTTAGGTTTTAATTGCCGTACTAAGATTTTTTGAAAACATATGTTTTTAGCTAGCATAAGATAACAACAAATATCAATATTATAAAAAGAAGATAGTATTTGTAATGCGTTCAATAATATGTATTGCTTTTAAGTTATGTTACAAGCTCATGTTATTAAAAAAAAGTATATTTGTTACTTAGAACACTGAAAAGTAATTATAAGTAAGTATAGTTTTTAAAAATAAGTATAAGTAAGTGTAAGAAGAATAAGTATAAGAAAAAAATTTTTAATATTTTCTTGATATTATTTACTAATATAATAATCAGTAGAACCATCAATATTTCTTAAGTAATATTCACGCCCTTAAAAAGCTTAAAGTCTTCAGATAAAAAACAAAATATTAATTTTATATATTTGCAGTTCATGTATATTTTTAATATATAAAATAGTTTGAAAACAAGCAAAAGCATAACAAAAAGTTAAAAGTAGGGGAAAGGGCTGGGTTTTGAACCGTCTTTCAACTGTCGTGTTTATCTTTTCACATGACTCCGTTTTTTTATTTACACCAAAACGTACTGACGTATTGCTTGTGGCAGCTACAGACATCGTCTTTGAAAATTTATTGCAAACACTTTTTTGATTTTTTTTTTTCAAAGTGCTATCCAACTGAGTGAGCAAAAAGGTGAGTGTAACGCATATTTATTTAGTATTTTGATTATTTGTTATTATCCAATATTGGGTTATGTCGGAATATCATTGGAAATGTCGTTATTTTTGATATTTCCAAAATACTATATTTCTACTAGTACTGGCAATTATCGTCAGGAAGCATCAGTTTTTCATCTCTTCTGGATGAAAAACTGGTGCTTCTCCCCAAAAACTCTATCGAGTGCAACAAATGTTTCCAGCCTGTTCACTTGAAGTGCGCCAACTTAGGAAAGCGATCGTACTTCACATGCAAACATTGCCACACCGAATTAGATGAAGATGGAAAAATTGGAAAAAAAAATTAACACTTCCATTAATTTTGATTTTTTTAGTCTAGTCTAGAATAAATGAAAGCTGTACTTATTTTAAAACTCTGCGTTTTTAATTCGTATCTTCAGAGTTTTATTGGGATTTTTCAGATGGTTCACAACCCAGCTACTTTTTTGGAAGTGCCAAAAATCACGTTCTTAGAAAATTAGCCGTAGAGCATTAAATTTTAATCAAAACACTAATCTGTCTGCATAAAAAGTTGCGTTTTATGTCTACCTTTCCAACGGTGTTTTGGATTATTCGATTCTTTAATCTGTGAAAATTTAGAGCCCAAAAACATAACAGCTCACAACCCAGCCCTTTCCCCTAAAAAAAAATTAAAAATTACATTAAAATGAATACATTACATTCAAATGATTAGAGATCAGAGAAAAATTATCATTATTCGCCCTAACTGTCACTGAATTGAAGTGATAAATTGAATTATTTTCTTTCTTTTTTCTTTAAATTGTATTTCTCTTGGCTGGAAATGTTCTTTAATATCTCAGGTCTTGTCTTTTAAATATTGTAAAACTCAGTACAGCTTTATTCAGTATGATTTTTTGACTCCAGTTACTCCAATTTTCAAACTTTCTCCGCTTTTGCAAACAAATGTTCAACCAAAGCTGAAAAGTAAACTTAAATAAGTATAACTCTTAAAAGTAAGTATACTTATAAGTATGGAATTTTAGTAAGTATATGAAGCTGAAAATAGTTCTGATACTTACAAAGAATGTATAGTAGGTATGAGTTGCCATAAATTTATAACGTGCAGCTTAACTTATTAAAAAGATTTATTGTCAGCTTCAAATAAATTTTTTTTTTACAATGACGAGCTTGTTTATGCTTACACCTAAAATGACTATAACATTTTCTGAATAATTTAAGATAACAGCAAAAAAGTTGTTAACACTTTCTATGTAGACGCTTCTTCCGCATAGCATAAGAAACTTTTTTCGCAGCTGTTCTAACGGAAAAATAAATTATTTAAACATTGAAGACATACATGCATAAATCTCACATTAATTGTAGATTTTGCAGAGATTGTTGAAGCGTTTAAGAATATTCATTTAATTATTATTTAATAAAAAAGATGTATTGATACTTAATAAATCCGACAATAAGATAACATCTATTAAATGTAAATAAATCTATTAGGTTTAGAATATCATTTGCTGTGGGAAGTTTCCGCATTTAAAGAATGTAACTTATCGCCGAGCACAAAGTGGCACATTGAATAAATTACATTGCTTTATTTCATTGACTGCTAGAATATGTGTGCGCTTACGTTTGTGCATAAATGTTTAGCTCAGAGCCAGCGTGGCGACTGTCAGCATTTAATATTTATATGTTTTTTGCTTTTCTTTCTCAGGCTGTCTTTCTGACATTCAGTTTGTTGCACTGTCTTTGTGTTTATTCAATAGGCAGAACATCATCATAATCATCATCTGTCTGTCCGTCTATTTTGCCTGTCAGTCCGTCTGTCCATTGCACATGTCCAACTTCAGGTGCTGCTAGTCTTCTTCATTTGGTTTGATTGATGAGCTCACAATGTCAATTAGTGTGGAAAATGTTGTCAACAGCAGCGCAAAGCGTTATATTATTGCTGCAAAACACTGGCAATATGTTTTATTTTTGCTTTATTTGTAAATATTGTGCTCAAATAATGAATTTTAATTGAATGTTAACAAGTAAGAGAACTGGAAAATATATTATGGTAAGATGTTAATTCGAGTTTTCTTTTTTTGATTATTTGTCGGTTGTTGGAAGTTTTTAAGATTTGTTGTTCTAAAAGATTAAGTTTTGAGAAAGGTTTTAGGCAAAAGCGATTGAAATTAAAAAGTATATTATACAGACAAAAAAAAATAATTTGCGTGTTAATTTTGCATCATCAGTTTAAGTAAAACAATTTTTTATAAACTTATAGTTTTTATATATAAAGATGGCGCTAAAATTAGTGTTATAGTGCTGAAATTCATTTGCATGTTAATTTTTCACCATCAGTTTAAATAAAAATTTTTTTAAACTTATAGTTTTTATATGCCACATCGTAGCACATCACATTGTTTGAAAAAATAAAATAAAAATACATTCGAAAGTAGACCCTGGAATATACTTCAATTACCAAAAATTAATGAAAATATGGAATATTAAGAAAATGATGAAGAGTGAAAGCAAAGAGAGCATTCCACTGTCACGTACAGACAAATTCAACTATTTTTTTGAGTTTATTGCACAGCAATTCTAAATTTACACATTGGAAGTGAAGTCCTTTTGTCTAATTAAATAGATTGCATTCCGTTTCTTCTTTGTGCGTTCAATTTTTCTTTAAATTTTATTAAATGCAAAAGAAAAAAGAAGACATCTACTGTCACGTGTCGGACGGTGCCAGTTAACCAACGTTGCAAGTCGTTGTGTTTGATTACAAATTTTAGCAAAAGTAGCTAGCATGGGAAAGAGGTATTTGAAGGCCAAAATTTTAACAACTCATAAACATGCTTTCGGCGTAAAAAGGTTTTAAATAAAATCCACATTTTTTTTATATTATAAACATATCGGCAAGTGGAGACAAATCGCTACCTAAAATACGAATGTCGTAAATTAAATTTTTCGGTTTTGAGGTTATTATGTATGCATAATAAACTTCTCACGCTCTTTTAAATGGTATTTGCAGTTTCTTCCCAAACCTCATAACTTCCTAGATATTCAGTATGTATTTTATCGTATGTCACAAATTTTTATGGTTCTGTATTTTGTCGTATGTACACTAAAAATGAACATACAACATTTTTTATAAAAAAATATGATTTCTTATAAAAAATACAATTGTTGCACGGCATACAACTTCGATGTCACTCATTCATACCAAGTATGAAGAAAAAAACGAAAACAGACAATAGAAGTAAACTCAAACGTTTTTTGTTTTTGTATTCTAAAGCACCTCTAAAAGAAAAAAGACGAACAAAAGGAATTTACTTGAGAAATAACTGTTTATTTCGATAAAATTCTTAAGAAACCAATCTATTTCATCAGCAATTTTAATTATAAAAATATTATAAAAGAAATTTCTTGACGTATAATAGGAGAGACACCCAATTACTACTTCTTAATAAAATTATCAATATTAAAACCCAAAGAAATTAAAAAGAGTAAAAGATTTATAAAATAATTATGTGCTTTTTCGAATCACAGAGTAATCAGAATTTTTATGAAGAATTATTCAAAGATACATAGATAATATCATTCTCATACATATTAATAAAGAATTATGAACGTTTTGTTTTAAATTTTTATTTTTGTTGACTAAAGACCTTTTTGTTGTATTAATTTCCTTAGTTAATTATACATGCTTTTTTAATAGCTGTTCGTTTGTTTTCATAAAAATTTTTCTTAAGATCCTATCACAAAATTCCTTTATTAAATTATGTATTTTCAGTAGGCTTTTTGTCGTAAGTTTAAAGAAAATCACTTTTTGTGACAAAATGTAACATACGACACATGTATTCTGAAGCAAAAAGGCTGATAACGCCTTTGTTATTATAATTATAGTAAATTAGACATAAGTTGATGAAAATAAAAGATTCAGATTATATCCAATTCAAAACTGGATAGAATTCATACGGCCATTTTGAAGATATTTGATGTTATACCCTTAAAATCGTCTCCTTTAATGTTTAGTACGACATCCGTATTTTAAGGTAGCGAAATCACGTCACGTGCCTGACAGACTGAAAATGTTGCAGTATAATTGAGTAGTTAAGTAATTAGGTAGTTAAGTGATTATGTAATTTAGTAATTTAAAAAAAAAATTAATGTATTTTTATATGACTTCCATTTTTACTAAAACAGAAAATTTTACGAAACATTTACTAAACATTTAAGAAAAACTACATTTGTAAAACAGTACAGACGATTTTATCATCATGGTAAATTAGTTTATATATAACTTTCTTAAATTAATAAAATTTAAATGTTTCTCTTAGATAACATCATAAAATAATAAGTTTTTAATTAGTTTTTGTTTTTTAAATGGTTTAATTAAAAATCGAACAATTTACGTCATTTTTGAGCATATTGTTGCGTGTAAAAACCAGACAAATTTTCCAAAGACGCTAATTTTGTTAAATGAGTGTAGAATTACATTATAAATAATCAAAAAAAAAAATATTAAAACCGGTCGATTAGTTTGTTTGCAGGAGTGTGGTCCGTTTTGAAAAAGTATTTTTCGAGAAAAACGCGTTTAAAGTAACTCCGGCGCTGTAGAATCTGTAATATAAGCGGCATTGATTTGAAATTTTTCTTACATATTCTTGAATAGTTGTACAACAATAATCAATTAAAATAAACCAATTTTCAATTGTTCAAATTGTTTGCCTAAAACCACCCTTAACTTTAAACTAGTATTCTTATGATGGAAATAAAAAGAATTTTAATTCTTTATGGCAAATCGAAAATTTTCTTGTGAAATCCGTTAAGAAATCTTTCACTGTGAAATGAAGTTGTTAATGAGTGAATTAAATGTCACTCATACGCAACGTAGAACACTACAAAATTGAATAATGAACTCGAATCATGGCTACATGTTTGTCTTGATTTTTTTTATCCCTCTGTTTTCCATGTTCTTCTTCTTCATCCAACTAACATACATTTGCAACTCTGCTGCTAGCTGCTCTGCGCTTTGCTCAATCTATGCTTCTAATCTGTAAATTGTCCATTTATTCAAAACATTCGCAAAAGAACTGTATATTTGTTACGGTTCAATAGCTCAGGTACACCACAGTCACAGCATTGGTTGGTTCTTGAATGTCAGCGCTGATCGTATCGCAACTCGAAGCTGGCAACCGTTTCTTCCATTGGCTTCCCGGTCTAAAAGGTGCAATTTCATTTGTTTATGGCAACCTTTTCAACAGTGTTATTGTTTTTAAGTCCATTTGTAATCTTCCCTTTTGTCTGTGTTTGACAAATATAGACATTTATTTAAATTGCTAATGAACTGATTTTTTCGAAATTTATATTTTTTATTTTTCTTGCAGAGCATAGCATTTGGTGTGGTTTCATTGGTCTGTGGACAGCTTGCACCTGGCTCGAATACATATCTGCCGCCAACGACGAACGGCTACAAATATCCAGAACCAGATAAACCTTTTGTGAGTAAAAAAAATTAGTATTATTTTGTGAAATTTTTTGTGTAGAGCAAGCATATCGATAAAAAGTTGTTAAAGTTAAAGTTTTTTGGTACACGGAAAGGATTCATAGAGTTTTATATAGGCATATGATTTAGAGATTTATACGAACGTTTTCCTGTTAATATTTTACACGGTTTTTTGTTTCTGTAATAAATGAAAATTAATATAAATATTAAAAACTTCTTTCTTTTTATTGGCTAACTCAATAGCAACAAATCGTATCTGAGTATAAAATTTTGCAACATCGAGAAAAGTGCGTCCACCTCCATACAAAGTGGCTTCATATAATTTGCAAATCAATCATAAATTTCACAATAACTGAAGAATTGACTTGACTTTTCTAAACATAAGCTGTGCTATTCAAAACGTACTTTAAGCTTAGCATTTTCAAAAATTGGGTAAAAACTACTCCTAATTCTCCTTTACAAAGTGATATCATAGAAATAATAAAACGATCATAACTTCTAAAATACTAAAAAATGGCCGTGGAGTATTTTGCTGTTTAATCGAAAATAATTCCTTACTGGTTTTATGATAACAAGAGCGCATATTTACCAATTTGATCTTAAAATATCAAGTAAAATTCAAAATTTATTTCTAAATTCTGGTTTGTTCTAAACGAAACACTGTGTGCCGCGTGTGCATGATTTTTTTAACAATTCATAACTTTCAAAAAAGTGTAATAATTGCTTTTTTAACATAGAAATAAATTTTACGTTAACAACTGTTAGGTTAGGTAAATCCGGATGCCTTCTGGTGAAGGCTCACACAAACATATTCTGGTCTGTAGTGGTACTGGTTACGAACAAAGGAACCTTTGTGTTTCAGTGAAGTCTTTAAAGATTTGCGTTGAATTCGAAAACGTTTGGAGTCATTCCAGAGACTTTTCAACAACTGTTTACTGCTAACAACTATTAGCTCCAAAATCGAATTCATAATTATTGTCTTACATTGAAAAAGACAAATGAACACGAACACAAAAAATTTTGCTTATTTTTATGTTAATCCTCAATTATCCACCCTGCTTATAATCTCATAAATACATACCCTGAGTCCGCAGTACTCACAAATTATTTTTATCTTAATAATACAACATATTTTAAATTATTACAATATTTTATTTATTTTTAGGTCACATCATGACCCTATTATAAGACTCAGTCCATATGTTAACGTAATTTTAACGAAAATTCACTAAAAAAACAGCTCAAAGCAAGTCATTAAAGTTCGTAGTGAGTCTCCTGGACTCAGGGTGGATAATTGAGGGTTATCAATGGCTTTAAAAAAAGAACGAAATTTCTTTCAAAACAAAATCACACATTTTTTAAGGCGATTTTTTATTACAAAATGACCCTGTTTTGCATGGAGAAGTTATTGTTTTTTTTATAATTTTTGTTCTAACGAAAGTAAAAGAATTCAATTTAAAATCAAATTATTGAAATCTTTCAACATAGATGGAATTAAGTAATTGCTACTGTTAAAAATAAATCAGCAAGCTTTTCTACCTTGAGTAACTCGCAAAACCAGGGAAGAAGGTGAGATCAACATTAGTCAAATGACTGCAAATCAGTCAAATCTATCCATAAATAGCTATGCTGTTTTATAAAATTAAAGTGAAAATTTAAAGTTACGACTTTACTCTAAAAGTACTGGGCCGATTTTTATGAAAAAAACTTTAAAATATCTTATTTGTGCTACAGATTTATTTAGAGGCATTTTTCTTTCGAAATTCATATAATAGGTATATTTAATTAAGGTATTAAGTTTTAATGAAAAATCATCACAGCTGCCACGCTTTGCTTATTCGTTGGCTTTTGACGCGTTTGTGTTGCGAGAGTTTCAATAAACTCCGCGTTGCTCTCTATTGTTTTCTAGAGCAACATTGTTCTCTTTCTCTTCGTGCTCAGCTAACACAGCGAAACAAAAAAAAACTGATGAGCATCGAGGAAGGCGAAAAGTTAAATACCCAGTATGTCCAGCGTAGCATGCATACACGAAAAACATGCATGCTGTATGCAAGCAGAAGTATGGACAGGGCATGCATTGTCATAAATAGAACAAAAATGATACAAAATTGCTGAAATGATTATTTTGCCGTTATTTTATGCTAGGAATATGCTTGTTGTTTATACACAGTAGCTTGCATACTAAAATATGCATTCTGTATGGGTACTAAGCCATGAACCCTCCATGCATAATAGTCTTGCTTAAAAAGTATGAATTCCCATTGTTTGTTAAAACCTTAAGGAGTGCAGTTGTACATACTTTATTAACAAAATATAAATTAATATAACAGCAAAATACAATTAAAAACAGAAATAAATAAGATGATTAATTAATGACAATAGCCACTTTTTTTTATTACAATATTAATGACAATGTATGCATACAGTATTAATGGCAATGTATGCATGCAGTGTTAATGCATAGAGTGCTACTTATTCCCCATGCATACGGCATTAGTGATTATGCGGGTGAAGAGTACACATGCTCTTGTACGGCATTGCCATGTAAAATGGAAATAAGCTTGGATTTGTGCTGGCATGCATACAAAACATCAAACGTATGCATACATCATCAATGCAATGTATGCATGCAGCATGAATGTACTTACTGGGTACATTTAAATGCAAATCGGCGCTCCAAAGCAAAACAAAAGAAAAAGAGACCATTTTTTATTTCTTTGATATACATTGTCTTAACCTAATAAGAGCGATGATGCCAAATCGCATCACTAAGTCGGATGTCGCAAAACTAACTCACATAAAAATTAGTCAAAATCAAAATTAGATAAAAACTAGCACATGCGTGAAAAAATTGTCCCGTCTTTAAAGTCGTAGATAACAGTGGCCTGCTAGTTTTTTAAAAATTAATAAAATTTATTGACTTGACAATCACCATTAACTGTCTTTTGAATTATCTTTTAAATTAACAGTGTTCGAATTACATCTTTTCATTACAATATTATAACGATATTCATAAAACTAGGAAGATTTCAGAGAGCCTGTTTTCACGCGCCTTACGTTAGGCGGGGCATCGGATTAATTTTGACGTCTACAGGTAAGGTGTGAAGTGGGAAGGTGAAAAGTTACGTAAGGCAGCATTTCCAAAAATTTTAAAAATTTTGCTATTCATTTGGACGTCTGTTACTTTGAAGTTTTATTTTTTGTCATTTTCCTCTTGGTTCTCTCATGTTTTAGCGCGAATAAATTTTGTTTTGTATTGGTTGGGTTTTTACTTTTACTCATTTCTAATTTTTTGCGTTTAATTTAAAACTTATAAAGTAATGAATTTTCCGAAATTTAACAGCACATTTTATTGAGTGTTCTCGGAATTCAAAATAAGACGGTCCTAAAAAAGTCAATAGTAAGAACACCTGACAAATGCATAGTGTCAAAATAACGCCATTACTCTGCCTTTTTTGAGGCGAGTGAGAACAGGGTCAGAGTTGCTAAAAATTCATTATTCATTATTCATGCAATAATGAAAAAATATCACTGAATTTCAAAGAAAGGATTTAGGTCATTCAGTTATTTTTTTATTAATTTGACGACTTCAAGTTTTGAAATCAGTTATCATTTTGAAGTCATGACTAGAGTCCGACCGAATACTCAGTTTCGGTTTCGGCCCATTTTGTCAGTTTCGGCTAGTTTCGGCTATTCGGCCATATTGAGGCCATCATTCTTGAAACTTTTAGTAAAAATTTCTTGCATCAGTCATTTAATTCAAATATGTAAGTCTGGTTTAATAAAAATATTTACAACGCATTGTACAAAACAAAAATTATGAATTCGTCTATAATTTTATTTATCGTGTTGACGCAAAATATTTTGGTTAATTTCTTCTTCTTATCTTCATAATCGACAAAGTTTTGTTGCTTTCGATAATGTAAAGTCATATCCTTTTTTTGCAACATCTGGGGTTCCGCAAGGGAGTATTTTGGGTCCTTTGCTGTTTGCTCTTTTCATTAATGATGTTGCATCTTTGTTTGTGCACTGTAAATGTTTGCTTTTCGCGGATGATCTCAAGATCTTCCTTAAAATCAGAAGTGTGTCTGATATAGTTCTTTTCCAGAGTGAAGTAAATAAACTGTACAACTGGTGTGTTCTTAATAAGTTACACTTTAATTGAAACAAATATGTTTTATGTCCTTTTCCAAGTACATATGCTTGTCCTATTTGTCTTCGTCCTATTTTATATCAAATTCTGCTCTATCATCTTTCTGTCAGTATAAAGACCTTGGAATAGTTTTTGATTCGAAGTTTACGTTTCGTGCGCATTTAGATTTTATTATACCTAAGGCGTATGTAATGCTGGCTTTCATAAGGCGTAATAGTTCAGCTTTTAGAGATCCGTATACATTTATGGCTTTATTTATTAGTCTTGTTCGATCAAGACTTGAATATGCCTCAGTAGCTTGGAATCCATCTTTTGAATTGCACAAAGTTCGGCTGGAAAGGGTTCAGAGATCTTTTACCAGGTTCGCTTTACGCACTTGTTATCTCAAATTTGCTCCTTTGCCATATAATGCCCGTTGTCTTTTGATTGGTTTAAAGACTTTAGAACTCAAAAGACAAATTTTATCTTCACTCTTCCTATTTGACATTATATCTGGTGCAGTTGACTGTCCTGATCTTCTCAGTATGATTCAGTTCAATGTACCTCCAAGAGCACTACGAAATTATGATCCTTTTCATTTAAATACTGTTTGCACTAATTATGCAGCTAACGCACCAATTTATAGAAATTTAAAATTGTTTAATGATATTTACCAAATTTGTAATCTAGATTTTTCAATGTCCAAAAATTCTATGAAAACATTGTTGTATAGTATTTTCTAATTATTCTTGTAATTTATTTGAAACTTAGTATGTAATCAATTTTTGTAATTTCTAGTCTGAAAGAATTTTGTTCATAGACCAAGATTTTGTTCATAGAAGAAAAAAATAAATACAAATACAAATACAATTTTATGCGTTCAATACTATCATTTTCGATTTTATCATCTATAGCAATTAATATTAAATTTTGATAGGTACTGATGAAATAAAAATGTACATTGTAGGTGCATACAATTTTGAGTGTATGTGGAAGATATAAACCCGAGAATCAATTTCATATTTTGTGTCAATAAATTAGCTGATATTGTCCGGTGCCGGTATCGGTAATCGATCGACCTCTGCACCGAAAGAAGTGCTAGTTCTGGAACACCTTTCATAAAACTGGGCAGGCACAATGTACGAGCGAAGACCTAATCGGGGACTCGTCACTTTATTGACATAATACAGACTTACTACGGTACTATTTCAGGTGACTTTCGAGCTACTTGTTGGGTATGTTTCGGGTACATTAAAGTTAAGACTCAGACCAGTTTCGATTCATATCAGCAACTTTATTGACACAATATTAGTACGAACACAAATTGTTACTCGGGAAAGTATGCAATACTTTTGTAATAAAAAATAAAATAAAAAATTCTCATTTATTATTATACAATAGTATATATCATTTAGTTATTATAAACTTAAATATTCAAATAATCCTTTTTGTATATTAAATTGTTTTTCTTATGAGTATGAAAGTAATTTTGTTTGCTTTTATTTTAATAAAAAAAAAATATTTGTTAAAACTTAAATTTTCATATTAATAACCAGTTTCGGTTTCGGTCGAATATTATACAATGGCCGAATATTCGGTTTCGGCAAAAATACCGTTTTCGGTCGGACACTATTCATGGCATTTAATAAATTCAATAAATTGCAATCAATTTTAAGTCAATGAAATCAGTAGAAGTCAGTTGAAATCGTGTTTTAAATGTCTGACATTTTGAAATAGCTTGAAGTGAATTGAAGTCTTTTGATTGAATTCAAGAATTGTTGTAGTAATTTTGTATGCAGAATAAAATTTTGCGTAATCAAGCAAATTTAGGACTTGGAAGAAAAGGTAGAACCAAACTTTTTTTGTGTCTTTTCTATATTTTTGGTACTAACGCAGAGACTAAGAAAAAAAATTAGAAGTTTTAAATTTTTTCACTTAACCGGTAAGAGAATTTAAAGAACATAAATTTTTACTTAATATAAAAGGTACTATAAAAGAGCTTGTACTATAAAAGAGCTTGTACTATAAAAGAGCTTGCTCTTAGTGTACTCATGCTTGTTTCTTTTAAATTAAGGATGTAGGCTAGTTTTTCGGCTAAAAATATGGGCTATTTTTGGAAACTTCTCGTGAGCTTGCTTTTAAAGATATGTTTATAAAAGCTGGGGTGATAAATGAAGTCTTAAATTACTACAGTACAATTCTTTTTAATATTTTTTTACAGTTTTTTTACACAAAATTCGTACTTGTCATATGTAAGAGGCTGGTCAGATATCTTAGCGGCGGTGTTAAATGGCGATGATCTATAAATAGCCTACTACTTTGAAATGTCATATGATTAGCAGCCATACAATTCAAAAGAATGAATTCCTAAATCTGCGAAGTCATGTACTAATTTAAACAGTGAGTTGATCACAGCTTAATCACTCAAAGACTACTGAAGAGGAAAATGTAGCGATTTCCTAAACAGACTGTCTAGTCAACTAAGTGATTGACTCTATACAGAGTTGTTGTTTTCGTTGTTGCCTTCTTAAACTTACTTGATCTAAAGCTCGCAATTTAATTCATATAATTATATAAGTTTGCTGAAAATTGTCGAAATCAGTGGGTCGCTAGGGGTACCTCTCCTGGACCTATATTAATTTTTCATCTGATTTTGTATGGAAGGTACATACAAATGTATGGGAGGTACGTACAAAAGTTTTTCGATCTAAACGAAACTAGGTCAAAAGATTAAAAAAATAAAGTTATAAAGCGTCCGCTAAATAACTTTTTTTTCTGAAAATTCTATAAAAAAAACTACTGGATATTTTCTCAAATTTCTTTTCTTATTTGAAAGTACAATCCTTTTGGTTAATAATGAAAAATAATTTCATTCAAATGGCTGCCTCGGCTGGCCATGCAGTAGCCTACACTGTGTGGCACGTGCTGTGTGGCACGTAGCGCCGTCCTATTGAAACCAAATGTTGCCAATATCCTCCTCTTCAATTTTTGTGAACAAAAATTTGTTCAACATGGCCCGATAACGATCGCCATTGACTGTAACGGCCACTCCTTGCTCATTTTCTAAGAAAAATTGCCCAATTATGCCTCTGGACCAAAATCCGCACCAAACAGTGACTCGTTTTGGGTGCAGCGGCTTTTCAATGTATGTGTGTGGGTTTTCTATGCCCCAAATGCGACAATTTTGCTTGTTTACATACCCGCCAAGAACAAAATGAGCTTCATCTGAAAAGATGATTTTTTTGGCAAAATCGGCATCTTCTGTAAGTCGATCGCAGGCCCACTTTACAAAGCGAAAACGCATTGGAGGGTCAGTTGGCTTCAACTCCTGAACCAATTGGACTTTGTATGGCGTCATACCAAGGTCTTTATGCAAAATTCGTCTCAATGATGTCACCGAAATGTTCAATTGTTGAGAACGACTGTGAATTGATGTTGATGGCGCTTCACGCACACTTTCTGCCACAGCAGCAATATTCTCGGGTGAACGCACTGCTTTTGGCTTTTCACGCTTTGGTTTATCGATGAGGATGCCAGTTTCTTTCACTTTTTTCACAAGATAACGAACATACGGAGCTGACGGTGCTTCTCTTCTTCCAAAATCCGTACGCAATTTTCGCACACATTCTGCAACATTACCATGATTTTCAAAGTAATTTCGCAATATTTCCCAGCGTTGTTCAAGCGTATACACAACCATATTCGTTCAGCGGGAGGATAAAACTAATTATCTGTCCAATCAGACATGAGCTAAGTATTACCATTCACGAAATAAGCACTAGTTAAAAAAAACGTTAGATGGCGGACCCTGTATATGTGTGCTGAAAATTGTTGAAATTAGTTCGTTCCTAGAGCTACCTCCCTCGGACCTATATTCATTTTTTACTTGATTTTGTATGGGAAATACATACAGGACTTTGCCGATCTTAACGAAACTCTGTCAGAAAGTTAGAAAAATATAAAAATGTATGTATATTGAAAGTGGTTTGAATCGATTAGACCTTTGGGGTAGCTCCCATGGACATATAATGTTTTTTTTACCATTATATGTCCATGGTATTGCCGTCATTAGTGGACCCATTTATCTACCAAAAGACCCATTTTTCTTTTAAATTTTATTTAAATGTTTCTCTTATTATTTCCCACTAATTCTTTTGTTCCAAACCACGTATTTGCCAAGTTTTTATTGGTAGTCGGTAGCTTATGTTCAGTAGGCATTCAAAAGATCGAATCCAGCAGTGTAGCGAATCTATAATTTTCAGCAGCAAGTAGTCGGTTTGCTACATTTTCCGAGTGCATTTCTTTTGGAGGAGCTCCGCAAATATAACACTTTGATGAATCATTTGTTTTTGAAAGAATGTTGCTCCCATCTACTATTGTCAACAACATTTCAAATTTAAGGTCTCTATCCAGCTCTCAAGTAATTACTCAAGAAAAAAGTTACTTAAGTTTCTTGAGTGTAAAAAAGTAGTAGACAAGTAATTTTGACGGCGAGAGTTTTGACAGTTCCAGCATTGTATCACTTTGTATTGAAAATTTAGGCTGATTTGTTTTCATCAAACATTGAAATAAATTTGTTGCAATAAATATTGAAATAATTCATTAAATGAGTAATGGCTGAATTGCAAAGGTAAGTAATAGAGAAAAGCGTTTGTTTACATTTTATTACATTTTGTTTACATGTTGGCAGACCGCTTCTTCCGGACAGCTTTCGACCGCTTCTCGGAAGACATCTGCCCCTCAAAATTGACTGCCTCTTCTTCTCCCTCCGTAGAAATGTTCATGTGCATGTCTAAAATATTCTTTTATTAATTTTAAATCAATTAATCAATGATATCAATAAAATTATTTACCTTTGAATGTTGGTTGCCAAAATTTTACTTGAAGTAATAATATAACTTGCATATATTTCTTGACATTCACAGTGTTACCGTTGTCACTTTTCAATGAAAAAAAAGTAGTAAGAACAGAAAATTTTTCTTACGAGCTGGATTCTCTTTCAAGTAATTTTGACAAGGAAAAATTACTTTTCGATTACTTTTCAGATTTATGTATGAAAATAAGCTTTACTTGAGAGCTGGAAACAGGCCTTTAACGTTAAATTCATGGCCGCTTTTAGAAATAATATTAGTTATATGGAGTTGGCTGATTTTATTTTCCATATCATTTTCCACACAACGGACTAAGTCTGCGTTTTCTTTTTGAAACATAAATTTTATTGGTCTGCTGTATGTGGTGGATGATGGCAATGGATTTTCCTAACATTTTGTACCCATTTTAACATCAGCTAAAGTGAAAGGCATCATAGCTACAAGTAACATGTATTTCAATTTAAGCTCGCTAGCTTCATTAACCTCTTTTATGTCTACGGAGCTCATAATACTCTTCGTTGTAGATTTCATAAGTTCTTGTAAATGAACTTATTTTATCTTGCTTATATGTTAGTTACTTTTGTCAATAAAATAAATAAATTAAAGATTTATTAGGTAAACTAGAGAAATAGTAATAACTTGCGAACGATTTGTTTTAATTTTTCTTTGGCGTCCGTTTAGGGTTCCATAGGACGGCGCAGCTGCCCCCTGGTCATCGGCATATCAAAAAATTTTTATGTATTTGTAAAAAAATACCAAAAAGCTAATAATTTTTTGCTAGGGCCATATCATTATAGACTTACTGCATTATTCTGTATCACGAAGCAGCATACCAACGATGGGAAAGACACAAGAAGCAATACTTTCTTCCATACAAAATTGTATTGCTTCTCGTGTCCTTCTCATCGTTGGTGTGTTTCTTCTCGATACAGAATAATGCAGTTAGTTTTTATTAATTGAAAAAACATATATTGGATGAAAATGTTTACAGAAGATATTTGAATTTTTTAATGGTGTGGTTATATATTTATACTGTTATTAAAAACTACATTTGCCTATATATTTTCAGTTCAAAAAATTAGTAATTATTTTTCAATAATAAGGACACGTATTATATACTATACTTTTCACTTTGATTAGATATGATAAAAACATGATAACAACAACAACCCTAAAATACACTTTATGTTTGAAACTGCAACTGTTATAAAATGATTGCCTCCTTTCCGGATAATATAAAATTGAAATCAGTTTAGTTGTTGAAATTATAAAAATAAAGTAAAATTATTTAAATATATAATGTTGATTTTATATGATTTAAATACAAATTCTAAATGTTTGATAGTTTAAATCATCATAAATCATTCGTTAGAACAATTAATTGTTCTAACAAATCTCTCCAAAGAAACAACAACAACGTTTTTTCAATATGAAAAGGAAAAAATCACTAGTTGATTTTATTGCAATTTCGGCCCTGCTAATCAGCTAGTGATTTTTTCCTTTTCGTATTGAAAAAACGTTGTAGTTGTTTTTGTTGTTGTTTCTTTGGGAAAATTCGTTAGAAGAATATATTGTTCTAACTTTAACCTAAAGCTCAATAAACGATTTTAAACTATCACATAACTATAATTTGTATTTAAAATCAAGTATGATTTAAACTATCAAACATTTAGTATTTGTATTTAAATCATATAAAATCAACATAATAAATAAAGAGGTCATTTAGAAAAATCTTTAATTTATATATATATTTTTAGTTTCTTTCATCTTTCTTGACACAAATGGATAAAAGAATACGAAACAATATTGCGAAAAAGTTCATTTTGCTAGGTTTTGTTTTTTATTTTAATCTCTAAAATGCAATTTTCCATTCAACTGCTCACAAGAACTTATAATGGTTAAAACGTAATTACTTTTGTTTTAGGAAAAGGTGCAAATAAAATTTTGAGAACAAAAAGTAGATACATCAAACAAAAATACAAAAAAAAAATTTAGAAAAATCGAAGAGACCGACTTTTTTTTTGTTTTTTTAAACTTTAGTACTCTTTTTGTATTATTATTATACCAAATTGACAAAATTTTACAAAAACTAACCTTATGAGACACGTCGTAACTTTTTTGTTTATGAAAAAAAAGATCAAATAAAACTTTTGATACATTTCTCAAGAAAATATTTAAAATTTATGCAATCGATGAAACCGAAATTTTTTACCTGTAAAAATTTGGTAATTTTTGAGTTTTAAGGTTTCTATTAAAGATTTAAGTATTTTCTTTCGCAAAATAAAATCTTGGCAAATGTAACAATTTTCGTGATCTGCGAACCCCTTAAAATAATTCTCAAATATATCTGGGGTATTCACAAGGTGTGTGTAAAATTTACAAGTTAAATAAATGCTAATAAGAAACTGCTGTTTGACTATGACACTTCAATAAAAATAGCTTTCAGAGTTGTAATATATTAGTACTTTTTTTTTTTGTTTTTTTAAACTTTAGTACTCTTTTCGTATTATTATTATACCAAATTGACAAAATTTACAAAAACTAACCTTATGAGACACGTCGTAACTTTTTTGTTTATGAAAAAAAAGATCAAATAAAACTTTTGATACATTTCTCAAGAAAATATTTCAAATTTATGGAATCGATGAAACCGAAATTTTTTACCTGTAAAAATTTGGTAATTTTTGAGTTTTAAGGTTTCTATTAAAGATTAAAGTATTTTCTTTCGCAAAATAAAATCTTGGCAAATGTGACAATTTTCGTGATCTGCGAACCCCTTAAAATAATGCTGCATACTTTTTTTCTTTTATAAATATCAAGAAATTTTAACATTTTTTATTCTTCTTTCCAAATGTAAAAATACCATATTTTCCGCAATTAAATTAGTAAAGTTTAGGAATCTCGCATAATTTTATTAACAAAGATATTTACAAAATGTTTTTTTATTTTTGACCGTTAAACCATTAGCTTTTATTTTGCATACCAAATTTTTGAAAATTCGAAAATTTTTGATTTTGTATTTTTATCCCCATTCAACGCACTGTGTGTCGCCGCGAATAATGTTGTAAGCGACAAATGAATCAAAAATGTTTTTTGCTTACAACCATTTAAAATGCGCTGACTTGGATCTGGATATTTTTTGTTTCTTTTCAACTCTTACACCAATACAGTGAAAATTACAATCAAATGGTTCTAAGTGCGTCATTAAAAATGTTTTTTTTTTTCAATTCCGGAAAACTCATAATTTTGTCGCTTACTAATTTTAAGTTACAAAAACCAAAAAAATTGAAAAAATGTTTTTTTTTCGCAGTTATTTATAAAAAATTATAGTTAAAAGCAATATTTTAACATGACGAATGTTTATTTTGTGAGGAATTATGTGTAGAATATGTGGTTTAAATTTCGGAAGGATCGGCCCACGGGTTCCACAGAAATCGTGTAAGGAGTCCGTGAAAACGTAGTTTTGAGAAAAACGAGCGCTCAGGTACTATTCCGGTATACTGCTCGTATCTTCATACAAATGTAATACAATATCCTTAGATACTTATTCGAAAACTGAAAAAAGCGAATTTTCGAAAGTGGCCAACTAGATTACATCCTTAAATCAAAAATAAAAAATTACTAGTAAAGGCTTTTTATTTTAAACAAAAAAAACCATAACAAAATTCATTACAAATTTAAAAAAAAAGAACAATTCATAAAGTCTCTTAACTTTTCCTATCTCTTTTGGTTATTTTGAGGAGTTTTAACAAATGTCAAATAATTTATTATTTATTTATTTACAGTCAATAAATATAATAAAAAATTAACAATATGCATTTGATTTTATTTTCTTAAAAATAAAAACTGGAGCGAAGTAGTTATTAATACTTAAAAGTCATTATTTATTTTTAACAGTAGGAATTTCTTAATTCAATTTATTTTGAAAGACTCCAATCATTTGATTTCAAATTGACTTCAACAAGGTGATTGCAATCTTTTCAAAAGACCTAATGAATGCGATCAATTTAGTTTTGCACTCATGACTGAGGTTTAAATATTAAAGAAATCAGCAATGACTTAAATTTTTATGCATTTACTAACTCAGAAATAATTTCAGGACCTTTTGTGTTAAAATCATAGCAGCCTTAAATGATTAAAAATTACAATCATAACCTGAAGTCATTGGCTATATAAACACAAATAATTTTGTCTTGCAATCTTTTACAACTCTGGAAGATTTAAATGTCTGATAGTAAATTTTCTTTTAAATTTACATCTTATCTCAAATATATCTGGGGTATTCACAAGGTGTGTGTAAAATTTACAAGATAAATAAATGCTAATAAGAAACTGCTGTTTGACTATGACACTTCAATAAAAATAGCTTTCAGAGTTGTAATATATTAGTACTTTTTTATATGGAAGTCAACAATAAAATGTTTAAACTAGTGTAAAATCTTAGGACAATATGACATTATGACATGATAGCACACCTTGTGAATACCCTAAATATGTATTGCAAGCAATACTACTTTTTTAATTACTAGTAAGAAGGTGTACATTTATATACAAAAATTCCATAATTCTGTGACGATAAGCAATAACAGCTTAAGTGTTATTTCAACATTTAGAGAAATCTGGCTTCAAAGTTTTCAATCGCCATATAAGTCATATGAAAGGGTCTTTTGTTTTTGTGTCATAACTTTGGCTTAGGTCACGATAGAAACAAAATGTTGTGTGTTTATAGTGCTATATGCTTGTAGCATAGCTAAATCAATAACTAAGTTCTGTTGTAAGTCGACTTAAGCTTAATAGCGTCGAAACATAATATACATATTTTTTTACTTTAACTCTTTCCGCCGACCTGCTGTAAGTAAATTATTGAAATACATGCTATTCTCTAATAGTCTAACAAAAATTTGCATCACAGGCTCATCTTGACTTCATCAAGTATACGAAATATTTTCAAGTTTCTACAAGAAACTAAGAACAACAAAAATAATTTAACCCAAAAACTAAAAAATTCTCACACTCCAATGCTACCAACTAAAAAGTCAACTGGTTGCAACAAAAAATAACTAATAAAATTTTATTGACACTTGGCAAATTAAACTAAAACTTAAATGAAAAACAATGCAAAACAAATTAAAATTGATTTTACACTAATTGCCACAATAATTTCCCCATCGACATCGAATGTACTAGTTGCAGTCTTGCCAAGCTTGCATATGGCACTCTAGTGGTTGGTCATGTTATTGTTGTTGTAGTGGTTGTAGTTGTACAACAAAATCTGTTGCAGTTTCAACCACACGTCAGGTGAATAAATTTTTCATATCATTCCGCAACAATTCGACCTCATCATTCGGATCGTCGTCATCGTCATCTGCATGCAACACACACACCAACAAGCAGTGAAGCATTTAGTCAGTCAGTCAGGTTGGTAACAAGCTGGCTCCCACTCAATTTACTCACTGTTGTTATTGTTGTCGATTGCAATGCTGACGATGGTGGTGATGATGATGATGATGATGATGATGATGCTGATGATGTTTATGATTATGGTGTTGTTTGAATTGGTGTTGGTGTTTGTGTTGGTTGCCACTTCCGTGCGATTCACAAGATTTTTGGTTTTTTTTTTGTGTTTTGTTTTGCTATGATCACTGCCTGCAACAATCTGACTGCAACATGCAGTGGCAGTTTGCTATGAATAAAAGCAAAAGTTGCAACAACAATAACAACACCAACAATATAACTGCAAACTGCTGCAACAAACAAACCGCTGTTTGCGGTTGATTCCCCTGAGCAGCATAAAATATATGTTGCTACCGCTGCATTTTTTTTTTCTTTTACCAGCTGTTGTTGTTACCTTGCTGGCCGGCCGACCTGCACTTCAGTTTTGTTGCCATTCATTCGTTCGTTGGTTCGTCTGTTTGTTTCAGACGCATTCACATACTTAATTCCATTTGTTCCAGTGCCCTATAGAAATACGAATCACGTGCTGCTATAAGCGTCATCTGCACGGCAAAGTGCTGCAGCTGATGTTGTTGTTGTCGGCGTTATTGTTATTGCTGTTGATTTTGTTGGCATATTAAATAGATCTGACACAGTATTGCCAAAAATTTAAGCCAAAGCGACTTATGATGAACATTTTAAGAGCAATTTTTTAAAATCTTCGGCTATTTTGTGACATTATCGGTATTTTTGATGACTTTTAACTTTGTTCGTTACCTTGATTGTCAATTACTTCGTAATTAATAAGAACATCAAGATTTAGCTAATGTTGCAGACACAGAAATCTATTGCTCCATTGCAGACATGATAACACTAGGCACTCCGCCAAAAATCACGCCAAACTTTTTTCCATGCAAAATTTGACCCAAATCGGAAATGGTCATTCCATTAATCTTTATATTTATAACCGTAAGGATCCCCTTATTCCAGCAAATCTACAAACGCTACAGAAACACTTAATATATCATAAGAAAGTTCTTGAACTGCAGGTATGCACAAAGTTGTTAGATTTTTGATGGGTGATACCGTTAAGCAGATATAAGCGTTTTAATTGGAAAAAATGGCAAAAAGACTTAAGACACGAATTCACTTTAATGTGAATGAGAAAGCGAGACTCCCAAAGCGAATATTTTAGCCATTTCTTAATTGATTTTTCGTTTCTTTTTTTATATGTGGCTTTGGTAACAGTTCTAAAAAAATAGTTTCAAAGTATTGTTAATAAACATTTTAAATATTTAAATGAAAAGAATCTACTTACTACGTACAGTGGCTCACAACGAAAGACGGGCATTCCTTAGCATTTTCGCATTGGTTTCGGAAATGAAATTGTGTGAAAAAAATTGCAATATATATTTTTTTCAAAACATTATTTTTTGGTGAACAAAATTAAACAAAAACATAATTAAAAAATTAGAACATAACGGAGAAAAAAAATTTAAATCGAAACAACCCTATAAAAACGAGCTCACATTTAAAGTCGGACAAGTAAAGAAAAATGCGAGTTATGGTCCTTAAACCGTTATTCCTGCTTACAACTTTTTACTACTGTTGGAATAACTTCAGTCAAATGCAAAAGTTAAAAAATAAACATTTCTCGAAAACTGAATTAATCTACCAACCCTGGCAGAAAGGCAGCTCGTGAAACATTATTATTTGAAAGAAAAATCCGAGCGACAAATTTCACAAATCGTTTGAAAAAGTAAAACAACAGTGCACGATATAATCAAGCGTTACACACAAGATAAGAGAAAATGCAATAATGAACGTACAGTAGCTAAAAATAAACCTAGCTCCAAAGATGAAGGGTATGTTTTAAGAGAAATTTTTAGCTGCACCAAAGCTAGAGGTCCAGTTAAAACTCAATTTGAAAAAGAGTGTACACTCAGAAACAATTAAAAAAGTTTTGAGAAAAAATTGATTAAATCTGAAAGAAGTACGAAAAAAAGCCATGTATTAGCAAGACCAAGCGCGTCGGAAGCGAATTTCATCTGGGGGGCAGTACAAATGGTGGTGCAAAAAAAGTTCACCAAAATTTCTTCAAAGAAACATGAATGTGAATAAACGAATTATTTATTTTAGTTTAAAATAAAAAAAATATATATAAAAATATTAAAATTTCATTATTTTTAAAAGTTCTTCCAATTG
Organism: Dichetophora obliterata; assembly: GCA_963920525.1. Lineage (NCBI taxonomy): Eukaryota > Metazoa > Arthropoda > Insecta > Diptera > Sciomyzidae > Dichetophora > Dichetophora obliterata. The sequence continues at coordinate 217,232,315 of OY986437.1, read as the reverse complement.
CAATATTAGAGATCATTCTTTAAAGGATCTTTCATATGGTAATATGAAAATATAAGAAATAATGGTTGCTTTTATAAAGCAAGACTAGGTATATCTTTGCATGGTTTAAATGCAATAAGGTACAAAAAGTTATATCAATTTAAATTATTCCAAAATGATTTTTTCCGTCCTTGCAAGAAACAAAATCTTTCACAACCTCCATCGAATTCAATTCTTCGGTTTTATCTTTGTGAATGTGTATAAGTGCCGTATGAGTGAGTCGTTTTTGTGTCATAGTTGCTCGAAGATACGTTTTAAGTCGTCAGAGTGTGCTAAAAAAACGCTCAGATGAAGCTGCTGATGCAGGCACAGTCAAAAGCAAAGCAATAAGTTTTTCAACTTAATTTAATAGTTTTTTTACAGTATCCGAATTTTTTGTAAATTGGGATACTATGCCACTACAATTTGAAGGTATTTGGCCATGCAATTGCTTCAGCATTTTAAGTTGCGCGTGAAGGTCGCTCCCATCAAAGTCATCTGCATAAAGATCTAGTTTTGTTTTTAGATTTTGTTCAGAAGGTACTTTTCCGTTGAAGGCTTCGATTACAATATTACAGTATTAAGCTACATACTTAAGGGTGCTTTTAAACTGAAGTGGTGGGTTTGCAGTAGAAACTCTACATTTTGTTCTATCTTTTTGCAAACATAGAGAAAGAAAATGGTTATCCGCAAGCATGCTTATGAAGAAGATAGAAAGAAGAGGAAAATATATAATACAAAATTATCGTTGTAAACAAAACTGATATTTTGAATAACTTTTGAAGTTTTCTTTTTAAATTGTTTGTCTAGCTAAAAAAGTGGGGGCAACTGCCCTCTTTTCCCCCGCTTCCGACGCCAATGAGCAAGACAAATATAAAAGAACTCCTTAATTTCGTGCGTGAGCAAATAACCAAAGACTTTTCATTCTGGAGCAAGGCTTATAGGTTAACAGAATAAATTGGGATATTTAGCACTTTTTAGTTATAAACATTAATTAAAGTTTTTGGTTACCGATGAGAGTTTATTTAATTTATTTGACTCAAATAGAAGGCGGAAACCGAATTAAGAATTTTCCAATAAAAATTTTAAGCATGCGGTTAAGCATAATAGAGCATCAGTCATGGTTTGGGGCTGCGTCTGAAGTTGGAAGGATTCATTTTATTGATAATTTAGTATAATGTACTAAAATATGTTCCTTGACATTTTCATGGCGCACGTGAAAGAAAGTGCCTGTAAATAAGGAATTGCAGACAATTTTGAGTTTTACCGAGACAATGAGCTGAAACATACAACGCTCTTGGTAAAGAATAATATACAGTATTCCCCGTTTATATGCACCCCGCATAAAAGAATTCCCCGCTTAGTAGTACTTGAAGTAGTGCAACTTTATTTTCAGGCTTTAAATGTACACAATTTATTTCTATATATGCATCCCGCTTATAAACACTCCCCGGTTAAAAGCACTAACAATCTAAATGCCAATTTGGATTTTCTATACAAAAAATTTCGTTTATAATCACCGACATAATATAACTTTGAATTACTACGAAAATGTAAAACGTCTTTAAACTTTTAATAACAATGGCAACACTTCATTACTATTGACAAACAACCGAGGTTGCACATCTCTATTTTATATTAAAATAAACATGAGTAAGAGAACGTCTTTAACTTTTCGCGAAAAACTTCGAATTATTTCTGAACTGGAAAGCACGGGAAAAAATGAACTATGTATTAAATATAAATGTTCTTGGGCAACAAAAAATCGAATAATTCGAGAAAAAGAAAGTTTGACGGAAAGAAGTGTTTCGGAAAACTTTAACAGGAAGCGCAACAGATGCAGCAGTTCATCCGAAATAGATCGTGCCGTAACGATCTGGTTTAACCAAATGAGAGCATCTGGCGCTGTGATTTCAAACCATATGGTCCTCGAAAAGGCAAGTCAGTTTGCCATTAAATGGAATAAGGACTTTAACCCAAGCGCTGGCTGGTTATGGCGCTGGCAAAACCGTGAAGGTGTACGTTTAAAGAAGCTGCTTGGAGAGGGCGGGTCTTCTAATATTGAAAGTGCTAACCAATTTTTTGAACTGCTTCCTGATTTAATAAAAAATTATAGCACTAAGGATATTTTTAATGCCGATGAAAGTGGTCTGTTTTTCAGAGCGTTACCAAATTCTATGTTAAGCGGAAGCAATGATAAATCCAAAGGATTCAAGCTAATGAAAGAGCGGTTGACAGTTTGTTTTTTGTGCAATGCTTCTGGCGATTACAAAAAGTTTTCGCTATCGGAAAGTCCAAAAATCCGCGTTGTTTTAAAAATAAAACGTTGCCAATACAATACTTTTCACAACAAAAAGCTTGGATGACACAAGAAATATGGAAATCAATACTGTATATATTTGACAAAGAAATGCGAAGTCAGAATAGAAAGGTTATTTTATTCATCGATAATGCCGCACCTCACAAGCCAGTGCATTTGCAAAATGTGAAACTTTATTACCTTCCCGCAAACACCACATCAATTTCACAGCCTCTAGATCAAGGAATAATCCACGCCTTCAAGGCATACTATCGTCAAAATATAATAAGAAAGCAACTGCTTGCTGTTGAGGTAGGAAAAACTATTGCAGATTTTAAAAAGTCAATAAATCTTTTGACGGCGATTCATATGATTCATCGTGCTTGGTGGATGGTAAAACCTGAATCCATTATGAACTGTTTCAAAAAGGTAGGTTTTGTTACTAAACTATAAACATTTTTTAATGTTTTAATGTATGTATGTATTGTTTACAGTGTAAATTTGTTCATGAATTTTGTGAGCTGCAGAACATTGAGCAAGAAGAGAATGATATAATGGAGGTTGTAACACGCGATGAGTTTCTTTAGGGAGAATTTGAAAATTTCACTCAATGTGATGACAATTTGCCTTGCTACGGAGAGTCCACCGATGAAGAAATAATTGCAGAAGTAGTTTCAGAGGCAGAAATAAATATTTCCGATTTGTCTGAAGATGATTCTGAAATGATAAATTTAGAAGATGATATTCCCTCCAAGGGCGAAGTTTTTCATTCCATTAATGTTCTTCGAAAGGTTTTGATTCCCAAAAAGAAATTTTTAAAAGAAATTGAAGATATTGAACAATACTATTTCGGGTTGAGTACGATGAACAATATTCAGTCAAAAATAACCGACTTTTTCAAGAATATGCATTAATAAAACTGATCTCAATACCCATGAACTAACTTACATTAATGTGTACAATACATGCATATATGTGAATGAATTTTTCTTAAATAAATTATTTTTTATTTTTAGCAAAGAAATCTAATTTATTCTTTCAATTTTGTGCTATCAAATTATGAGGAATGAATTCAGATAAAAGCATCGAAAGTGCATATAGCCGAGGTTTGTATATATGCACTCTCAGTGCTTATAAGCGGGATTTCCTTAAAAGAACTCCCCGCTTATAAGCACTTGGTACTGTGCATTTTTGAAGATGCTTATATCCGGGGAATACTGTACTTGATATTTGTCCAAATGTCTTAAAAACAACCTCATAAGGCTCAGATTAAAATGCTTTAGAACATCTATGGGATTAACTTGAACCCAAAGTGCAATATCAGAGATGGGCAACTAAAGATCTATTGAAAAGTATCCTAGGTGAAGAGTGGAACTAGATTGGAGCTGATGTTTGTAAAAATTTGGTTGCACCCATGCCAAAAAGGCTGCAGGCAGTCATAAAAAAAGGACTTTCAACAAAATATTAAATTCGGAGTTTTAGCATCAAATTCCCTATCTGCCCGACTTTCAATTTGAGATCCTTTTTTAAGCTTTGGTTTGATTTAATTTTGTTTGACCGCTATGTTCTAATTTTTCAACTACGTTTCTGTTTTATTTTGCTCACCAATAAATAACGCTTAAAAAAAATATTTACTCCAAGTTTCTTTATACAATTTCATATCTGAAACCAACGCGCAAATGCTAAGAAATGCCTGCCCGACTTTCGTTGTGAGCCACTGTATATGTTTATTTGACTTTGAATTTCTGAGATGTCAGGATTGGCAGGGTCTAAAATGGTAAATGAGGTATTGAATGAAAGTGCTGGATGTGGAAGCGTGCAAAATTTGGTTGGTTTTTCGATTAGTGACCTTTGACCTGAAAGATGAGCGTTAAAGAGAATTATTTTAAATAAAATCTAAGCTAAAATAGATGAAAGAACATTTGTTAGAAGACATTTAAGACATTACTAAGATGTACAACAAACACTCCAGACATTTTCTGCTATCTCTTATGGATACTTACCTACAATAAGCATAGCATTTTTGTATGTAACATGTGTGAATATATATTGTGATGGTGGAATTTCTTCCAAATAATAAATTTGAATAAAATTCCCGTTATTTTTGTATTAAATTTACCTCACCAATTCAATGTCTTATATTATTTTCAAAAAATCTCTAAAATATTAATAGCCCTATTACGGTTCACAACACAACAGTAATTGCTGTCTTCAATGTGTAAATTGCTATTACGATAGACAACAAAGCAACTGAACACATTCCACTGTTGTCTGTCAACAATGCTGTGTCTTCAATACACTTACTATGCAATACAGCAGTTGTGCTTTATTGTCTTGTTATCTGCCAAATTTGAAGACAGCTAATTTGGTGTTGTGTTGAAGAAACGAAATAGATTAAAAATGAAAATTTTATTTAAAACTGCGTTTTTCTTTATTAATTATGAAAATAGCGTAATAGGACTTTAAAGGATTCTGTGGACTTCGTGGTTGGAAGTTTTAGGGGTAACTTATTTCGAAGATGATGTCAAACTTTAAAATTTAAAATGGCGGATAGAGTTGCCACCTAGATTTTTTTTATTTTTGCGAATTCTTGTAATTTTGCAATTCTGGCAACGGATTTGATTTCGAATATAATGTCACAGTTTTAAAATTTAAGGTGGAGGTTAGGGTTGACACCTAAATTTTTACCACAGTATTTCCACCTAATAAAATGTATTTTAAGAGTTTTAAACATCATTTATCAGTGTTAAGGGGTCGCTGATTTCGAATCTAAAGTCAGAATTTTAAAATTCAAGATGATGGGTAGGGTTGCCACTTTAATTTTTTGTATTTTTATGAATTCGGGGCTGGCAAAAAAAAATGGCACACCAAAAATGGGTCGCTGAATCCGAATCCGTTGTCAGAATTTCAAAATTATAAAATTTTTAAATAATAGGGTTGCCACCTAATAATATATCTTTTCATATGTCCTTTATTTGAAACTTCGTGCCGTTCGCTTGTAAGCTAGCATACTTGCAAGTCGCAAGTTGTCGTGGGCTTATTTATATTCAATTACAAGCTATACTTAATTTAAAATTATCAAGCTCAAGCTAGCTTGAACTTGTATTTCAAGCAAGTACTTGAAATAGACTTCAAGTAGGCTTGTGCAGTTCTCGGCCAAAAAGAGAGGAAAGCGGGATTTTTTTTCAACACCATTATAATATTAGTAAAAAAATGCTTCCTTGTACTTAAAAACATTTTAAAATCCAGCTATTTCATTATACTAGATTTAATCCTATTTTTTAACGCCAGTTGAAATTAACGGGTTTAAATATGGGCTCACAATATTTCCTTTTCATATCGCAAAAAAAATCTTATCAAGATATTACTTTTTGCTATTTAAAAAATACTTTTTAAAGAGTGCATTTTTCTTTTCTCAGAAGCAACCCTGGACCAGTCAAGCAACGAATTCTACATACGTTCCACAATCAAACGTGACAACAACGTATTGTTGTGAACCATAATAGCTCGAAACTGTTGTGTCTTCTTGACTGTTGTGTCTACTCGTAAGAAGACACAGCAGTTTATTGCTGTGAACCGTAATAAGCCTATAAATGTTTGCTCAAAAAATAGGCCAAAAGTTTTTTTGTTGTACATTTTTTTTAAAGTTTATTTTCCACATTCTTTCAAATGACATATCGTTTATTTGCAAAAATTGCTTGATTTTGACACATAATTCAATCAACAGTTTTTCTATCATCGAAAATCATGAGCTACACTTTATGATTGAAAATTAATTTTTTCAAAATTTTTTTTATATCTTTTACAAAGTTATACAGCTTAAAAAATAATTTATGTGAAAAAAATGTCTTTAAAAAAATTAAATATTTCAAACATCTCCGTGGCCAGTGGTATTAAAATATCATTGCCAGGAGGAAATTAAAACTTTGCGGCATTGTGTGACAGGGGGTAGGGTACATTTACAGCCCTATTCTGGTTGTTAACTTAACAAGAAATAGTTAAGGAGCTCTTGTTAAGCTGCTTGTTATGTTATGTAAATGTTGGTATTCTTAAAAATCATTAACAACATAGAAGCTTAAAAAGCTTTTAAAGTTCACCATGCATGGTGAAAATCGATATGCCTATTGAAAGAAGAGATGCGCTATATAAACAGATGCTTCGAGTGCAGCTTGTGACTTTGCAAGCGCTTGAAAAATTTGCCACGGCTACTGAAAGATTTCATTATCAACACTTAAAATAAGAAAAAAATTCCTCCATTTTTCAGTTTAATGTATTTAAACTCAATATTATATTTTAATTTGTATTTTGAAACCTTAACAAATTGTTAATATTAACTATTTTGTTAATGTGGTGAGCTTAGTTAAGCTGCCAGAATAGGGCTGATAATATGGAGTGTGGGTGCCCAAATGTGAGACATATAGAGGGACGACATCTAATAAGCATAATTTTAATTTTAAAAAATAGCAATGCAGAGTGACCTCGTGAAGAGGGGAAGGGGGTCAAGATTTTGTGACAACGTGTGACATAAAGGAAAAGGGTATTAAAAAAGACCACAATCATGTGAAAAAATATTTGGAATTTTTGGATCTTTTACGAAAAAACGAAGCTATGTTTCTATTCTTTCAAAACGAAAACATTATTTTGTTGTCTTAACAGCAAAGTACGGAATGACTTAAAATTTACTTTACATTCACACCTGTTTTTTAACTTTTATACAGCAACAATTTATTTTTCGATAAATTTTTTAACCTTTATACAGCAACAAGTTATTTTTCGATAAATTTTTTTAACAATGTAATTTAGGATAGTTCAATTGAACACAATACTGCATTTGGTCAAATGTCAGAGCAAAGTTTTTTAAACGTATTCAGTTTATATTTGATGAAAGATGGAAAATATTTTGGGGAAAAGCTTTGAGCTAAAAATTTGGTTTTTTTTGTAACAGATACAGGATGAGTGGTTTAACTAATATGTTGGTGGTGCAAAATAGTAGGTTTTTATTATTTTTTTTTTTTTTTTGGACTCTCAGAACTATTCCTTTTTTGTGTTTTTGTTGAGGGACAATTAGAAGGGTGGCAAATATGAATGGATATTTTGAAAAGAATTGTTAGGGATGAAAAATTAATAGAACCTGGTTTTCTATTTGGCACCTCTTGAGGTCACACCGGCGTGTCATGTTTAATTTTTGTGAAATTAGAGCATTTGCGGCCTTTATCAGCTATTGCAAAAATTGTATTGGAATAAGTTTAACCATTCCAAAAAATCGTAAAGAGAAAAATTATACGAGTGGAGAACACAAATACAGAAATTATTGTTCAACTAATAGCGCATTCTTTTCTGGAAAAAAAATCTGCATTTTTTCTGACCTCTTCAAGAGTTCTGCATTTTTTCCGTTCTTTTCTAAAAAAAAAATTATTGACCTGAAAATAAATCGTGTTCTATTCTCGAAAGTTCTGACCGCAAAAGTATAACAAATGCAGAATTTTCTGACCTGTAATTGCATTTTGCTCTCTACTAATACCAACATAAAAACAAAAAAAAATAATTATGACAGTAATATTATATGCTGTGACAATTGTGAGAGGCAAAATGTTCCAATTTTGAAAAAAATTTTAAATTTAATCCAAAACAATTTTGATTAAAGTGGTTACTTTTAATAAAACTTAAAAGCTCGATGAGTATTTGTTAAAAATTCCATGCAATCGGCACTATACATAACCTCAATCGTAAATACATCGGAATTCAAAACAACAGTGCAGCCAATATCAAATGAAAAAAAAAAATGTTGCATTTTTTCCGTTATTTTCTCAGCTGAAAAGAAGTCAACATTCAGCAAATTCAGGTCAGAATCTAAAAAAATTCTGCATTCGGTGAGGTCAGAATTTTTTTCAGAAAAGAATGCGCTATTAGTTTATTTGAGGACCTCAATCTTAAAGCAAAAACTATTCAAGAGAGATGAAAAACATTTGATTCGCTATGAAGATTTAACAGAAGAGCACTCATGTTTTTTATATTCTCGAGTGGGAAAATTAAGTAGAATCGTACGTCAAATAAATTAAACCGAAGTAGTTTTAGCAAACCCTGTATTACGTCATGTAGTTGTTGCTTAAAACTTATTCGGTTAGTTACAGTACTCTAGCACGGCTGTACAATGGGTTAAAGTGTAATCACTGTAAATTGCAATGTGAGGTTCATTTTATATTAATTCATGAAAAGTTACTAAAATGAGATTGTTAAACAGAAATAACGCTTAAGACTCTTAAAATCAGTATAACAAAAGGTTTTTATTGAAACCAGTCATAATATTATCAATAAGATCATTAAAGCTTATATCCAGCCCACCCGATTTTCGAGGGACAATCACTTGTTTTTATTATTCCGGTACTTTTAAAATGAAATTGCTGAATAGTCAGCTACGTCATTTCTTATATACCAATAAATACAGTTTGTTTCATTATGGTTTTTATTTGATTTATTTTATGATAAATTTAACTTGAAGAAGATAATGAAGAGTAAGAGTCTTCAAGCGATTTCAATAAGAATCGAAATTTTCGCATTGTGCTTTATTGTTTACTGCATGAATACGATTTCGATTTCCATCCCTAATGGCCGTTTTTTCAGTGGTAATAAGAAATGGTAATATATCCGAGGCCAGTTTTCTAATAAAATTACGTCGGCTGTCTATCTATCTGATACTATCTAACTGAACTATCTATAATCACTTATAATTAGAAACTATATTTAAATAGTCGTAGGCAAAATAGTTCGGTACCATTTTCTCCCGTGTTTCGAAACTAATTTGGACTATTTTTTCTTTCAAATAAATAAGAATAGGGAGAAGGAGTGCACCAAATAATTTTTGTGACCTTTGACCTGAAATATAAGCGTTCAAAACAGAATCTCTTAAATAAAAGCTAAGCTGTAAGAGATGGAAGAACACGGTGTTAGAGGAAATTTTAGACATCCACTTTGACTGTTTTTTAAAATACTTCAGCGGCTTATCTGGACTGCCGGCGCGATGGAATCGTCCAATTGATTACTTTTTTAAGCTCATCTTCAAACTGTAGCTTTCGTCGCTTAGCGCCAGAACTGGTGCTATTATCAACTGCTGCTTTTTTTCTTCTTATTACAGTTTTAAATCTTTCCTCACATTGCTTCCAACTTCTTCCGTTAAAATCAAGTGACATATTCATCCACATATCTTTCTTGAAGCGGAACTGCTTTAAGGGACCTATGTCCGCCAAGTAAGATGCGTATTCATCCAGGAGGAGCCTAGTTTCGCCTTCTGCTCATACTGCAATAACAGAAAAGAAATCATAAAATGCAGCTTTAACACTATTAAAACTAGTTTATTCAACGTACCATTAACTATTTTGCTGCAACATACCAGATGTTCACTTTATTGCATTTTTTTTTATAATAGAAAAATATAGAGCTTAAATATTCCAAATCCTCGTATTTTCAATGAAACCACTATTTACCATTTATATTTATCAATTTGTGCGGAGAAAGTAATTGTATTATACTTCAAACAAAAAAACACTTAACATTTCTTATCACCTAAAACAATTTTATATAAGTCAACTTTGCACTTTTTACGCACTCCCTAACTGGACCTTTGGCATTGCATGCCGCTAAAATGAAATTCACTTGAAATCTTTGCCAAAAAAAAAATTAGCGGTAATAGCAAATAAGAGGAAAAAAGACTAAACCACAACCAGCAACACAACAACAAGTACCAACATCACGACATCCAAAATCTTGAACTTTAAATTAAAGCGATTGAAAAAGCAGCATCGCAGCTGAGTAGCGGCATAAAAAATGCTCCTACGGTCGTTATTTCTCTTCTTTTTTTTAATATGTATGTAGAAACGTTAGTATTTATATATATGTATATAAAGCTATTTTTTTGCCATGCCGCACCTCAACCAGCAGCATTGGCAACAACAGAAATGGTTTCAGCACCAGCTGAATGTCTCGTTAACGCTGCTTTTGGGTCACCTTTAAATAAAGCTTTGCTTAATTTTTTGTGTTTCAATTTCGCGTGGCACAAAAATATATGCCACATTTTTTTGGCTTTGCTTTTGTTTTAACCATTTCAAAATTGGGCGTTTATGGCCGAAGGTTGTCTGTGACATTTTTGTGTTAAAAGTTTAGCTTGGCTACTGTTTTTAAATTAAAGGTTTTTTTTCTATTGTGTTTATTTGCAGAAACCATCAACACCACCATCGAGACCACCATCGAGACCACCAAGTGGAGGACCATCACCACCAGGAAAGAGGCCACCCCCACGTGGTGAGCCAGGAGATGTAAGTAAAGCAATCATTTTCTACACATTTCCCTGTACGATAATTTTTAACTTTTCCCAAATTTAGAGATTTTCGTAAAAGATTCTGGTAGAATAGACAAAAAAAATATTACGCGTTTACAATATACGTTTTCTAAGTCATATTTATTGTGGGCTTAAAGTTTAAACTAAATTTTTATTTGACTTAAATAAAGAGGAAGAAAACTACTAATTATATGATTAATGTCTTTGATATATGGCGTGTTCTTTAACATACAAGGAGCTTTGAAACCGCTTTTAAAACACTTTACAAAATCAAAAGCATCCTTTTTTTTAATCTCACTTCTTTAACTTGCACATGTTATTTGTAAAAGTGATACATAAAAAGCGATATGCTCTCGCTTGAGAATTTGATTTATAAAAGTGCTTTGCTTTCTCTGCGGAAAGTGACTCAAGCGAGGCTTTGCTCTTGCTTCGGATAGTTATTTTTACTAATTACTAACTAAATGAATAAAGGCGACTAACTAAAACGAATAAACTAACCTTTGTACACCTCTTTTACCAAAATCTAATGTGAATTATAGACATCAAACAAGACGAGCAGTAAAAAAAACAGAAATGATGCTTTTATGAGTCACTTTTCGCAGCGACAGCACGTAGTAAAGCACTTCTCAAAAGCACTATGCACAAGTATAATAAATCACTTTTTACTTTATTTTTAACTAAGCACTTTAAAATTTTTGGAGGCGAAATGAAGCACTTTTTTATTGTTTTTTAATAAAATACTTTAAATCTTGAACTAAATTTTAGTCCCACTAATATATTACTGCATTTTTGTAAGCCTTGCGGTTTAAAATTTAAACTTTTCAAATACTAACTCATATTTAAAACTCTTTTGCACTAAAATTTAAACCAAAAGAAATATTACAGCATCCATTTAGCTTTTTTATTTTTTTTTTTTTTTAAATAGATCAAAGATCCAAGGCATGCACCTTATACAAACAATGCTTGGTCTTTAACCTGAAAAGAAAGGGAAAGATTATTAGAGGAAGAATTGATTGGAACCATACGTGAATTATTGACTAGGCGGAACAAACGTGAAAGGCAATTTGAATTGCTTATAACCGAGGCTAGTGTTACACTTTAACCTCGGCAAACGTTTCCAGCCCTCAGTTGTTCCTGTCCTTTAATTTAACATTTTCCACAATTTAGCTGTGGATTTTTTGTTTTAATTATTGTATAATGTAGTAAAGGACAAAGAAAGCGAAAAGAACCATGCCTGAACCCAGATTCGAACCGGGGGCCTCTGAGTTGATAATCTAGCGCTCTCTTCACTAGACAAGTTTAGTTTTTTTGGTTTAAATTTTAGCTTTTTGGTTTCAATTTTAGCCTTTTTTGGTTTAAATATAAGTACAATTTTGTATTACTTTTTGTTTTTAATACAATTTATACTAAATTCTAGTACATTTGGATACTAAATTTGGATCAAGACCAATAAAAAGTTAGCCTGGAAATGCTGCTGCTCAATATTAGGCGACTCGGTGCATACGTTTGTTTATCGCGCTTGTTATGTATAGGACAATAGCCCGGTGGTTAGAGTAGTGAGTTTACAATCTGAATGTCGTGCGTTCGAATCTCGCGGTGGTTGCTATTTTTTTTATATTGTATATATATATATTAATCCAAGGCTGTACTAAATTTGAAACGAAGCTGTATTAAATCCATATTTTAGTATTTTGCAAATACTAGATTTGAAACCAAAGCTGGTGTAGACTTATATGTAGTACAGAAAAGTTTCGATTTTAGTGCAAGGTTTGTAACTGTGCAGTTTTTTGTTCGCGAAATATCGCAAGTGATGGGCAAAACAAAAATTCTTCTCATGAATATAAGTCATTTGACGAAGAATTCAATCCGTTTTCTTCACTCCTTAAAAAAACACCCATATGCGCTTTTTCGTTTCCTATATAAAAAAAACTTTAAACAATAGTTTTTATCTCCACCAAATTGACCGTTACTGGGGTGAAGCGTATAAGCTGGTCATATTATTTTCTTACCTCGAATATTTCATCTGAATACACCCATACCTGGCACCCTTCAGGGGGTCCCCATAAAAAAACATTAAAATAAACAGTTCAAATCTCTTTTAAATTGACCTCTAGAAAAGGGTCAAATGTTCGGACTCATGTAATTATACACTGTCAGGACAAAGATTTTTCACTGTTGAAAAAACTGTTACAAGAAATCATTATATATATATATATTAGGCCGGGTCGATTTGTGGGGAGGCAAAAAATCGCCCATTGCTCAGTGAAAATCGTATTCTAGGGATCAAAATAAGAAACTTTGCCCGAGGAACTATACCTCTAAAACGAATTCTAATGCCCCAACTTTTGACTTTTGTCCCGTAGGGTCAAATTTCGAAAAATACCTCTTTGACCCATTAAGAATGCCCCAATCGAGTTCAAATGTATCACCGAACCCCACTAACTTTGGAGGGTCGATCCACCCATGCCAGTGGCACACCCACTGTAACCCCCTTGGGGCTCCCCATACAAACATTTCAAAAAATCACCATTGTATGGAAAAACCTCCGGGGGGTTCCAGGGGGTGTGCCACTGACATGGGTGGATCGGCCCTCCAAAGTTAGTGGGGGTTGTTCATACATTTGGACTCGATTGGGGCACTCTAAATGGGTCAAAGAGGGATTTTTTTAAAATTTGACCCTACGGTACAAAAGTCAAAAGTTGGGGCATTAGAATTCGTTTTAGAGGTATAGTTCCTCGGGCAAAGTTTCTTATTTTGATCCCTAGAATACGATTTTCACTGAGCAATGGGCGATTTTTAAATCGACCCGCCTTAATATATATATATCGCCCATATCACATTGATGTGTAATATCATTTGTAAAGGATGATCTAGGATTCGCCAAAAGGGGGCTGGCCAAGTCAGCAAAAAAAAGAGACTTAAACAAAATTACAAATATTTATTAAGGCAAAAAAAACTCACGCAAAAATATTTTTCGGGTCGGGTTCCTAAAAATAATTTTTGATTTATGTTATGATTCCCCAAATATTTTGACTCTAGCAACAGCCATCCGTGAGCTTAAATTGTTTGAAATAACATCTATAACTCGAGGTTTTTGTAAAAATATTGGCTGGTGTGGTGGTTTAAACAGTGATGCCCACGAAAATTATTTTAAAAATGCAAAAAACAACAACAACTAAAAGCAACAACATCAAAAAATTTTTATGTCTGGAACAATGGCTAATTACCAATAACACGAGTACTGGTAGAGTCCGCGACAGCGAACTTATGTATATGTACACTGTAAGAATAATGAATCAAGTAATTCCAAATGTTTCAGTTTTTTGCTAGTCAGAATACACTCTGATTTACCCAGCTTTAACCGCGTGGAGGCTTACAGATATCCTTTTTTTATTTTTTGTTTTATAGTTTTTAAACTTTTTGTTTTTTTATTTTTTTTACTCTCTTTTTTATGTTTTTTTTTTGTGAATTTTTTATTAATTACATTTTTGCATTTTTTAATCTAATAATAATTTTTATTTGCTTTTAACTTTATTTTTTATATTTTTTATTATTTTACTGTTTCATTATTAGCAAAACTGTTATATTATTAAGATTAAAATCTTTTTAATCTTTTATTATCAATGAAAAAATAGGCAAACTCCCAGTTTTCCGCCACGCATAATTTTCCGCAGTAATTTTCAGCCACGAATAGGATTCGTAGAATCGACGTATATTAGTACATATTACGAATATTTTATTCGTATTCTAAAAAAAAAAAAATCTGTCTGAGCTGGGGTTTGAACCTCGGCTCTTTAGTTTACGGACCACGCATTCTACCAGTAGGCTACAGTCACTTTACAATCATACAGTTCCTTACGTTCTATAGATGTTCGACAAACAAGGCTGAACGATTTCAGTTCTTAATTTTTTAGACTCTACTAATAATTCGTACATTCTACTAATAATTCGTACGGTCAGCCTACGAATAAATTGTTTCTACTAATATTATTTTTCATTCGTTAATAGTACAAAAGCATTAGTAAATACTACGAATGTAACGAAAGAAATTACGAAGTTATTTGTAAGATAAATTTACGAATATTATTATTTATATATACACAATCATTCGTACAATGCACTTATATGAATTGAATTATTTTTGTTTACGAATATCATTAGTATATAAAACAAATATATTCGTAGATATTACATCAGGTATTAGAAAAATTTTACGAATGAATTCGTAAAGATATCACAATAAAAATACTTTGTATATTGTACGAATATTTGTAGAATGTACGAATATTTTGTCTACTAATATCATTCGTAGAAATTTTACTAATAAATTTTTTGAGTGTAATGCAATATAAAAAAGTACCCACATGCAAATATTCAATAACTTTTTCTCAATGTATTCGCACAACGAAATATATAGGGAATACTTCACATCATGGCAGAATTAGAGAAGGTATATGCATTTCAGACTGTGCTCTCTTTCTCATAGCCAGAATTGTCAAACTCATGCATTTTGCTATTCTTGCCTATTTTCGCTTTCTTATCGCATTCTCATCGTTTTCAGATTTTGTATGAGCTGTCAACTTCGTTTTGACAGTTGCGGCAGTCTGCCTCTCCAAAATGCATATACCTTATCTAATTCTGCCATGCTTCACATGCTGTTAACGTCTACAATGCGAATGTCACACACAGTGCAAAACAGCGGCGATCGATGGTGCCAAAGTACAAAAACAACAACTTGCAAACGCACAACAGCTATCGATGGCTCGAAAGAACAAAAACAATATCATTAAGAACCGAGGCTAAAATTGTATGCTGAATTCGGCGAATTGTAACAATCATGAAAATATTCAAGTTGTTGTAAAAGAGTGCAAAGAGTGGAAAGAGTTAGGCGCTGGGCATCGCTGGTTTAATGCAAAAAACGGTTAGAAATAACAGTTCTAAAAAAATTGTTTAAATTTGCATTAAAAATTTTAATTTTTTTTTTTTATTCGGATTAAAGATAATGCTATTTTTCGTGCATTTTTTGAATTCTCTTAAGTTCTTTTCACTAAAATTCAAAAAAACTAATTATTTCTAAAGCAATTTTCGCTTTTAAGATATCGTTGGAAAGGTTTAGATTAAGGTTTTGATTCCTATAGATCATTCCTGTAACAAATTCGGCAAGTTACCGATTTGAGTGACGTCAGCCGTTATCGATCCCTAGTTACCGATTTCCTGACAACTAATGTTTCTGTACGTTTAAATCGGTAAAAACTCGGACCATGATAAAAAAGAACACAAATCGAGAAGAAAAGTTGCGAAATTGAGTCAAATGACAAGCAGCTGTTTACACGAATATATTACTTTAGTTGCGCTAAAACTAGGTGCTTGTCTTGTTGATAAAAAGTGAATATTTGTAGTTTAAGAATATTAATTATGTTATAATGAAGTGTATTAATGGTTGCGGAAATAATGCACAATTATGAATGTAAATAATTTTACACTTAGTGCTGTGCAGCAAAAACTTAGCAAATATATGCAACCGGCTACTTTTTTGTAGCTCAAACTTCGTCGTTGCACGTGCAATACCGCATATCCGCCACTTTCAATACCGCGTATATTGCAAGAAGGCCAAAATTAATTCCATTTTCTTTTTGAGCATTTACGATTGATTGATTCGTTTTGATTTTTCAATAAATGCTTATTTTAGAACAATGCAAATCTGTAATTTCAATAAATGTTTAGTTGAGTTGAAAATCTATTCAATAGTTTAAAAGAAAATCAGTTTTTCTGCACTCCTGTTAAATTTTACTATGACCGTATGTGTGTATGTGCAAGTAGCGGATACGCGGTATTGCGAGCGCAACGACGATATACTGTTTTGCTAAAATTTTTAACTCTTATGTAAATAGACATTATTTATAAATTGCATCATTACCTTTAAAATTAAAACTTTTTTAAGAACAACAAAATATTTCAATCAGTAAAAAATTCGACTTATATGAAAGTAACCATTTTTAAAGGTATATTTCGAGTCCTTAGAACTTAATAATTATTTAACAACATTACTGATATTAGATAAATCGGTAGAATTCTCACTTGCCGCAAAGCCAGTGAGAAAAGTGACACATTGTTATCGATTCACTTTACGTACAGAAACACTTTTTTAAAAGGTTCCATTGAAATTAAATCGGAACATGTGATAGCTTATCGATTTGGGACGAACAAGATACGTACAGAAACATTGCAGGTGAGAGTGACATCAGAGTGACGTCAAATCGGTAATATGAGTCGGTAATTACGATTGCTACGAGTTACAGGAACGAGCTACTGGTCAGAATTGCTTAAATTGATATATATTCACCTACTGAAAAAATATTGTAAGAAATTTTAAAATAAAATAAAAATTATGAATTAATTTCAATTTTTAAAGTTTTTGTATGGAAATAAAATAAAATAAAATATCAATTATATGCATAAAACACAGCCTTACTATTATCGAATTAAAAACATTTGCTATATTTTGATGCAGATTGGAATAGCTTTTTCCAGCCAATAATTTCTAACAGTTTTTTCTACCAATAATTTTAAAAAACACTCGATTTGAATATTATTCATGAATATTATTTGATTAATCTCATGAATTCAAGCTCACGGATGGCTATTACGAGAGAAATATTTGTGATAATCATAAGATTCATCATAACATAAACCAAGAATTATTTTAAGGAACCGACCGTAACAATTTTTTTTTTATGGAGCCTGAAGAACCTTAATATTCATTTGATTTCAATTTTATGAAAAAAACTTAAAAATATGAAAAGGTAACAAAAAATTACTTATGGGCATTTCCAAACTGGCGTACGTAAGATTTGTACGAAAAAAATATTAAAATAAGAATGAAAAAGTCTAATTTTGAAAAAGCCTTTTTTATATTTGCTTAGTAATTATGTAGCACTATATTAAGTAAAAACAATGACAACAATGGACCTTAAGGATTTAAAGATATAAGCAACAATATGTGCTGGCGTTACGTTTCACAAACCGGAATTGATTTTTGACTTGGATTACAAAATTTGCAAAACTTTCTGTACTGCGCACGACTTTTTTTATACAAATTTTTTAGAAGGATTTGCAATAACGTAGGTTTTCTTTTTCAAATTATCAAATTTAAAAATCTTCTAGTTTTTTTTATTAAGCTTTTTGATATGTCGTGACCTTACTGGCGTTACGTTACTTAAATTTTCATTGTAATTCAATAATTTAATAATTAAAAACGAATTAAATATATTTTTATTTTGTTGCCTCAACCATCTTTTCATTATCTTTAGACAATGGCTCCCATTTTTTCTAAAACAAAAAAATGTACGAAACATTTACGAAAATGAAAAACTACTTTTGTGAAGTGACTACTGTGCAGACTGATAGATCATCATAGTAAATGAATTCGTACATAAATCGCTTAAATTAATAGAATTAAAATTTTTCTCTCAGATAATATCACAAAATAATAAGTTTTTAATATGTTTAAATTTTTTGGTCACGGTAGACTTTTCTGTGGAAATGTCTATATACAATAGAGCGCTAGGGGGTCAAAATATTTCTCATAAAATTTTACAAACGGTATGTGATCAAAAGAACTATGTTTGTCGGCTTTTGTAGTCTAGTGGAGAGTGCGCAAGACTATCAACACAGAGGTCCCTGGTTCGAATCCGGACTCGCGCATGGTTCTTTTCACTTTCTTTGTTCCTTCCTACATTTAAAAATTATGGAAAACTAAAACTTCACAATTAAATTGTGGAAAATGTGGAATTAAGGGACGAACAACTAAGGGCTGGAAATGCATGCTGAGGTTAAGGCATAACACTAGCCTCGGTTAAAAGTAATTCAAATTGTCTTTCACAGTTGTTTCGCCTAATCAATAATTCACGTATGGTTCCAATCAATTCCTCTAAATAATCTATCCCTTTCCTTTCAGGTCAAAGACCAAACCTTGTTTGTATAAGGCGCATGCCTTGGTTCTTTAATTTAAAAAAATGCACAAATTTAGGAGTTTTATTACTTACTCTTTTTTATTTTAACGCTAAATTGCGTACCAACTTAAAACCTTTTTTAAAAATGACTCATACTAAAACTTTTAAAACGCCAGCACATGTGTATTTTTTTTTTTTGTTCACAGTCCATTATTTAATTTTTTGCCTGTTGGGCTGCTATTTAAAAGCTTTTAAATGTATGAACACACTCTATTTTATTATGATTTTAAATTTTGTTGAATATTTTTAAATTTTGTTTTTATCTAATCATATCTTTCTCTCCCTATACTATTTTATAGGATCATGTGCACGTCCCCGGCATGCCATTCGATTTCGAGTATGCCGTCAACGATATTGACACGGCCAACGACTACTCGCACAAGGCATCCAGCAACGGTGACGTCACCACCGGCGAATACCGTGTACAAATGCCCGACGGACGCACACAAATTGTGCGCTACACCGCCGACTGGAAGACCGGGTTCCATGCGGACGTCAGCTACGAGGGACAAGTTCAATTCCCACAGGGTCCAGGCGGTAGACCGGGCTATAAATATTAATGTCGCTGAAGCAATGCTATGAATATTTTAAGAATTCATTTTAAAAATTTTTCTCTTTATCTCAAACGCTTGTTGGTTAAATTAAAAAAAAAATTAAAGCTATTCCTTTTCTCTCTTTTTCCATTAAAAAATTGTTTAAAATTTTTCTAAATTCAATTTTTCTCTCTTAAAAATTGTAAAAATGAAAGCAATTAATAAAAGAACAACTAACTACTTTAACAAAATGACTTACCTTAAACTGTGTTGTGTCGAGTACTAAATGTCTTTGATATACTCGTAGATAGGTTGGGTGGCCGAGCTGATTTTTGGGCACATAAGATTCTATCCAATGCACACGAGTTAGTTGCGCCTTTTTTTTTGCATCTTTTGACTCTAGACGACCGTTTTGGTTCAGTTGGCTTCGGTTCATTTGTCTTTATTGCTTCATGTTGCTGGCTTTCTTTGCTTGCTGTTTTTTCTCACTCAGCTTCTTTTATTCTTTGCAGTACTTTTACTTCTAATGACTTGTAAGACTTCCCTTTACTTGGCATTTGAAAGGGAGTGTTTTTGTCTGCTGCTCATTTATGGCATTTTTATTTATTTTTATTTTTATTTTTTTTTTTTTACACCAACGATTTCAAAAGATACTTCTTCAGCCTCATAGCTATTTTTCAAATCTTTGTGATTTATTTGCTATTTTGGCTAGCGGTTGCTTCTTTACCTCTGTTGCTGGTCATTAGGATATTTTTATTTTATTGCCTCCAAACACTGCCACAAACCTCGATGGACCGAAGCAATGAAAAGCGGACAACTTTAAATATCGTAAAGTTAAAGCTATGATGTTAACACGATGTTAAATGCATTCGCTTTATAGCTTTAAGGCTTAGATGCCACATTTAAGTGTGGATACATTTAGTGTGCAATAAAAATATTTCTTATGTTGAACGTTTAATATTTAATGTGAGAAGGTTGACAAAGTTAATATAAATGATGACGAATTCGAAACTTTGGAAACACAGTGTAGCACTGAGAGAAGGACAACCACACTTCCTTGAACAAAATATTTAACATTTGCTTCAAATTAGTTTGACGAAACTACGTTAAATTAATTTGGAATGTATTGCTTGAAATTGAATTATGACTGGTGAAGTTTAACATTGAGTTTGCATGCAAATAAGGCCCCAAACTAATAGCATCAATTCAGTTATGATCATAAAGTTATTCACATCGTTCACTGTTCGAAATTCAGGTCAAAATTTTCAATCTAATTGAAATTTATTAAGTTTTCTTTTATTTTTTAGCAAAAATATTTTTTCAACTAGAAAGCTTAATTTTTCAACCTTTATTATATAAAATCAATATATATTTCTTAATTTCAGCCTTAAAGATAAAAAGCTTTTTCACGCTAATCCAGAAAACTTCAGTGAACAGCATCGGGCACATTTTGAAGGAAAGAGCTACAAAGGAAAGTGAATTTGTTGGCCAAACTTTTGTGGACATTAGCTAAGAACGAAATTTTATATTTACTCAGCAGGAAATGGATCGACCCGTTTTCGAAGACGTCTTGGGAACATATCAGTTTCTTGCAAGATGGTTCGATGCATATCCATGGCAGTCTTCGAAGACATTTTCAAACAAAATTCTACTTGCGCTTGTTAGAGAACGTTACTAGCATGTCATTAAAAACTTATTTTAAAACATGTAGTTGATGTAACCAATTGATGTAACCAGTATGATCCGACTAATCCAGATACTCACAATACGGTACTTCCCAGTAATGCGAGCATCTCTACACTTCGGACATCTTTGATATTTACCTCTATAGCTCTGACAGAAAACAAAATCGAACATATTTGGTTTACAGATTGACTGTCGCTATGTAAATCAAGTCAACGTTGTCTTTTCAAATGTATTTCGTTTAAGTTAACGGTGCTTTTTGTGAGAACAAGGCTTATTTGCTTGCATATTGTCATTCATTTCATTTAGTTTACGCCTTGATTTTTTGTTTACACGTTAATAATAGTGTGAATATTAAAATTTAAATTTAAGTAGATTCTTAGAATGCCAGCAACAAAAAAGCAACATAAAACGATAAATCTTTCAGAGGTGTAAAGTTTTGGATTTTATTGAAACTGTGATAATCAATAAGATGTTAAGCTGAAAATTTAAAATTATCAAAATCTATAATTTTTGGTATAAATAAAAATAAATAAAAAGTTAAAAAATAAGCTTTTATTTAAAACAAAACGTGAACTAAAAAGAAAAAATAATTTTAACTAACATTTGTCATATTTGTATATAGTAGGTATATTATAGATTCGCCCCTCTCTTGGTTACTAATCATCATAATAAAAGCATACTCCAATAAGTAAGTTCTAGGGACGTATATCTATTTATATTTTTTAAAGTATTTTTGTATACTTTTTATATACTATATTTGTACTTTTATATAATAGATACCGACCATGGAAATCGGTGCCTCAGGTTTTTTTAAATTTAAATGTATTTTACATTTTGATAACTTCTAATTATATATTTGTCCCTAGAACTTACTTATTGGAGTACGCTTTTATTATGATGATGAGTAACCAAAAGAGAGGTTCTTTTAAATCTATAATATACCAACTATATACATATATGACAAATGATAGTTAAATTTATTTTTTTTTTTTTCTAAATTAATTTTAAACTTAAAGTTCACGTTTTGTTTTAAATAAAATCTTCATTTAAAAAAATATTTTTTTACTTTTTAGTCGTAAAAGTTTATTATTAACATCTTTTATTTGCAAAACCTTACGTTTTTGTATTTTTGGTCGGTAAAAGGGGGTGTGGCCAAATTATTTTCCCAAACAAGTAGGTAATTACTTGATGGAAATTTACTGCCAAAATTTCAGCTTAATCAGTCTAGTTGCTTTGGTGATATAGCATTTTTATTGATTTGTGAGCGGTAAAAGGGGGTGTGGCAAAAGTTGTATCATACTATTGCGTTGTCACCGGACTTACATATGTAAGCTAAATTTCAGCTTAATCGGATAGCAACAAGGGTTCGAAAAATGCTTTGCAAATTTTGACGGACATACGAACGAAGCAAGTTAAATAAAAGCTTATAATAAAGACAAAACTCAAAAATATGTGTCGCAAACATTAAAAGGGTCAGATAAAACTAAATTTAAGCAAAAGAAAAGGCTTAAATTTAAAAGGAAAAAGAAATGATTGAACCAAGTTTTTTCCAGGAAAAATAAAAATATCAGGCAAGGCGAGCATCCACAATTATGTAAAAGTATTTTTTTTTTCAAATTCAATTATTTATTTATTTATTTATTTATTTATATATTTTATTGACATACTAATGCAACAAGACCTCGGTCTTGTCTTGATGATAGTCTTATAATTAAAGCACTAGCCTCTGATTTCATCAGTATTTGTGATAACAGGGTTAATTATACAAGTTACTAATAAAAAAACTTAATAATAAAGCTTATATAAAACAGTAATGTTTGAACTTAAATTCGAATAAAAGTATTGCTTGATAGCTTAAATTACAATTCTGCTTGTGTAAAAACTGAAAATTTACAATTATTGCAATGAGGAGAAAAAAATATTCAATCGAAATATAAATTGCACAGCATTGGTAATTGTTCTTAGATCAGTTGGTAGAGCGTTCCAAAGACGGATTGAATACACAAAAAATTGTCTTTCCGATGCCAGACAAGAATGACGCATTTGTATAATAACGTTTGATCTTCGTGATCTTGCAAACCCGAGTCTGTTGTACAGATAAACTGGCTCCCTAGTATAAACCACCTTGTGGCTTAGTTGTGTTTATTGTGTTTAACATTTACTTACTTACTTACTTAGTTGGCGCTACAACCGTATGTCGGTCTTGGCCTCATCTAAGAATTTGCGCCAGCCATTTCTGTCTTTCGCTTGCTGGCGCCAGTTGGAAATTCCAAGCTTCGTCAGGTTGTCCTCTACTTGGTCTTTCCAACGAAGATGCGGTCGTCCTCTTCTGCGTTGACCGCCGCTGGGTACCGAATCGAATGTTTTCTTCACTGGAGCATCGTCTTTCATGCGCTGTACATGACCAAGCCAGCGAAGCCGCTCGATTTTAATGCGCTTGACTATGTCGATGTCAGCGTACAGCTCATACAGTTCATCATTCCACCGTATTCGGTACTCGCCATTGACGCAGATTGGTCCGTAGATCTTACGAAGAATCTTTCTCTCGAATGCTCCTAAAGTCTTTTCATCTTAACTGCTCAGCGTCCAGGTTTGTGATGCGTAAAGTAGGACGAGCATGATAAGCGATTTATAGAGCGTGATTTTTGTTCGTCGAGAGAGGGCTCTGCTTCTCAATTGCCTACTGAGCCCAAAGTAACACCTGTTGGCAAGAGTATTTCTTCGTTTGATCTCAATGCTGATGTCGTTGGTTGAATTAATGCTGGATCCCAGATAAACGAAGTTCTTCACAATCTCGAAGGAGGTATTGTCAACGTGGGTTCCAAGACGCTGGGACTGTTTGTTTGTTGACACTAAGTATTTCGTCTTATCATCCGTCTTAGCATTCATTTCGTCTTAGCATTCACTGACAGACCCATTCGACTTGACTCTCTTTCTAATCTGAAAAATGCTGCACTGACTTCGCGCGTATTATGGCCAATGATATTTATGTCATCAGCATACGCAAGCAGCATAACACTCTTGTAGAATATTGTGCCACTACGTCTCAGATCAGCAGCTCGGATGATCTTTTCCATCATTAGGTTGAAAAAGTCGCACAATAAGGAATCACCTTGTCTGAAACCTCGTTTGGTAATAAATGGTGGGGAGAGGTCCTTCCCGATTTTAACTGCGCTGCTGGTGTTGCTCAGTGTCATCCTGCAAAGTCGTATTAGTTTTGCAGGAATACCAAATTCAGACATGGTGGAGTACAGGTGCTTCCTTATTGGGCTGTCGAAGGCGGCTTTGTAGTCAACAAAAAGATGTGGGTGTCGACTTGTTTTTCAAGAGTCTTCTCCAAGAATTGTTGTAGCGTGAAAATCTGGTCGATGGTGGACTTTCCAAGTCTGAAGCCACACTGATAAGGTCCGATCAGTTCGTTTACAATGGGCTTCAATCTTTCACATAAAACGCTCGACAGGACCTTATATGCGATATTAAGAAGGCTTATCAAACGGCAATTGGCATAGATAGTGGGATCGCCTTTCTTGTGGATTGGGCAGAGCACACTGAGATTCCAATCATTCGGAATGCATTCTTCCGACCATATTCTGCATAGAAGCTCGTGAATGCATTTAAGTAGAGGTTCGCCTCCGTTCTTAAACAGCTCAGCAGGTAAGCCATCAGCTCCCGCGGCTTTGTTATTTTTAAGCCGAGCTATAGCTGTCAGAACTTCATCATAGTCGGCACCGGAACCTCAACGCTGTCATCCAAAATTGGGGTTTCCAGAATATCATCTCTATTGGCGGGATTGTTGTCAGCGTCGCCATTTAGAAGCTTAGAGAAGTGTTCCCTCCATAACGTCAGTGTACTCTGGACATCTGTCACTAGATTCCCGTTTTCATCCTTGCAGGAAGAGGCCCCGGTTTTAAAACCATCGGCAAGGCGTCTTATTTTTTCAAAAAATTTTCGGGCCTCATTCCTGTCACTAAACATCTCAATCTTCTCTTGCTCGCGCTTTTCTGCCTCTCTTTTTTTCCGCCTGAAAATATGTCTCTCTTCCCTCCTCTTTTCTTTGTATCGCTCCTTAGCAGCGCGCGTTACAACCGACTGCAGGGTGGCTTTGTAGGCGGCGTTTTTCTCTGCAGTGGCGTCGCGACACTCCTGGTCGTACCACTGGTTTCGGCGAGGGCGTTGGTAGCCAATCACCTCTTCAGCAGCCGCACGCATGGAGTTGGAAATGTGTGTCCATTGCGCACATATATCATAGATTGGAGGAGTGCTTTGAAGTAGGAGTGAGAGTCGAGTGGCGAAAGCATCGGCTGTCTGTTTCGATTGCAGCTTGTCGACGTCTTGCTTTCTCTGTGTAGGGTTGCGTGTATTCTTAGCTGCGCACAGACGTGTACGGATCTTGGCTGCAACAAGATATTGATCCGAGTCAATGTTTGCACCACGGATCATGCGTACATCCAATACACTAGAAGAGTGCCTTCCGTCAATCAAAACGTGATCAATTTGATTTTTTGTTTTTTGATCAGGGGACATCCAGGTGGCTTTATGAATATTGAGATGCTTGAATCTAGTGCTACTTACGACCATGTTTCGTGCTGCGGCGAAGTCAATCAGCCTCATTCCGTTATCGGAGGTGTTGTCGTGGAGGCTGAACTTTCGGACTGTTGGACCAAAAATATTTTCAGTCACCAAGCACGATTTTTACGTCGTGGCGGGGGCAGCGCTCGTAAGCATTTTCAAGGCACTCGTAGAAAATTTCCTTGATCTCATCGTCCTTGTCTTCTGTCGGAGCGTGCGCACATATTAGGCTTATATTGAAAAATCTAACCTTGATGCGGATTATGGCAAGTCGTTCGTTCACAGGTGTGAATCGCAGGACGTGGGGCCGTAGTCTCTTGCCAACTACAAATCCGAATGCAACCCTGTCCCTTCCATCGCATTTCTTGGATAGCAGTGATATCAGCTTTGTATCTTTCCAAGACATCAGTCAGTTGGATAGAGGCACCTTCCCAATTAAGGGTTCGGACATTCCAGGTGCATATCCGTAAATCATTATCAGTCATCGAAATTGGTTTTTACGGGTGGGCTTCAAACCCGACGCACAACCTATATTAAGCCTAGGGAGGCCCGCCGCTCAGATCAGCCGCCAAACTAACGGTTGTCAGTTTTGACGTTGCCCAGGAAACACCACGTGGAGGTTTGAGTCGACTTGAGGCGATTTCACAAAGATTATGCTGGCCTCGCCAGGTTGAGACAGTCAGACATGTTACATTGTTCCATCGCCCCCAGTTTCCTCCCCCCAGTGTTTAACATTTAGTTTGTGTTTAAATAAACTGTCACAGTTAGCAAATATTTCGCACCCATAGAGCAGGGTAGGCATAAGGTACGATTTAGCCAGTAAGATACGTGTTCTAAGGGGCGTAAAAAATTGAGTTGTACATAAAACACGTAACATACCATACACTTTACCGATAGTGCTACCTATATGAGTGTTCCACGACAATGTTCTATTAAATATTATACCTAGGTTTTTCACGCTATCCACACATTCAATATCACAATTGTTCAGTTTAATTTTTGGGAAGAGTGAATA
Organism: Dichetophora obliterata; assembly: GCA_963920525.1. Classification (NCBI taxonomy): domain Eukaryota; kingdom Metazoa; phylum Arthropoda; class Insecta; order Diptera; family Sciomyzidae; genus Dichetophora; species Dichetophora obliterata. The sequence continues at coordinate 217,205,851 of OY986437.1, read as the reverse complement.
GTCTACTGGTTTTTTTGAGATGACAATGCATTTTGTTTTTCTGGGATTTAAACATAGGCAATTTGATGTGGCTCATTCGTTAACGCGTCGAAGATTATCATTTAGGTTCGAAACACAAGGGACGATAGAATTACGGGAACAACTAACATACAATTGGACATCATCGGCAAACATATGAATATTACAATTTTTCAACACTTTTGATAGGCAATTTATGTATACAGAGAAGAGCAGAGGACCTAACGCAGAACCCTGAGGAACACCTCTGTCATTTGGTAGGAATTTTGATACAATGCCATTTGCACAAACTGCTTGTGTTCTGTTGGATAGATAGGATGATATCAAATTAGCAGCAGTCGGGGAAAAATGAAACAGATTCACAAGCTTATTATACAACACAGAATGATTCACCGTATCAAAGGCTTTCGAGTGGTCTAAGAGCACTAAAAAGTTAATTTTATTCTCATCATTACCTACTCTAAGGTCTTCAACAACATTTAACAATATTTGTGAAACAATATTAATTTTTTTATTATACATTATTACCTTATATGAAGTCTATTTACACAAATTTCTAAGTAAAAGCGCTTGAGCTCAGCTTTGTGTTCTCCGGACGCATCCAATAATACGGACATACACCATTTTGCATTTTCTAATACACCACTTTTCTAATTTGACTTGAGAATTGTTCGAATTTAATTTGCTTAGAACATACTTAGAATTCATGTATTTAATTCAAACATTTTATTAAAAAAGCAGTTGAAATCGGAGAGCAATTAAATATTGTTCCATTTATTTTGTTAAATTTAATAATATCCCTTTAAAAGTGTTTGTTAGCGCGAAAGTAGTGAAAATCGTTAAGAAATAATATGCGGAAATATCCCATAGGAACAATTAATGTGGCCAATATTGAGAAGAATGATGCCAACTTTGATCTGATTAAGATCCTAACAAAAGTCGGCCGACGCATGGAAGATTCAATGTTGGTGAAGGGTGTTGCTTTCGACAAGACTATAAGTCACGGTCAGATGCCGAAGATTTTGAAGAATGCCAAATTTGGCAATTCTCACATGCCCATTCGAGCCACTAAAGCAAAGACCAAGCATATGTGGGACGCTACCTCTGCCGAGGAATACAAGCTACTACTTGAGTAAGAACAGGAGAAATTTACTTCGAAACAGGATGCTTTTGCAACTTTGGCCATTTGAAGCTACTTCGATGATGAAGCCCCATTTGTTGTTGCAACATGATGTACCCGCAGTGCGTTGGGTTGTTGGTCCTGAAATAGAGTTGATTGCAATTGCCACAGGTGGAAGAATTGTATCACGATTTGAGGAGTTAGCCGAAGTCAAACTAGGCTCAGCTGGTCTTGTCAGAGATTTTTCGTTCGGTACATCAAACGACAAGATACTAGTCATTGGGGAATGTTAGAATTCCAAGGCTGTTACTATCTTATACTACAAGTGCTCCATTTATGATGCTATGTATGTTGTTTGCTTATTGGTTAAGGATTCCCACATTGTTTATGGTGGTGGTGCTGCTGAAATCAGCCGCTCTCTAGCCGTATATCAGAAGCTTAACGTTGAACAAATAAAAATGTTTAAGCCAAATTGTTCGTACTTTATTTCACTTTAATTCAAATTAGAGAACCATTAAAAATTGTTGTTTTTTTTACAATTGAATGTAGCTTAACGTTAAAGTAGTAAAAATAATTAAAAAATAATATTCGGTTTAATTTATTATAATTTTTTTGGAATTATATTTTTGATAAATACCAATTTTCAACTTTTATGCTTTTAAATTAATTTGAATAAGTTCTTACTTGATCTATTTTAAACAAATTATCAAATAGTTTAAAATCAACTAACTTTCAAGTAGTTGAAAATATGAGCAGACGGAGGTCAATTGACTCATTTAGCGGGCATCGTCATACAAATTATGTGAGTTCGTTCTACAGAAAAAGTCTTAATTTCAACCAGTTGTGGTTGACAAAAAACTTCTTTTTCAATTACTTTTAGTTAATTTAGTTAATTTAGTTAATTTAAAATTAGTTAATTTTTCTTTAGAGCATGTGTTGCAAGGCCCTGTGTTTTTTTTTTTTCTTTTTTTGTGTGCAAAATGTTTTCTCCAAGTGTAAGAAGGCTAGATTAGTGAAATGCTGTTCATTATGTTAAAAATCCCGAATGCATGTAGAAAAATCCCTTTTTGGCTCACCTTATCCCTTCCAAAAGATTCTGAAATCCCGCGAAAAATCCCTCCAATTCTAATGTCAAACTAAACAAACTAACTCATTTTTATTTCTACATATAAACATAGTTTAGTAGTGGAATAAAAATCTTACTTGAGCGCAGATTACACGGTGTGCTCGTCAAATAGTTTCAGCCTAAATTCTTAAAAATTCCGAGAGAGGAACATCTTGAGATTATATCACTACTAGTCCGACCTCTCAATTCCATCACAATTTTTTTAAAAAGCATTTTAAAGTTAAGAAGTAGGAATTCTGGTATTCCGATTTTTAACAATTTTTTACATATGCTTAGGTTGTGAGAAGTTGCAAACAAAATGCACTTTTGTTCAATGAAATGAAAAGTACAATGTTACTGTGCCAAAATAATTTTGGAAAAATATATGAAGTGTGTTTATCACAATGAAGAATTCAATTTTTAATAAATTTTGTTCAAATGTTAGTGTTTCTTTATTTTTTTAAAAATATTAACCAACCAAAATCCTTGATGGTTTTTCCAGAATTCATTTAAACTATAAAATGTCTTTCTAAAAAGTCTAAGACAACTGAAATCAGTGGAAAATTGGAAATATGGCAGAAGTTTTAAGCTGTTTTTGTAAATAGACAATCACCGATTTTTCTTATATGCGTTCGCAGCATACAAACTGCTGCAGTTTAACCAAATTATAACGGAGTTTGGTCATCCATGGCTTGTTAGAATACATTGGACCTTGTCTGTCACATTTAACCATTTTATTTTTAGTAGAAAATAAAAAAGGCGATAAAAAGTGACTGCGAAAAATAAAAGCTGCATTATTTTTTTGGGATAAATGCTCAAATTTTTTTTGAAAGTGTGTGTTTGTGTATGTTATGAATTGTGTTTATGTTGGTGCTCTTCACAATGCCTCATCCGGTGCAAAAAACTAACACAAATCAGCAATAAGATATTGCAAATTTTTATTCTTGTACCGCTCCTTCATTGTTTTTGTCGTTTGATGGAAGCGCTCGTCTTGTTCAATTATAATTATTAAAATAGTATAATATAATTATAATTATAATAATTATATAATAACACAAGTTTACAAATTCCGGTCAACTTTTGGAGCTGATTCGATGAGAACAAATCTTAACGTTATTTGAGGCGCTGAATTCGAATCCGGTTTTTGTTTTTCAAGATTGGTTCTAGTTTTCGAGTTCTTGCATGTTGGCTGCACTGCACTGTAATAACGACAATCAGCTGTTGGCATTGCTAAAAACGTCATTTCAATTGTAATCTTTAAGTTATTTTTTGTTTCAAAACCTGTGAAAATGGAAAGAAAGAAGTGCAAAATTGATTCTAAGTGTTTTTGTTATGTTTGCGGATGTTATATTATCGGGAAAAGTGGAAAAAATATATCAAAAGCGCTGAGAGATGCATATTCGTATTATTTTGGTTTCTCTGTGAAAAACACTCATAAGCCGTGGGTACCGAAATTATTTTGTAAAGCGTGTAGCACAAAACTGTACAAGTGGTCACTTGGTCAAGAAGTGTACTTTTCATTTTCAATGCCAATGTTATGGAGAGAGCCAAAAAATCATGTAGATCATTGTTATTTTTGCTTGATGAATGTGGTCGGTCTTAATGCAAAAAAACTATCAAAGTATAAATATGCTGACGTGTCATCAGTGTCCAAGCCAGTTCTGCGTACGAATAATGAACCTTTGCCAATTTGCCCAGGTGTGAGTGCAAATTCCAGGGGAAGTTTCAGTTCGTCACCGACGAACTGTTCTTCACCGACCGAAGATTTTAACATGGAAGAAACACATAAAATATCGCAAAGTATGCTGAATGACTTGATTCGTGATTTGGATTTATCGAAACAAAAAGCAGAATTGCTCGCATCACGGTTGCAGGAGTGGAACTGTCTTCACACTGAAACAAAAGTCACTGTTTACAGAACCAGAAATCAGGCGCTTTTACCGTTTTTCAAAAAAGAAGATAACATATGTTTCTGCGATGACATCAACGGTTTATTTCAAGCGATGAATACACCATACGATGTAAATGAATGGCGTTTGTTTATAGATGGTTCAAAATACAGCCTGATGGCTGGTCTGATACACAATGGAAATTTGAAACCATCTATTGTGATTGCTCATGCAGTACAAACGAAGGAATCCTACGATATAATGTGTAAACTTTTGACCAAGATCAAATACAATGAGCATCAATGGAAAATTTGTGGCGATTTAAAGGTTTGAAAATAAATGCATATTTAATGTTAAAGAATAAATTATTTGCATACTATTCCAACAGGTCGTTGGCCTCTTAATGGGGATGCAATCTGGTTTTACGAAATTTTGTTGCTTTTTGTGTCTGTGGGATAGCCGTGCAACTGATCAACATTATGTGAAATATGATTGGCCACGTCGAACTAGTTATGAACCAGGAAAACAAAACGTCTCTTTTACATCACTTGTGAATCCACAGAACATTTTCCTGTCACCTCTCCACATAAAACTTGGCCTTATCAAAAACCTTGTCAAAGCACTCAATCCTGAAGGACCGGCTTTTAATTACTTAACCAAGGTGTTTCCCAAATTGTCATACGCTAAAATCAAAGAGGGAATATTTGTTGGACCTGATATTCGAAAATTAATGGCCGACGGCAATTTTATAGCAGTTTTAACGCCTAATGAAGCAGCAGCATGGGCATCATTTCAAGATGTTGTTCACAACTTTCTTGGTAACCGCAAGTCCCCGGATTTCAAGGAAATAATCGACAGTTTGTTGCAAAATTATCGCAAGATTGGAGCTCGAATGTCTCTCAAAATGCATTTCCTCCATTCCCATCTCGACTTTTTCCCTGAAAACTTAGGTGATACGAGCGACGAGCAAGGAGAGCGACTACACCAAGATTTGGCGAAAATAGAAAGACGCTATCAAGGATTTTGGGACGAGGGCATGATGAGCGACTACTGTTGGACTATACTGCGTGAAACAGATCCCAAGCAATACAAACGAATCAGTTCGAAGACTCTTCATTTCTAAATAATCACTTTTTATTGAATAAAAAAAAAATTTTAATCTCTCGTTTTGTTATCTTACACGAAATGGTGTGTATCCGCATGCAACAGTTATTTAGACATGGACTCATACGATTCTTTAACGTTAACTGCTTTTCATAACCTTTGTGCAACAAAACAGCTTTCAAGCTTAACCTGCTGCTGTCGATATATAACCGCCAATCATTTGGAAGCTAAAAGTGGGTTAATTCACTAAATCTTCTGTAGCTTTGTCATTTTTGCACCAATCTGGGTCTTGTTCGGCGCAAAATGTTCGTATTGAAATAAACTAATGTTCTATGTAATAAAACAGCAAAATTTTCAATTGTTTTGTGTAAAACAAATTAGTTGAAAAGAGCAAAATTTCAAAATATCATCAAATTTTTCATGAATTTTGAAATTGTGTCCACTGTAACACTGTCATTTCTTGACTAATCTTCACAAACGACCCATGGTTATTTTAGCAATTTTATTATCTTTCAATAAAAAATAATAATCACATCAACCGACGAATATTTTTGAAGATATTTGCATTTAAGTGACATCATCTTTTTAAAAACGCAAATAACGGTAATTATGCAATATCTCGAAAACTAGAACCAATCTGGAAAAACGGAACCCAGATTCAAATTCTGCGCCTCAAATAGCTTTAGGAATAACTTGTAGTTGCTCAGCTCCAAAACCGTGTATACTTGTGTAATTATAATAGCCGTTTAACCAACTCAATGTTCGAATGCCGCTTAAAATACATTTTGGATCATATGGATTAATTTGAATAGCATATTCCAACCGAGTCTGATGAACAAGACGAGCGCTTCCATCAAACGACAAAAACAATGAAGGAGCGGTACAAGAATAAAAATTTGCAATATCTTATTGCTGATTTGTGTTAGTTTTTTGCACCGGATGAGGCATTGTGAAGAGCACCAACATAAACACAATTCATAACATACACAATACATACACACATAACATACACAATTCATAACATACATATATAATTATAATACAATTATAATATTATAAATATAATTATAATTCTTCTTATATTTATATTTATTTTTATATTTATAATATTATAATTTTATTATAATTATAATAGACAGAACGGAGTCAAGTGCCATTGTGGCGGGACGAAACGGTTTCAAACGGAGTGGCGATTATAGTAACAACGAAAGAGGAGTTAATGTTTAACTAAAATATATTTTATTACAAAACAAATTCCATCAATTCTTCTTTTATTACACAGTGACTCAAAAAACAGAATTTGGCAAAAGAACAGGATCCTGCTATATAGGTTCGTTACTATGATCAAAGGTGAGTAAAATCCTAGCGGGGGGGAACGCCTGTAAAAAAACTTGGTCATTTTTACATGTTCAATATATGTCCCATCTTTAAACTTCAACAATAACAAAATTTGTTAATTTTATGTTTGACTTACGCTTAAAATATAGTCCTTCAAGAGGTTTAAAATATCGTTTGCATGTTCGAGATTGTTCTTATTTAGTTGGCTGCGTTTGAAGCAATTGGTGTTCGTATGTCTTTAAAAATCCACTACTTGAATCATCACTTGGACTACTTTAGTCGTCAGCTTCCAACTGAATCAGATGAGCAAGGTGAAATTTTCCACCAAACGGCGTTGCCATTAGAATTAAGGTAATAACATCTCTTTGTACCTATATATTTACATATTTATCAATTTTTTAATAACGAGCTGACTTAAATTCAGATATCGTGGGAAGGGATCCCCTGACGCTATTATGGCTCAAATATACTGGCGCACGAAAAACTTGTTTCGATATGCTGAAGTTGCCCACATGGAAGTGGATGGTGAAAAAGAAGATTCCCAGAGTGACATTGAAGTTTATCAAGACTCTGATGATGATTTTTCGAGCAGTGAAGACTTGTAATACTTGCTGCTTAATGTGAATGATGCCAAAAATTATACGAATGAAAGTTGGTTTTTTAAATGTTTCCAACTATAAAAAGTGAGTGTTTTATTATAGGGAATTATAGAATATATTTATTGGTTCTTCGATGTAGGTAAGCTAAGAAACGGCTCCAAAACACATCTATTATCATTTATATATATTTTAGAAAAAAAAATAATCTCTTTGAGCTTTTTAAGTAATGTAGACGCATTCAAAGCCCATAGGTATACTCACAAGAATTATTCACAATCCTTCTGGCTACAAATAAGCTGAATTAAAAAAGTTTAAAATATGCTAAGTAAAGGAGTTATAGTCATAAAACTGCGAAAACAACCATAAAAACCGGTATTTTTAAATTAAAAAATTATCTTTTTAAGCTTATTAAGTAGTGTAGACACGTTCAGATCACATCATTATATTTACAAGAGTTGTTTAGTATTTTCGAAGCTACAATTTTGTTGAAAATAGTGTAAAGTTTTATTTTGAAATTTTTGTTTTTAATTAAAAGGACCTGCCTCAAAAATTTTGCCGGCGCTTAATAACGCCACTGGCTCTAAGTTTTTATATTTTTTCCTTTAAAAACAGCCGGCATGAAAATGCACTTAGGCTTAGAAAATAAAAGATCAAGCTGATTTAAAGCTCGAGGAACTAATAATCTTTATTTTCAAATTCTTGATGCTTATAAAGACAAAAAACGGTATTTTGAAAAAGTGCATAATTTTAACATAAAAAGTGCGTGAGTGAATAATAAATATAAACTTAATGTGTAAGTGCGTAATACAAAATAAATATAACAAAATATATAAACATTAAAAGTGCGCGAGTGAAATACATAGAACATTAGCTTAGTGCGAAAAAGCGTCTTGTAAATCAAATATATAACCACGGGTCATTGTGCGTGGTGAATATAAACAAACATAAATACAGTGCAACCAAATAGTTTGTGTACGTTTGGTTGCTTAAACTTGGTGCGCACTACACCCCCATCCTTAAGATAAAAATTATTTGAAAAAAGAAAAATAATTTTTAAAATTATACAATTCAAATTTTCTTATTATAATCCAATATATTATTTAATCTTAAAATATAGTACTTGTTTCATGCATTTGAAATATTCTTATTAACTATAACAGATTATATTTTATATTTTATTACAGAAATGGTTTCAAAATAGATATATGATATATGTTATTAAAAATTATACAAATTCAATTTGTTTATGAAATTTATACGATGCAATTGTTTTAGTTAATAAATTTTTTACTTTAATTGAAAAATTTGAATTAAATCCATCTTTTTAATAAATTATTATGGTATTCTTTGATTTTACCATCTACATCAACTTTAGAATTTACTCCATTTTTATCAACTATAATATATGGACCATGATATGGTGGTTGGTTTTTCTTTCTATTTATTTTCTTTATCATTACTTTTTCACCAATTTTTATATTTAATGGTGCAGATGTGACATTATTTTGAATTCGTTTAATCTTTGCTATATTTATCAATTCTTTCGTTTTTTCTAATGAGTATTTTAATCTTACTCTCAATTCTTGCGCATAATTATCTGTGTTGTAACATTTTGAATTATCTAGATTATCATTTGGTAGGTTTGCTAATTTGCCAAATATAAGTTCAAAAGGAGTGTAATTAGTGTCAACATGAGGTGTTGTATTGTAAGCAAATGTGAAGTATGGGATCCAATGGTCCCATTCATCATCTTTGCAAAAATTTAATAAAAATTCGTTCAATACTCTGTGGTTTCTTTCTATTGAACCTAAAGTCTCATGATGATAAGGCGTGCTAAATATTTGTTTAATGTTAAGCTGTTTGCAGATTTCCGACATCAATTCATTGGTAAATTCAGTACCCCTATCTGATTTAAGAACTTTAAAATGACCATAGATTAAAATAACATTTTCTATTAAGGATTTGGCTACAGTCTTTGCGTCTTTGGTCTCCATTGGACAAGCAATGACATATTTCGTTAACTCACATTGCATAGTTAATATATAACGTAAATTATTTGATAATCGCAAAGGCCCTACAGTATCTATTGATATTGTTTCAAAACTAGTTCCTGGTGTGTCTGTCAAAGTTAATTCCTCTTTTGTATGTCTGGTTTGTTTGTTGATTTTACATTGTTCGCAATTTAATATATATTTCTTTATCATTTTGTTCATGTTTTTCCAAATGTATTTTTGTTTCATTTTTAAATTGGTTTTTCTAATGCCCATGTGTCCTCCATGAGCCGAATTATGATATTCTTCAATTAATTTATTTTGTATATCTTTATCAATTATTCTTGTAGGTTCATTGTATATTAAAATTTTTAAATTTTCATTATTTTGTCTTTGTAAATTATTAAATATCTCTTTAAATTTATCCATTCTTATGGTTTCAAATATTTTATCATTTTTACTTAACGCGAGCTCGTTTATATTTAACCTTTGCATTTTTGAAGACAGTTTCTCCAAAGTCAGCTGTGTGATCGATGGATTATCGCTGCATCTTGCAATAACTTCTCTATTATTTATATATATTTGGGTTCCCTTGTAATTTCTATCTATTACGAATTTTAATTGTATCATTTTGTTTATATCTGATTTGGATGTGCATTCCCAAGCAAAAAGTTGATCAGACTTCTTGTTAGTAATGTCACTTGTTGTGTCTGAATTAGTGTTTTGTGTATGTTTATTTCTAACCATACTTCGTGTTATAGCCAGTATTTTCCTATCATCCGTTTCTGTCGGAATCATAGCCTGCAATGAATCGCTGTTTAGTACTATACGAGATAATGCGTCAGCATTAGTATTCATGCTGCCTTTCTTGTATATAATTTCAAAATTGTAATCGCATAAGTCTAATCTAATACGTGTCATCTTAGATGACGGGTTTCTATGGGAAAACAGAGACACTAAAGGTCTGTGATCTGTTACTACTAAAAATTTGCGACCGTAGAGGTATGGTCTGAAAAAATTTATGGCCCAATGTATGGCCAATAACTCTTTTTCTATTATCGGTTTGTTTAAATCGTGTTTGTTTAGAGACTTGCTCGCGTATGATATTGGTAGATCTAAACCAATATCACCTTGTGACAAAACAGCACCTAACGCATAATTTGAGGCGTCTGTTGTCAGTACAAATTGTTTTTCAAAATTTGGGTATTGTAGTATCGGTGGGTTTAATAATTTTGTTTTTAACGTTTCAAAAGCATTTTGACAATCTTCAGTCCAATTAAATTTAACATCTTTTTTTAGTAGTGAGTTCAAAACTTTAGCTATTTCTGCAAACTTGGGTATGAACCTCCTATAATAATTGCAGAAAGCAACAAATCTTCTGACTTCATCTGTGTCTTTTGGTACAGGGTAATTTTTAATGATTTTATTTTTTGCTGGGTCAGTTTTAATGCCCTTAGCAGTTATGAGGTGTCCTAGATAAACAACCTCTGGTTTCAAAAATGAGCACTTGTGTGCATTTAGTTTTAAATTAAATTTCCTCATCCTTTCAAAAACTTTTGCTAAATTTTCATTGTGATGCCCTAAACTGCATCCAAGCACAATAATATCGTCTACGTATAGAAATGCTTCAGCATCTAAACCACTCAATGCTATTGTTAGCATGCGCTGAAAGCTGTTGGACGATATTTTTAGTCCAAAAGGTAGGCGTTTAAATTGGTAATGTCCGTTATTTGTTGAAAAGGCAGTTAATTGTCGTGAGTCTTCGTGTAATCGTATTTGGTGGAAGGAGCTAGTCATGTCCAACGTCGAAAAGTATTTAGCTCTTCCTAATTTGTCAAGTACGTCTTCTATTTTTGTAAGGGGAAACTTGTCGTTAACTATTTTTTCGTTTAGTTTCCTGAAATCGACCACTAATCTCCATTTTTTTTCATCATTATTTGATTTTTTTGGAACAACTAATAGTGGCGAATTGTAAGGGCTAACTGAGTGTTCAATAATGTTGTCTTTTAAAAGTTTGTCTACTTGTTCGTTGATCTCTGTCATTTGTGTCTGTGGGAGTCTGTAGTTCTTTATGTATACCGCTGTTGAATCAGTAGTATGAATTTCTTGCGTGTAAAAATTGTTCACGGTCAATGGTTCTCCGGGGAGGTGGAATATATCTTGGAATTGTTTTAAAATGTCAATAATTGATTTTTCTGCCTCCGGTTCGTTGCATCCAATGTCTAATGTTTTTAAAAGTTCTTGTAATCTATGTGCATTAAATTTATTAGTTTCTTTGCTTGTAAATATGTTGTAGTTTTTTAATGGTTTTGTTTCTATGTTTATATCCTCTAAATTTATTTCTTCTTCTGTCGTGTTTAAAACTTTCACGTGTGCTACGCCATTTGCAGGTATTATGCTATTTGCAATGAAGACTCCATTATTTATTTCTTTGTTAAGGATTAAACTATCTTCATTAACCATAATATTTATGGGGATCACTGCTTCTGATCGAGCAGGTACTGTAAAGTTTTTATAATTTAAAATTATTGGTAAAGTTAGTTCTTTTTCATTTATTAAAAATGTTACCGTGTACGTTTCAAAATCTATTTTAGACATGTACTTTCTCAACATGTCACGCCCTATTATGCCATCTGTTAATATTGGAAATTCATTTTCTACTATGTGGAAATTGTGTGTTATTTCCTCCGTTTCAATTAAAAAATTTAAATATGATGTGCCTATGCACTCTATACTTTCATTTGTTATACCAGTTATTGTTGAAATATTTCTTGTTTCTATTTTATTCACGCTTCTTTTCTTGCAGATAGAAATATCTGCTCCCGTGTCTATTAGGAATTTCAGATTCTCATTAGTATTTTTGCACTTTAATATAATAAAATTGGTTAAATTTTTAGTAAGTTGTAGGATCAGTTTTGGCCTCTTTGGGTAACAATTCCTGCTACCCGGCCATATCCGTTTCCCTGCGCATTGTTGCTATTTCTAAAATTTGTATTTCTATTGAAATTATTGTTTCTGTTATTGTTGTTTATAAAATTATGATTATTATTTCCGTTTTCACGGTGAAAATTATTGTTATTTTGAAAATTGTTGCTTCTGTAATTGTTATTATTTCTGTAATTGGTATTTTGATTGTTGTTTTGAAAATTATTATTGTTTCTGTAATTATTATTTGAAAAATTTTGATTCCTTTTTTGAAATGTATTATTTCTATAATTGTTATTATTTCTGTTGGAAAAATGTTGATTATTGTAATTTCTGAAGTTTTGATTAAATCTATTATTTTGCTCATTATAGTTTCTTGAATTATTTCTGTTCTGTATATGTAAAATATTGTTTCTATCTGTTGAAAGATTTTGCTCAATATTCAAGCATCTTTCAGTTGCTTCATTAAAAGTTTTTGGCGGATTCGCCTGTAAAATAGTTTTATATTCTGTCCTGACACCTTTTGAAAAAATATTAAGTGCCATACTTTCGTTGACCTTAAATATTGCATCTTTTGTCTCTTGACTGGGTTTCTCTAAGCTTTGTAGCTCTAAATTGCTTAATTGCTCTGATAATTCTGTTATTTTTTCTCTGTATTCGGAAATTGTTAGATTATTCTGTGATATAGAACTAAATTCATTTAGCATTTGCTGTACTGTTTTTGGATTGGGATAAGATTTCACCAATAAAGATTTTAATTCAATTAATGTCGAAGGTCTGTTCAAACGTCCAAGTATACTTCTCACTTGGGTTGTTAATTTAAAATTGTATACATACTTTATAAAAATGGCCTTATCTTCATCTTTTATTAAATCATGAAGCAATTCTGCTTTCACTATAAAATCATCTAATTCTTCATAAACTCCTTTAAAAACTGGTAGGTTTTTACCTACTACATTTATGTCAAAACTTGACATTTTTGGCAAATTAGTTTCTTCCTCCCAAACCGATGATAAATCCAAGTTTATTTTATCTTCTTTTCGTGTTATTAAATTTTTTATGAATTCATGTAATTCATAATAAATTTTATTAAATTCTACAATAAAATGTTTGCAATCTTCTAAAGTTTCATATTTGACTATTTCGTTTTTCAAATTTTCAATTTTTTGCAATTTAGCCTTTTTATATTCTTCAGTATAAGTTCGATTTTTACTTTTTCTGAAATTTTTCTTTAATTTTTCAAGAAATATTATGTATTCTTTAATAATGTCCATAAATTTATGTCATGACATCAAAACATTAAAATTTTAATTTTTTTTTATTTCACTTGAATCACCCTGTGATTCATAGTGCCAATAAATCATGCATGCCAACATTTAAACATGTGTCTGCAATGATTAATTGCGAATATGAGTATAAAAAGAAAGTAAAACTGACGTTTCAGTTTAATGAATGAAAAATATAATGGCGGTCGAGTAGTTTTCGCGTAGTGAAAAAAAAATTTTTTATTATAAGTGTCGGTCGCGATTCAATATTCAAAGAAAAGGTAATTTTAACAAAATGTAGCAAAGATGTTATAATCCGTGCGCGTAGTTTTCGTTTAGCATATATTCGCTAAATGTATGCATTTAATTCAATTTTAAGTGTAGTGTTTTGAGCAACAAAGCATAAAAAAAAAATATATGCAAAAGAAAGAAATGTTGTTGTTCGCAAAAATTTTGTTTATCTTAACTATTTGCCAAGTGTTTGTGTGTAAGAGAAAAAAAAATTTGTAATAATAAGCGCAACAAGTTGTTATTGAAGTGAAAAGATGCAAGTTTCGTGTGTTATTTTGTGTACAAAAATTTAATAATAAATTTAAAAAAATATGGATTTACTTCATTGTTTATTTGTTAATTAACATTACTTGAAAAATAAATTAAGAAAGGGTTATTAGTTCTTCAGTGTTTCTTTATAATTTTGTTTTATAAGTTTGTTTTTATAAAATTAATGATAAAAATAAATTTTTGTTTATTGTTGTTGTTGTTTATTAATCGGCTGCTCCAGTTCCCTTTGTTGCTCCTCTTCTACGCCCAGCAACCATGTCCTGTAGGTGCTCATGAATTCCTCTGCGTGTTGTTCAAATAGAGTTGTTGTACTCCATGATTTTGGTGCTTTTACGTCATCACCATCTGGTACGTATTCTTGCTGTATGTGTTGTTTTGCCGTCGGCAAAATTTCTTCTTGCGTACGAATCAAATTTGGGTCCGTGTTTGGCAGGATCGCCATGTAAAGTTTTATTTTGAAATTTTTGTTTTTAATTAAAAGGACCTGCCTCAAAAATTTTGCCGGCGCTTAATAACGCCACTGGCTCTAAGTTTTTATATTTTTTCCTTTAAAAACAGCCGGCATGAAAATGCACTTAGGCTTAGAAAATAAAAGATCAAGCTGATTTAAAGCTCGAGGAACTAATAATCTTTATTTTCAAATTCTTGATGCTTATAAAGACAAAAAACGGTATTTTGAAAAAGTGCATAATTTTAACATAAAAAGTGCGTGAGTGAATAATAAATATAAACTTAATGTGTAAGTGCGTAATACAAAATAAATATAACAAAATATATAAACATTAAAAGTGCGCGAGTGAAATACATAGAACATTAGCTTAGTGCGAAAAAGCGTCTTGTAAATCAAATATATAACCACGGGTCATTGTGCGTGGTGAATATAAACAAACATAAATACAGTGCAACCAAATAGTTTGTGTACGTTTGGTTGCTTAAACTTGGTGCGCACTACAATAGTATAGGAAAAATTTGGACTCCCTTCAAGTTATGACCAAAAAAAGTGCAAAAATAAAAAAAAAATTCACAATTTTTTCAAAAAAAAGATTGAAATAAGTAATTTTATGAATTTATTTTGTTCTTAAGACTTATTTATTCAACTGTAAGCTATAACTTTTCCAAAGATAAATAACTGATATCTTTAAATCTGACGGAGATATTGAACAAAAACTAATTATACTTTTTTTTGTCAAAATCACAAAGACCCACTATATAAAATGGGCCATAAAAAGAAAACGTTCGCCAAACTCACGAAACCCCGCTAGGGTTTTACTCAGGTTTGATCATAGTATCGAACCTATATAGCAGGATCTTGTTCTTTTGTTGACTGTTGCACAGTGTTATTTTAAAACATGAATTCAAGCAAATTTTATCAAAAATACGGAAAACAAAACAAATTCAGAAATAATTAATAGTAGCATCTGTCAACTTAAAGTCTTTACTCAAAACGTTACGGAACGCAGCGGAAAAATCAAAAATCTATAGATCTCAACGTCGCTCCGTTTCGTCTTATTATAATCGAACTCATAAGAAACTCGTGTAATAGATTGTAAAGTGACATTTCTCACGTTTCGTTCCGTCTATTATAATCAGCCCTTTATTTCGTAAAAATTTATTGAGATGAAAAAAGTACTTATACCATAAAAGTATACAATAAGCATAGTACGTATACATAATAATAATATTATATTTTTTTTTAGTCAATTACAATGAAAACTCAACTAAACACAAAATTTTATCGAAAATTGTGCAAGATTACAGACTAATCAGTTCTTTTAAATAATTTTAATCTTTCAAAATTGTGACTCATTGTTAGTAAAAAATCCCGTCAAACGCTCTCTCGCCCTTTTATAGGCGATAAAAATCTCGCAAAAAGGGCGAAATCCCTCCAAATCACATCACTGAGCTAGATCTTTACATTTTTACACTCAAAGAGCAGAAAAGAGAGAGAGAGAGAGAGAGCGTGCACGTCAAAAAAAATACTAAAATAATAGTAAATAATAATTATAAAAAAACAAACTTATGCAAAAAACATATAATCTATTTTAATTTAAGAGACGAAATAATAACATTAATAAAAACTAATATATCTAGTGGTTATTTTTCTGCAGACACAGATTTTTTTTTAAAAAATCCTGCTTATGCAGCTTATTTATAGAAATTCTAAGGACTTTTCTAAGGTACAAACTCTTTATGAGTCAAACTGTTGACAGAAGTTGCTTCGGAAAGAATAAAAATTATAAACTGTAGGAAAAGGTTCGTGATGATTTTATATAGAAATTTTTCCAAAAAGCGTATCGAGGAAAGATTAATGCTTTTTTAAAGAGTTTTTTCCCCTTTATCCCATCGTAATTGTAGTCCAGGATTATTTTCTTACTTTAAATGCTTTGGATGTTTCCTAGTTTTTCGCCACACTGTTTCTTCAAAGCCTCCTTAGCCCAAAATATAACTGAACTAAACTGTTCTTGAGTAACTGTGCGAAGAATTATGTTACCTTTTTCAGTTAGTTTTAAAAAGATTTTAGTGGATTTTGGCGCATTCAAACCCTCTTACCTTTAAAAGTTAGAATATCGTCTCCACAGTTTCTACTTATTTTATTTTTTTTTTTTTTTTTATTAATTAATCTATTTTTTATGATTTTAACTCAGAGCTTTAGGTCGAGTAAGTTATGAAAAAAAGCAACAACAAGAACTCTGTAAAATTTATTTGTTATATATTTATTTATTTATTTCAGTCTACTGATTTGTTACAATCTTACAGACTATACATATATTTGACCTTAAAGCTAATTAAAAGCAGTGAATAGAATAAATCTAAATTGATGATCTAACACACTAAAATTTAAAATATGTGAAATACTGTTGCATAAGTTTATGCATCTTGCGAAAGGCTCATTATATGCATAATTGGTCCTGAGAAAATTTTCTTCAAACGTACGGATTCGCCTGAAATCTCTTGGTGTGTTTCTGACGGGAAGAGGTTGGGAAGAGATTTGACAGTTCCATACAATTTTTTTTTTAAAGTTTTTTCCTAATTTTTTTTTTTTTTTTTTTTTTTGTTAATGTGAATGCGTGAAGCTATGTTGCATCAGATCACAATAATATATTAAAAGGATTGTGTATTGACTATCCTACATATTTAGCAGATATTCAAGCCACAAAAGCAGCAAAACATAGCAAAAATTTTGCTTCTACTTACTGCACGTTGTCATCAGCAGTGTTAAGTAGGTTTTTTATGTAAATGCGCTGGTATTGGTGTTTTTTTTTTTTAAATAGCAAGAAGGAAAAATTAACAATCACAAGATCGTTGACAAATGCGTTTTCTAGGTGACAAAAAAAAAGATGAAAATCAATTATTATGGAATTAATTAACGCAGGCATAACATCGGCAAGGTATATAAATTGCTTTTAAAATTTGTTTCGTGTGAAAATGTGCTGGTGTGAATATTTACGTGTTTTTTCTAATTAAATTTAGTATTAATGTTATTTTAAATTTTCGAATTCAAAGTTATGTTATTAATAAAAAGCCATTAAATCAGCAAATCTATGAAACTGCGAAAAAGCCTCGCTTCTCTCGTGTGTCCAGCGGCGCACCTGCTGTTTGTTTTATCCTTTTTTTACGTCTTTTAAAAGATTGAATTTTTTCCATCAACCTCATTTCAACTTCAACCTTTAACACGTATTTTATATTGACTACTTAACGCGACTGATATTACAACAAGCAGCAACTTCACAAAAACAAAACACTGAAAAAATAAATTAAATAAATTTTATTAATTCAACAGGATTAACTTTAATAATCAGACGGCTAGTCCCTTGCTCAGGCATAAATCCGACGCCTTACCAAAATGAATATGATATATTTTTGCATGTGCAAAGCGGCTCAACATGCGCTGGCTGGACCAACAATGACCTTAAAATGAAGCATGCAGCAGCAACAGCAGCATAAGCCAGAAGAACACTTGGCTAGCTGCCTGTGGCATTAAGTGGCCTTGGTCATAAGCTCAACTTTGGCATTGGCGCGAAAAATTAAAAGACTATAAAATAAAATAAATGTGGTGGGCACATCAGCAGCAATAAGACTCCTACTAGGTAGCCGCATTTCTAGCCATGGGCATTTCGGTTTTGTCCACTGGTTGTAGAATATTGTTGAACGGTGCTTTCGGCCTTTTGTCATTGTGCGTCGTAGAAGGCCTTGCATTACGAGCGCTCTTCACTTTTTTTGGCGTTTGTTCCTTCCACCGAAATTGAATTCTTCTGGCCCGGCTGGCTTGGCGTGGCTTGGCTTGACTTGAACTCACTGTTGTGTGGTTTTAATTGTAGGCTCTTTGGTGACGCTTGTCGCAGCGTTAAGTCGAAAAGCTCCATTTGTATGCCGGCATGTTTTTGTGCCACTTTTGGTGGCCAGTGTTGCCAACAAACGCTGGCATGTTTGCGAGAATTATGATAATCTGCTCAACAATGCTTGGTAACTGTCTGTCTAGCGAATTGCTGCTCTGTCAGTCTATCTGTCTGTCTGTCTCTGCCTGTTTTTCATACTTTTTGGTCTGGTTTTGTTTCTTGCTCAATGTCTGCCTTTGTCTTGCTTTCCGGGTGTTGGTGTAGCGCCTTTACATGTATGCATGGTGCGTTGGCTGATAAGCTTTTCGTACGGTTGCGGATTTAGTTTTCTTTTTCGTCAGCTTTCACACTTGTTGTTGCTGTTGAGATAAGTATCAAGAGATATTGTATATTAAGCCAAATTGCAGGCGTGAATTCTTGACAAAAACTAAGCTGGATAAAGAGCTTGTGCACAATTTGTGGCATATTTAAGTTTAATTTGCAAGTGAGCACTTGATTGGATTTTTGTTAATATACAGTTGGAATATGAATTATAAAAAAACCAAGTTCCGAAGACCAAGTAACATACGCATACTCAGAGCGGTGGTGGCAAAACGTCGTATTTCATACATTTTACGGGATATTCAACCCTCAAAAGGGTGGGAGGAATTTCAGGCCATTAAATGGGATTTTTGGTTTTAAAATTTATATACTTTTGAACGCACTCACAAAGCTTATAAAAAATTAGGACTCATGTACTGAACACATTGACGACGACTGCAACAGTGCGAAACAACATGAAGAAAGAAACAACAATCTAGAATTATCATTATATTGTTTCATTCACGTATACACAAACACTTATATTGCTCTGTTGTCGCACGTCAAATTAGAAACAATTCTAAACCGACGACAGTGACTTTGTTGCAATCACTCATTGTCGTTGCAAAATTTTCACCACTTTCACCTCCATAAGGATAGCATGTAAAAATAATTTGACATTGACGCACTGTTGCTGTCGTCGTCAATGTGTTCAAGGCATCATAGCCGATACAACAGGCGTCCACCGAAAAACGAAAACTTGCCGTCAGAGAGAAATGTCGCAGTACTCTCGACGACTTCATTATAATGAACGCAACAGCGGCAGTCTGTATTTCATACAAAACATAAACAAACTCTTCTATGTTCGCTTTTGTCGTCTATTAAATAAGAAATAGATTGAAGTCTGCACGGCAGCAACATTTGTGGTCGTGTTCTCTCTTTGTCGTGCCGTCTTCAAAAAATACATCTTCATAAGAAAACATGCGTTCTATTTTTTGACAATTGGCGTTCGTCGCTTGTCGCAGTCAATGTGTCTCGGCTATCATTTAAGGTCGAATTATAATAGACGTAATGTAAAGTAACGAAATGTTGTCAACTGTCATTGGGACGGGACGTAATGTAAGAAAACGTTGTAGCAATTATAATAGGCAGTAGCCAGGCAGTTGTTTGTCATAAATAATTGCACGTTCCCATACAAGTTCAATTAAAACTTCGTCATCCATAGCTGTGGATGCATAGAACTATCACATTAATAACGAAAACTCAACAAAAGGCGTAGTTCAACAATATAAATTAGCGCAAAAATCGAATCTAACCTCAATGTTTAGTTGTTCTTTGAACAGACGTAATGTAAAGTAACGTAGTAATCGAAATTCAACGGATCTTTACATTCCGTTACATTACGTTACGTTTATTATAACCACTTGTATAAGAAAGTATTGTTTGAAACAATAAGTGAAAGAACACACTGCTCAATTGACATTAGACCACACTACGTGACTTCTATTATAATTAGACCTTTAGAGGTTTTTCTAACTTGTTTTGTTCACAGATCACGTGTTACTGGTGTCGAGCTGTCATCTTATTTTTATTCAGTATGGTTTGACAATTTACCATGAAAAGACTCACACCGCCTCCAAATTATTCAGTCCAACAGTGCCTCCAAATTATTCAGCTGTATTACGAAAATCATCGTTCTGCAAAAAATCATTTTCAGGCACTTCGAGCAAGATACGATGTGCATCGTCGACCTTTCGAGCCTGTTCGATATGTCCAGCTGGTGAGTGCATGTGGACTGTATTTTATACTTATCCCTTTAATGGCGTTTCCAACATAAATAAATACCTGTTTTACCTTTCCCTTTTATTTATTTAAAGGTTTCGTTTTATATGTTTGATTTAACAGTTAATTCCTCTATATTGATAAAACAATATGCTTCCTTATAATCAAAATCAAATCTAAAAAATTTTCTTACAGTTTTTCCAAGGCAAAATTATTTTTGAGAAAATAAATTTTTGTTTTTAGTAATTTAAATAAAGTGTTATGCTGAGTCGGCTCCAACAAACTGCGCCCTTGAAGTCTCTGCTTCAACATCTACGGGAAGTCGACACAGCTTTTGTACGGGACGTGTAAATTCTTGGGTACCCTTGCTCCAATCTGCACTAGCTACCTTTATTTTTACGTTTCGAACAAACCCATCTGTACCAGGATATACTTCAATTACCCGAGCTGTTTTCCACAAGGTTGGAGGCGTGTTTTCATCCTTTACTACCACTAAATCACCAACCTTTAGGTTCGGCCGCTTTTTTCGCCATTTTGTTCTCTGTTGCAATTCGTTTAAGTAATCATTCTTCCATGCTTTCCAAAATAATTGACTCATTTTCATAGTTTGTAAGTGCAACTTTAACTTGTTGTCTGGTATTTCTTGAACGTTTGCCCCAAATGGTTGTATAATTGGCTCTCCAATCAAAAAATGCGCCGGCGTCAAGAAGGACAGATCGTCAGGCATCTCAGTTTGCGCTGATAGTGGTCTTGAATTCATGACCGCACTTGTTTGGGCCAACACCGTTCTGAACGCTGTATCAGTCAGCTGATGTGATCCGATTACTCGTCGCAAATGGAACTTCATTGATTTCACTGCTGCTTCCCACAATCCGCCTTGATGTGGTGCAGCTGGAGTAATAAAGCGCCATTCCGTCCCATACTTTAATAATACGTTAGCCATTTCTATTTCGCTCCAACTGCGTAGCATGCGCTTCAATTCTGTTTGCGCTCCTTCGAAGTTTTTGCCATTATCACTCCATAATCTTGAGCATGATCCTCGAATACTTGTAAAGCGCAAAAATGCCAAAACGAAATCATTAGTTGTAAGGCTATCTACTAATTCCAAATGCACTGCCTTCGTGACCATGCAGATGAACACTGCAACATATTTTTTCTCTAAAATCTTGCAGCGGCCCCCACGTGCCTTTAATAAATAGGGTCCTGCATAATCTACACCAGAGTGCCTGAATGGTCGACATGGCTGTACTCGATCTGATGGTAACTCGCTCATTACTTGTTCAGTCACTTGCTGCCTTTGCCGGGTGCATACAATGCATCGCGAGTTGCTGCTTCTTATTGCCCGTCGTAAATTTGTTATCCAGAACTTTTGCCGTATATATGATGCCATTTCTCGTGGACCACCGTGCAACTTACGCTCATGAGCCTCTCGAATTAAAAGCTTCGCCAGCGGGCTAACGTCCGGCAATAGTGCCGGATTTTTTTGATGGGCTGGTAATAATGCTCGATCCAATCTTCCACTTAAGCGTAAGATGCCATGTTTGTCAAGTCTAGGGTTAAACTCGAAAATTGAGCTAGACGAGTCTATTTCTTTACTTGAATTGTTTAGTGCTGCAATCTCTTTAGCATAATAGATTTTTTGCTCTTCTCGAATCCAAAATTCTTGTGCTTCCTCAATTTCTATGTTTGAGAGCCATCCTTTCCGTCGATAAATTTTGCGATCTTTTCGATGGTGTAGATTAAAGATAAAACGAAGAACATATGCCGTCAGTCGCCACAGTTTAAATGCACTAGATGCTCGCTCCAACAAATTGAAGTCCCGCAAAGTAATATTCATTGCCACCAAAGTTTTGAATGTTGCTCTAATCCTGGCAGTTTCATGCTCCGATCTGTTCTTCTCTTCATCTGCTACTGCCCTTTTTGTATCTAGTGTTTGTGTTGGTTCTGCTTCTGGCCAATATACCGCTGGTCTGGATAACCACTCAGGTCCATGCCACCACAATTTCGCGTCTCGGATTTCTGCTGCATTCATACCACGGCTCAACAAATCTGCTGGATTTTCCTGCGATTTAACATATCGCCAATGTGCTTCGCCCATTGTGCATTTGATCTTTTGAATTCGATTATTTACAAATATTTTGAGTGTGGCTGCTTCTTTTTTAAGCCATGCGAGTACTATTTGTGAGTCAGACCATAAGATTGGGTTGATACCTTTTAACTTAGCTGTCATTTGGAAAGCCTGCATCAATTCACTCAACAAAAGCGCAGCGCATAATTCCAACCGAGGAATTGTTATAGTCTTAAGAGGTGCAACTCGTGATTTTGATGCAACTAGAATGCATTTTATGCCTTCAGTTGTTTCTGTTCTTACATACAAAACTGCCCCGTAGGCCTTGAACGATGCATCAGCAAATCCATGCAATGATATGTTATAAGAAGCTCTTATTCCAAGCCAACGAGGTAGACGTATTTCTGTCACCCGTGGCAGTTTTTGTTGGAATTGCTGCCACTCTCTGTAAATTGCATCTGGAACAAGTTCATCCCAATCGATTTTTGCGCTCCAAATTTTTTGCATTAAGATCTTTGCAACAATAATCACTGGCCCAATGTATCCATTAGGGTCAAATATTTGTGCAATGTGGCTTAACAGTCGCCTCTTGGTTGACTGTTTTGGTTCAAGTATTGGTGGCGCTTGAAATTTGAACATTAAAACATCATCGCGAGGTAACCAACGAAGTCCCAATATTGTTGTGTCGCTTAACTCACTCAGTTCCAAAATTTCATCTTCTTCATCCATTTGGTCCCGAGGCACGATATTAGCTCGGTTAGAGCGCCATTTGCTCAAGACGAACCCACATGACCGCAAAATAGAATCCATTTCATGGCACACCTGCTTGGCTTCTGCCTCGTCTGACGCTCCCGTTATGCAATCATCCATATAAAAGTCATGCTCAACTGCCGCTGCGCCCATTGGATACTGCAATCGTCCTTCACGTGCCCCCTGAATCATTGCTCGAACTGCACAGTGCGGTGCTGACGCCATACCAAAAGTAACTACAGTTAACCAATATTCTCTGATTTCACTGTCAGCTGACGGTCTCCAAAAAATGCGTTGCAAATCCCATTGTTCAGGATTCACCTGCACTTGTAGATACATTTTTTTAATGTCCGATGTTATCGCTATTGGATGACAACGGAAGCGCATTATAAGAAGCGATAGATCATCCTGCAGTTTCTCACCAATGAGTTGCGCCTCATTAAGTGATATGCCCATATCAGTGCGACATGATGCGTCGTTTACAATACGAAATTTTTTCAGGACTGGATGATGAGGAATATGATAGCACCAAGACCCTGGAGCTCTATCTACCAATTGCATTTGCTTGGCCATGATTAAATCGTTAACTGCGTTGAAGTACTTCTCCTTTAATTGCGGGTCGCGTTGAAATCGTCTCTCAAGCTGCCTAAATCGATGCAAAGCAATCGCTCGTGATGAACCGAGCTGTTCTATGTCACTTCGTATAGGAATGTTTACTTGAAAACGACCATTAGCTAACCTACGATGTGTGCGCATAAATATGTCCTCACACTGCTCCTGCTCCTTGGTGCGTGTACGCGTAGTTGACACTTCTTCAATTTCCCAAAATCTATTTGGGAAAAAGATATTTGCTGTGAGATCATGACGCTCTTGAAAACCACCACCGAACATCAACCAGCCCAAGAGCGATGGTTGAAAAGCCACCCCAAAGTCGTTCGTAAAACAGCCGTCTTGGATAATTATTGCCCATACGCCAGCTCCAAGAAGCAAATCGACTGGTGCTGACATAAATGCTGTAGGATCAGCTAAATCTTTGCGTACAAGCACAGGAATAAGATCTTCTGAAAAGGATGATTGTGGCAACAACATATCTATAACTTGAGGCACAATAACCATTTCAATTATCGTTATAAGTTTATTGCTTTTGCGTGGAAGTATCTTACAGATTATTTTACGATTATGAGGTGTATCACTAACACCATTGACACCATTGAAACGAATGTGGCACGACTGAGTCGGAAAATTGAATCGGTGCACTATCTGTGAATTAATCATATTGGCTTGTGAACCTGTATCACAGATGGCTCTTAATGGCGGTGATATTACGTCTGCGATCTGTATTCTTATTATCGCTGTAGCTAATAATGCGGACAAAACGGTCTTAAACTCTCTTTTTCCTATTGAAACACTGGTTGACGCACCGAGGTCACTGCGCCCCTGATTCAGTGTTGATTGCTATTGCGAACGTTTTCCTAAAGTATTTGGAGTAGGATTTGTTTTCGATATTCTTACATTTTCTGGACATAAAGTACTATTATGAGGTTGACGACACCTTAGGCATCGATTTTTATCCGTGCACTCCCTTTCAGAATGTTTTTTGCTAAAGCAATTCATACACATACGTTGTTGTAATACATATGCAACTCGTTCTGCATAAGTTTTTCGCTTAAACTCGTCGCAACGGAAAGGCCAATGAAAATGTCCTGGGCATAAACTGCACGCTGGTTTAGATTCATCCATACGCCCAGTACCCCAAAAGCCATCTGCCCCACTATTCACTGAACGACGCTGCAACTCCCTTTGCATTATTGGAACTTTTAACATTGTTGCTAAAACACTTGCACGGTTTTCCATAAAATCAAGCATTTGTGTTAAAGTTGGCAAAGCATTAGTTGTTCGACATAAGTTCCACTGCGTTATACTTTCAGGATCTAATAATCCTTCTACTTGATGCAGTAATAAATATTCTGCTACTTGCTCACCGGTAAGCATCAATCGTAATTGGCGAAGTGAACTACGCACTGTATCGATAGTCTTGCGCATTTCTTCGCTTGCGGGCCTTTGCATTGGACGCAAGGTCTGTAAAGCCTGTAAATGTGCGCGAATAGTATTATATTCATTGCTGTATTGCGTACAAATTTCTTTCCACAAAATTTCATATCCGTTATCGCTAATTATATAATTGCCGTAAGCACGTTCCGCACGCCCTTCTAACGATTCTAATAAATAGCGCATTTTTTGGGAATTGGTGAGACGCAGATTTTTGTGCACTTCTGCTTCAAAAATAGCATGAAATTTTGCCCAATCAACTTCTCGACCCGAAAATTTTGGTACTTTTGGTGGTTGAGCCAATTGTATTTGAATAAGCTTGCCTCCGTTGTCCAATGATAACTGAGCTTGGTCAAATTGTCCCTCATTATAAGCTTCTCTTGTAGTTTCTGCTGCCTGTTTTTGTAATTTTTGTTTAAATTTTGCGTACTCGTTTGATGCTTGATTATATGCCTCGCTGCATGCCTCAATTCGTTCATTTGACATCGAAAGTCGTCCCAACCTGGACCAGTCTTCCTCAAAATTCTTCCAAACCCAATTCAATCGACATTCTAGCTGTTCTAAATCTTCTTTTGATCGATTTTCCAAGTTGTTGTCATCATAGCTCATCACTAATCGGTGCAATGAAGACAAATTTAGTCGTAGTGATTGCGGCAGTGAGTTTTTATTTAGTTGTGCCTCCGTTAAATGACTTCTGTTTCGCTTCAATGTTATTCTCTGAACTACACCCTCCGCACGTAAAAAGGATTCCTGGTATCGATCCGCGTCTTCTGACCTCGTACAAGAGTCATCGGCGCACTCTATTGTTTCTGTATCGATTGTTGCATCAATTTCGGCCTGCAGTTCCGGGGTCATGCGCACAGACACACCTGCTTCAGCTGCTCATAATGACAAAAAAATAAAACAAAAGTTCGTTTTAGCATGCAGATTTTTAATTAGTTTGCGATTCATTTATTATTTGGAACATCCAAATTAAATATTTTTTTTTTTAAGCTTATATTGGATTTTAACCGATTTAATTAAATTTTATCAATCAATAGCCAATATAAGCGCTTAACTACAAATGACGTTGGTCAAAATTGGCTAAAATTGCTCCATTAAAATTATCATTACCCCTACTGCAATGCATTCTGCATGTGTGGTTGCGATTGTATTCTGCGTATGTGTTATGTGTGTGTATTATGCGTGCGTGTCTTGCGCGTGTATTCTGCGGTTGTGTTCTGCTCGTGCGTTCTGCGATTGCATTCTGCGTTTGTTTTCTGCTCGTGTGTCTGCTCGTGTGTTCTGTGCGTGCTCTGCGCGTGTGTTATGTGCTTGTATTGGATATCATAATGCAATCAAACCAACCATGAAATAAACTTGCTTGCGAAGGAGCATGAACAATTTTGTCAAACTATATTTTTCATTATTTGCATTAATCAAATTCTGTTATTTGATCATGATCTGCGTAAAATCTTATTGTCGACCATCTGACAATGCATGAAAGATGGCCTCAACAGTCTGCGTAAAAAAAAAATAAGAACCCAATTAATATGGTCTGCGTAAAATCTTATTGTCGACCATCAGACAATGCATGAAAGATGGCCTCAACAGTCTGCGTAAAAAATAAAACTCCAATTAATCTGCTCATTTGACTTTAAATAATGTCAATGATAGTGGCAGCGAGCAGCGAAATCGCTTTTGAGCAGCTCACTGAATCAATGTTCCAACTTACGTGTCATCAATTTCGAAATTTTCCAACCACGAGACATTCTTCTTTTTTTATGCCTTTATTAAAATGTCCTTTTGGATATATCTTAAGAAATTAATGAATTTTCTTTATCTATTAAAAGGAAGAAGAAGAAAAAATTAGTATTGGTTTTTTTTGTAACTGCTGTGGTAAACAATGAATTTTAAATTTGCTGAAGCCGCATTTTAAAATATAAACAGTCGCTCTCTATCGTACTGATCCAATATCCGGCTCGAAGGACCATGTTCGATATGTCCAGCTGGTGAGTGCATGTGGACTGTATTTTATACTTATCCCTTTAATGGCGTTTCCAACATAAATAAATACCTGTTTTACCTTTCCCTTTTATTTATTTAAAGGTTTCGTTTTATATGTTTGATTTAACAGTTAATTCCTCTATATTGATAAAACAATATGCTTCCTTATAATCAAAATCAAATCTAAAAAATTTTCTTACAGTTTTTCCAAGGCAAAATTATTTTTGAGAAAATAAATTTTTGTTTTTAGTAATTTAAATAAAGTGTTATGCTGAGTCGGCTCCAACAGAGCCTAATATTGCAAATACTACTCCCAAATTTGAGACTGAGGGAACGTTATTGGATTAAACTCGACCGTATAGACCGCATCCACCCCGTAGTGAGGAAGAAATTGCGACTGTACCCGCTTTAAAGTTTTAATCTTGGTTTAAAGGCATACACAATTTAACTAGTTCAAGAATTGAAGCCGGCAGACTTGACTTTACGCTTGTATATCAGTCAATGGGCTTTACAGCAGCATAATAAAGATTCGCTGTTTTCGCGCCGAATTTTTTTGCAGTGACGAGGCACTTTTCTGGCTCAATGGATACGTCAATAAGCAAAATTGCCACATTTGGGCTAATGAGCAACCTGTGGAGATTCTCAAACTATCATTACATCCACAAAAATGCACTGTTTAGTGTGGTGAGGGGCTGGTGGAATTATCGGTCCATACTTCTTAAAAAATTAGGCTGAACTGAACATAACCATTAATGCACAGCAGTGGTTGCTGCCATAGGACAAAAATAAAAACTAAAGTTAAATTTCGAGTGTTCAAAACATTAAAAAAAGTCTATAAAATTAAAATTTATAAAATGTGTTGATATTAAAGGTATTAACCTTAATTACAAGCAATTAAATGATTTTAAAAAATTTTATTTTTTTAAATATCAATGTTTTCCCCACTTACAATATTTTATATTTTTCGTCTGTTTTAGAATTTCCCTTAAACTTTTAGTTCAACACATCCTATAGAATAAATTGACCAATTACAGAAAATTTAGACCCTCTGCGATAAAACGAAGTATGAGATTTTGTTCTGGGAGGGCTTCTCTACTCATTTGGCTGTCGGTTTCTCCGACACATTTTGGCTGTCGCACTCTGTTATTAGTGCTCGACCGATTCCGAATTTTTGCACCGATGCCGGTATTGACTGCATTTAAAAATTTGATACCGATGCCGATACAGATCCAATGCCGATTATTCTATTATTTCCTGCCGATGCTGATAATCGGTCGAACACTACTTAAAATTTAATTTCGATAAAAGAAAAAATGTGTACACAAAAAATTATAAATGAGTTTTACTTATTGTTGATTTGTTTTGTATTATATATTGTACTTTTATGTAATCTAAATTTCATTTTTTTATAAATGACGTATTTTGAAACGACCAATAACTTTTTTTCACAAAAATATGGAACACTGCTTGAAACTAGTCGTTTCCGTACTTTTGAAATTATGGATTCTCGAATTAAATTTTACTCTCTCTGCTTGAACTTTACTCGACATTTACTTGACAATGTGTACGGAAACATAACTATTATTTATTAACATTAAAAATCTAGTCTTCTTGACTATTTATTGTTTCTGATCCGTCTGTTGTCTCTCTTTTCAATCAGTTGTGCTTTGTCTCTGATCACGACTTGATTTGTCTCGTTTAGTTATCCCAAATATTTTTTCTTATCGTGATTTCAAGAACATTAACTATCCGTCTCTCTTCCGTGATGTGTCCTTGCTATCGTTTAATGACTGTTGGCTTCAACACAACGTTAATGATAAGCTTAATTCCCTTTTAGAACCTATTAAGTTTCTGTTTGAAAAACATGTTCCTAAACGTAGTTGTAGAATAAAAAATATGTCGTGTCCATGGTTTTCCCAGCATGTCCTGTGTGTCATTAAGAAAAGAAATCTTTTACGTACTACTTGGCCGCTAAATCTTTCAGAAACAAACTGGGAAGCCTTCAGAATGGCGAAGAATGAAACCGTCTTTGTAACTAAAGAAGCTAAAACGCATTTCTACTCTAACAAACTTAAGCTCTCTCTTCCAAGTAAAGTGCTTTGGAATAATATCAGAAGCCTTGGGGTATGCAACAAACATAAAGTTGAAAATCATCTAGATCCTGAAGTTTTAAACTGTTTTTTTTTTTTGCTGATAATGCTGCTTCAGCTTCTACTAAGAGTTATAATTTGAACCCTCTAAATCCTCTCTTGTGTCAATCCTTTAATTTTTCCCAGTGGTTGAACTTGATGTAGGTAAATGTGTGTCGTAAATCGAGTCAAATGCAATGACTCATGATGGTATTCCCATAAAATTTATTAAAATCTTACTGCCCCATATTATAAGCCCTCCAACTCACATTATTAATTCATGTTTCTTGTCGTCAACGTTCCCAGATGTATGGAAAGTCACTATTGTTCTTCCAATAGCAAAGAAGCAAAATCCATGTTGTCCTAATGATTTTAGACCTATTAGCATCCTTTCTGCGTTAGCAAAAATTTGTGAAAAACTTATGACTCAACAAATAACAAACTACTTAGTCAATAACAACCTTTTATCTCCTTTTCAATCTGGTTTTCTTGCTGGGCATAGTTGTTCGTCTCATTGATGACCTTGGATGCAGGTTGAATGAAGACCTCAATAATGTTTATGAATGGGCTAGAAACAATGATCTTATATTTAATTCTTCCAAGTCATATGTTCTCCCTGTTTGTAAGGTTAAGTCTTGTTTAAATTATGTTCCTGTAATGGAATTCCCAAAAATTTAACGATAATAATCGTTGTCGTTATCGTTCATTGTGCGTGCCACTTTCATAGTAAATGACAGTTTTCGATAACAAGCGACATCGAAAGTCGTCGTTAACGCGTTTGGGAATTCCACTACTGATTTGTTTATTGCATCAAGTAAGCTTCTTGTTGTGTCGAAAAATGTGAATCTAGGCTTCCTTTTAAATTCTTCTCTGTCTTGTGTTGACCATGTTAATAGTGTTGTAAGTAAAGTGTATTATGTTTTGCGTAACCTAAGATTATGTGCCAGTGTAACTCCAGTTTATATTAGGCGTTAGTTGGCAATTCGACTTGTCTAACCTGTTATAACTTTTTCTAAAATAGTGTATAGTAATCTAGATTCCTCTTCCCAGTTAAAACTTCAGATTGCGTTTAATTCTGCCACGCGTTATGTTTATGGTCTTCAAAAATATGATCATCTTTCCAGTTTCCGAAATGCAATACTTGGTTGTATTTATCTTCATTAGTTAATCTATAATAAGACACTTAGGTATTTGTATGGTAAACTCCAGTTTGGTACGTCTAGAAGAAGCCATGTCATGATAGATCCGAGGCATTTTTCGCTAAACAGTTCCCACTTGTTTATCATCAACGCCATTAGGTTGTGGAATGCTCTGCCACGAAGTGGGAGTCAGTGGGAGAGCCACTTTTAGGCAATCAGTATTTTCCTTCTTTTCTGCTCCTTAGGCGACTTCTTTTCTACTCCTTTTTCTCATATTTCTGTTTTATTTTTTATTTACTCTTTAAGAAAACCTTTTAATTTAAATATTGTATTAATTTTATTAAGTTACTTTCTTTTGTTTCTAAATTTGTGTATTATTTTTAATTAATATTATTAATTTGCTTTGTTTAATTTTAAGTTGCTTTGAGTTGTTATTATTTCTTAATGTTTAACTTATATTGTAGTATAAAAGAGTTTGCTCTTCGACTGAATCGAAGTTAAAATACCCCCGTATTTTAAATTATTTGAAGTATTGAATGTTGTATTATTTTGATGATGCCACTTTTATTGGTCTCGAATTTTATCCAAATATTTAACATTTGAAACTCACATTTATTTTTATTTATTAAAGCTTTTGTGTACAGCATCAAGTTCAAACATTACATTTTTTTTTTTTGGAATTTAAAAAGGTGTAACTATTATGATTACGTACTTTTGTATTTTCAGTTTTTTATTTAAATTTCTAAAATCGAGTGGATAGTTAAAATTTGAAGACATTAGGTTATTTTTTTACGGAATGGAAAGAGATTTTAACGTTTTGGTAGGCTCACTTTGAATGGAACGTAGACGTGATTTTTATTCGGCTTTTACAAATATCAATCGTGCAAAGTTTGAAGTCACTAGATTAATTTTTGTGAGATTTAAAGGGACTTGTCCGTTTTTGTAACCTCACTTTGTATGGGAGGAAGCCGTGGTTTTCATTCGATTTTTCCAAATTTTATATTTAAAGTACATATTAATTGTTAAAGCTCACGTGCAAAATTTTAAGTCATTAGATTATTTTTTGCGAAATTAAAAGAGATTTCACCGTTTTTATTCAGTCACTTTGTATGAGAGTTAGACGTAATTTCCATCTGGTTTTTACAAATTTCATACTTAAAATTGATATTAATTGTTAAAGCTTATGTGCTAATGTGCTAATTTGAAATCATTTGATTAGTTTTTGTGGAATTTAAAGAGATTTTACCGTTTTTGTTAAGTCATTTTGTATGGGAGGTAGGCGTGGTTTTCATCCGATTTGGCTCACTTCCGAAGTTGACCTCCATTTTTTAATAAAAGGCTGACATATCAAATTTTGTTGCGATATCTATAAAATTGCGGCTGTTATCGTGATTATGCAGATCAAGAATATATATATATATTTATAGAAATATATAGACCGGTCGTGATCACAGACAGACAGACGGACATGGCTAAATCGACTCAGGAGGTGATGCTGATCAAGAATATACAGTGGTGGTCACGAATTTAGCACACTTAAAAAAGTAAAGTGAATACTTATATTTTCCATTTATTTGTTGTAAATTTTTAATTAACTTTTTTTTTTAATTGGATATATTATGTCTTCTTTACTTCTTATATACATTTTTTTATTTTAAAACTTTTTCTTATAGGACTTAAAATCAAATAAAAATTAAAAATAAGCATTTCGACTTGGTCATGAATTTAGCACACGAGCGAAAAAATGTCTAGGATGAAAAATATAATCAAAATTGATTGCATAAAACTCAATATTTCGTAGGAAATCCCTTATTCTTAATTACTGCATCTCATATCCTAGATAAACTTTTGGCCAAAGCCTCACAACGGTACTTTGGAATACTATACCGAATCCTTTGGATTTCCCTAAACAAATCTGGCAAATTTTTGGATTTTACTGTTAGTATTTGCTGCTCGACATCCCTCCACAGATTCTCAATCGGGTTTAAGTCCGATGATTGCGATGGCCACTTCAAAATATCAATATGTTTGTCTTCCAAGCAACTCTTAACTATGTAAGCACTGTGCTTTGCATCATTATCCTGCATAAAACGCCATTAAAGTGGCAAACTATCCTCTTGAAACGGTATCATGGTATTGACAAGTACGTTTGTGTAAGCGTGCTGATCCATTTTTTGGTAAATTTTAACAATCGGACAAACTCCGTGCCAAGAAAACGCCGCCCATACCATAACATTTCAGCCACCCTGTTTAATCGTCTTGAGCGTGTACTTTGGATTGTGTTGCATGTTTTGAGGATGCCACACATATTGTTTGCTGTCAGATGCGAACCGGCAAAACTTTGATCTATCCCTCCAAAGCACATTTTTCCAAAAATTCGTTAACTATTTAAATATTCTTTTGCAAACGCAAGTCTGCATTTAATATTTTTTTGCGACACATGTGGTGTTTGTTGGGCTATAAAGCTACGGAAATTGTTTTCATTCCAGCGTCTTCTTATGCCTTTTGAGGATACATTTATGCCATATTTTGATGAAATTTCATTTTAAATTTTATTTGAGGTCTTAAAAGGATCACTAAGTGAAGCTCTATAAATCAAATGGCCCTCTCTTGCTATTGTTTTTCGCGCTCTTGGTCGCTATTTTACATTTTAAATGCTCTAATACTGCTCTACATGTTGTAATGCGTTATATAATAACTTTCACGAACATCTAAGAAGCAGAGCCTCTGAACCATCTCTTTCATGTATTTATTTCATGTTTAAACTGATTTTAGCTAAAACCGCACTCCAATTACTAAGAACGTTTGCACTTGTTTCAATTTTTTAATAGTGACGTGGAAACGCTGTCGGAAAGTTCAGTGTTCAGTTTAGTTTAAAGGTATGTTTCTACCAACCAGAAAAAGGTTCTTCCAATTTTTTTTTTTTTTTTTTTTGTATGAATATTAAAAAAAATTTTAAAAAATGTTAAAATTCCTCAAAAATTTCTCAAAATAAAATTCCTCAAGAATTACTCAGAGCCAGCCACTTTAAATTCCTCACGTTTTGAGGAATTACTAATAAAGTGGCAACACTGGTTGCGAATATTGTCAGCGACATCTAGAGGCTCCTAGCACAACACTTTTTGGTTTGTGCATAAAAACTGTGATTAACCAAGACCAAAACCTCAAATAATTTTTGTGCTGTCTAAAAGTATGCAGTGAAATTTATTAAAGCATAAATATTCCAGACATGCATTTCCATTTACGAGGTGGCGCTGCGCAACGTTTTAATTACTATTCACGGTTTGCCACAGTGGTCACATACACTCCGCGACAAAAAGATAGCACATTGAAATTTTTTAATTTTTAAAATTAAAACATTTGTATTTACTATAAAGTAATTAGGTTTAACCCATTTTGTGTAAAGCTGCAAAAATTTTTGAATTTCTTATTTAAAATTACTTTTCTAGGGTAATTAGGGCTCCCTAAACTCAAATCCGTTGTCAGAATTTTGCTATCGCCTATAGTTTCGCCGATATCGGCTGTTCGAAAAGTCGAACAATGGCCACTTCTTGAGTTTTTGCTTTTACGCACAAAGTGGATAAATATTAGAAATAATGACTAAATATAAACCAAAAACTTGAATGGAACTAAATTTATTTATCTTTACCGTAGGCATATTAACTTATTGTTTCTGTTTTTTATTAAATTGGTTACACATTATACATATTTTACTTTTTTACATTATTTTTAACGTATACAACGTTTATTTTTTTTTTTTAAACTGCTTAAATATTTTACGTATATGGCATATTTTACATATTTTAAACTGTATGCAGTTTATCTTATTGTATTAGATTACTTTGGTGGCAAAGCACGTCTTGAGGTGCACGTGCATTTGGCTTTTATTGCAAATTCTTAGTGTAGGCTTGTGGCAAACTTGGCACCTTCTGGACTTGTTTTGAGATGGCTTTACCACTTAATGTTGCAATTTCCTTCTCCAACAATTAATTTTCTTTCAAATCCTCCTCGTCGATTTCCTCTTCATTAGTAATCCCATAAAAGCCTTCGGCGGAATCGCGATGGCACTTTCTATTTCATCAACGGTATCGCTTTGTAGCAACTGTTTCATAACTTCGGCTATCAAAAGTACTAACCGACTTCGGCGTGTTAAAGAGCTTTCACGCGAATTAGATTCTTGCAAGCTTTTCTCCATGACTAATAAATCAAGCAGGATAATATTACACCTTACTTTATAAAAAAGGTAAGCACAATTACTCAAATATTAGCACTTTTCACTATTTTAACTGCACTGTTCGCGGTCAAGTCCGTCTGTACTTAATGACTGACCTCAATAGAATAAAACACATGCAAACTTACGTAGAATATTAACTGCTGGAGCTAAACGTGTCGAAACACCTCCCACATACCCAGCTTCAGTCTCATAACTTGTGATGTTGAGTTGTGCGCTATGGCCATTGTTCGAGTTTTCGAACAGCTAACTTTGAACGCTCTGAAACTTTTCCTTTTGTACTGGATGCATCTGTTACTTTATCAAAACAAATGTTTGTACCTTTTCCTTCAAAAATAATATACTATTGAAAAAATATTTCTTTTTAATGTCTTATTTTTCTTTTTGAAAATTGGTCTACATGTAATGTTTTTTCAACACCCCCACGTAACACCCATGAAGGGAGGGGTGGGCAATGTAATAATTTTCTGAAAGCCAACAAAGTTTCCTATAACACTAAATCATTGCATTTTGCATCACGTATACTTCGTCATAGAAAAAAATTGTGTTGAAAATAGCAAAAATTACTGTTCGAAAACTCGCAAAATGGGTTCAAAACAAAATGAAAATATATATAGGGTGCTCACAGTTTCGTTTTATCTGGCGTGGTATCTTTGCCGACTGTTAACTTTAAAATATGTTGCCATCTGGTAACTATTTTTGTTTTTGTTTTGCATACAAAATAAAGATAACACAAAATATTACAATTGCCATGCTTTGAAGCGTGTTTGTCTTTTGTGGTAATGTGGCAATGCTGACAGTTGATTTATTTTATTGTTCAGAAAATGGAAGCAGAAGATCCAATTGGAAAGGAAAGTAAAATAAATTTGAATAAATTAATGTTGAACTTTGAATTGATTGAACTTTTCTTCTCAGGTGAAGCAGAAGCGTTTGCAAAATGTGAATTTTAGAATTGATATGTAAAGAGGTGCTCACACTTTTAATGAGTTATCTTTCTAAAATTACCACATATTAACTTTAAAAGGAAACTGTAAATACCCTAATAGAAATTTCATTTAAAAATCGAACTTTTCGTTCAGAAAAAACAACATTTTCAGTTGTACGACAAAAAGATAGCACACTATTATTCAATAGCAAAATATTATTAGAAATCAATTTTTATAATATAGAATAAGTTTTTTAAAACTTCAGTATCAAAATTTGGTGATAGTTTTTGATGTATTTTCTCGGTATAGCTTCCCAATTCGAAATTATGCTACTTTTAGTTCCTGAATGGTATTTTAATGCCTATTATCGGCATAAAATTCCCTTTCAAGGTAACACGCAGGTAAGCAGTTTTCAATAATGTTCAGGTCAGGTTATCTTTCTGGCCACTCTAATGCTTCAATATCCTGTTCTCGAAAGAAGGTTTTTACTATTCTTGCTGTATGTACAGCTGCATTTTTTTGTTGAAATATTAATTAAGTTTTAATAAATGTGAATAGAGATTCACTATTTCATTATCAACATGATCAATTAAATTAAGATAATCTAATCGATTCATTCTTCGATTGATCAATTAAATTAAGATAATCTAGGCGATTCATTCTTGTGGGAACAAACTAATCTTCATTCCTTCCACAATGGCCAATTCCAGCCCATACCATTACTTATCTACCCCGTGTTGACGACGACTTAAGAGATACGCTCTTCCTTCCTCAAATCGTGGTAATAAAAAGACATACCATCCGGACCGACAAGATTAAATTTTTTTTCGTCAGTTATTAACACGCAGTGCCATCATCATTTAAAGTGATATTCAGCAAACTTCAATCTTGCTGCTTGATGTTTCGCTGTAAGCAGAGCTGGGTCAAAAATACTCATAACAATTCAATTTTAATTCCTTGGAATTAGGAATTGGTAATTGGTCCTTTCAATTCCTCAGGAAAAAATTGTCAATGCCATTACAGGAATTGTGATTGGTAATTCCTTAGAATGAAATTGGAAAAAATGGTCAATTCAATTACAGGAGTTGTAATCGGTAATTAAACACTTCAACTCCTCATAAAATGATTGGAAAAAAATCGTCAATTCTATTACAGGAATTTTAATTTTAAGTTAAAATTTCAATTACTTTTTCATTAGCTCAAATTTACTTCATTATGTATTAGAAAACTTTATTTGACTCCCATTGTATTATCGAAGATACCAATTTTTTAATTTAATACCACGTTTTGAGTTAGTGCTGCGCTACCTAGTTCAATCCCGCCGACTTTTTGCAAGGTGCTCGGTACACAACTTCCAAACCCCCTCCCCCCGTCAGTACAAATTTTGATAAATCTACTAACAAAACTATGTTTTCCAATTCTATTCCTAAGGAATTGAGGCGTTCAACTACCAATTACAATTCCCGAAATAGAATTTACAATTTATTTTCAATTCCATTCCTGAGGAATTCAGATTTCCAATTATCAATTACAATTCTTTTAATGTAATTGAGAAGTTTTTCCTCCTACTCCTAATTCCAAGGAATTGGAATTGAGGTGGAATTAAATTAAAAAGGAATCATTACAACCCAGCTCTGGCTATAAGTGGCGGTTTCCTTTGTAATTTTGTGAGTTAAATTGTAGTTGATTTTTTTTTTCAATCCTTTACACGTTGTGGACATGTGTTTTCACTCCAGGCACACTCATCTCTTGAACATCCACTTCTAGAGGCTTTATCATAATTTTGCAGGTTTTTTAATAAATATGGAATCACTAGGCGACTTTTGTTTAATTTTTTACGATTTCACTGATTTTCAAGTATTTAAATTAAGATTTAAAGCAACTTGCACTTCCGCAATGTTAAGCCATTTTCCTCGTCCCATTTAAATTTAATTTAAATTACTTTTGCTTATTTAACGTGGCAACTTAACTTTAAAAACAAAATTTAGTAGTGCTCGTTGGGTGTCTTGATGAATATATATTTAAAATTACAATTCAAAGTCAACTTGATAAATAAATAATATTTAAAATAATAGAAGTACAAGGTGCATCGCTATAAGTTGCTTTTATAGGCTTATTAACACTTACTGAAATTAATCCATCATAATGTGCTATCATTTTGTCGCAGCATTTTTTCATATTTTGTAAGCTAACGGTATTTCTCTCAGAATGTTTAATCATTGTGCACTTAAAATACCTAAAAAGCACAACCACATGGCTTATTACACCTAGAGAAATAGCTTAAATATTCAAAGTAAATTATATATTTTTGGGGAAATGTTAAAGTGCTAACTTTTTGTAGCGGACTGTACATTTGTGGGCAAAAATAGAAGGTGTACAACTCCTATGATAATGAAATTTTGTAAGCATGCACTAAGACTTTAAAAAATAGTTTAAATCGATCAATCCCTTGGCAGGAGCGGTGCCTCCTTTGGATCTATAGTGAAAATTTCTTAATATTTTAATTTATTATTATCAAACATTTTATTTATTTATTATAATTTTTTTCTTTTAATATGTTATTCTACTCATTATTAATCTTAAAATTTAAATTATTAAAATACCAGTCTGGTATGTGATTGACTCTGAAAAAGGAAAAGGTGTTACCCGTTTTTAATTACATAAAATCTTTAACATTTTTTTGCGGTCTTTGTATTTGGCAAATTCCACAGTAGTTTTATTTAGTAAGGTTAGGTTGAGACGGCAGCCGCTGTTTGTGCTAAAACCATACCGCACGTACCACGGCTAACTTAGACCAATAAGGACCATTGTGATACCGCTGCACACTTGGCCTACAGTCCAAGTGGATCCACATTCAGCTTATGGTAAAGCTTATAAGACGTTTGATGCCTGTCCCTGACAGGTCGTCAATCGTGAAAAAGTAGAACGACCCCGGATCTCCTCTCCTTCTTCTAGCGAGATCGGGACAGGAACATAGAAGGCGGGAGATGGTTTCTTCCTCGTCCTTGCAGCA